>VDFB02047230.1:559855885-559931789 GCA_007258455.2 Sequoia sempervirens
CTCTCTAATTCTATCTATCTCACTTCTCTCTCTCTCCCTCCCTCCCTCTCTACTCTCTATCTCCCTCCCTCCCTCCTTCGCTCTCTACATCTTTTCCTCCCTCCCTCCCACCTCTCTATCTCTCTACCTCTCCTTCCCTCTCTACTTATCTTTATCTCCCTCTCCCTCCATCACTCCCTACCACTCTCTCTCTACACCTCTCTATCTCACCTTTGTCTCCCTCCCTACCTCATTTCCTCTCTACTCAATATCTCTATTGCCCCCTCTACCTTCCTCTCCCTCCCTCTCTCTCTATCTCTCTCTTGATATCACTCTCCCTCCTCCCTCTATCTCTCTCCATCTCACCCCTCTCTCATCTCACCTCACTCTCACCTCTCTCTCTCTCCCTCCCCCCTTCCCTCTCTACTTCTCTCTATCTCCCCTCTCCCTCCATCACTACCTCTCTTTGTTGCTCTCTCTCTCACACACCTTTGTCTCCCTCCCTCCTTCCCTCTCTACTTCTCTCTGTCTCCCTCTCCCCTCTCTACCTGCCTCTCCTACATTCCTCTCTCTATGTTGTCTCTCACAGCCCTCTGTCTCTCCTCCCTCCTTCCTCTCTGTTCTCTCTATCTCTCCTGTCCTCCTCTACCTACCCTGTCTCTCTACCTCTCCTCCCTCCCCTGCTCTCTCTCACTCTCTCTACACCTCTCCTCCTTGCGCCTCTCTCTGCATCTCGTTCCTTTCTACTTATCTTTGTCTTCCCTCTCCCTCTGCCTACCTCTCCTCCATCACTCCTATCCTCTCTCTACACCTCTCTATCTCACCTATGTCTCCTCCCCACCTCTTCCCTCTCTGCTCTCCATGTCTCCTCTCCCTCCTCTGCTTGTCCTCTCCTCTCTCTCCATCTCACTCTCTCTCTCCCTCTCTCCCTCTCTCCCTCCTTCCCTCTCTCTCCATCTCACCCTCTCTCTCACCTCACTCTCACCTCTCTCCCTCCTTCCCTCTACTTATCTCTATCTCCCCTCATCCTCTCTCTACCTACCTATCCCTCTGTTGTTCCCTTTGTTGCTCTGTCACACACACACATTTGTCTCCATCCCTCCTTCCCTCTCTACTTCTCTCTATCTCCTCTCTTCCTCTCTACCTACCTCTCCCTCCATCACTCCTTCTCTATCTCTCTCTCTCTCTCACATATACACCCCTTTGTCTCCCTTTCTTCCTCCCTACCTCTCTCTCCATCACTCATTCCCTCTCTATTTCTCTCTATCTCTCCTCTCCCTCCATCTACCTACCCTCTCTCTACCTCTCCCTCCCCCCTTCTTTCTATCTCTCCTCTCCATCTATCTACCTACCTCTACCCTTCTCTCCCTTCCTCCCTCCCCCTCTTTATCTGTCACTCTCTCCTTCCCTCTCTAATTCTATCTATCTCACCATTCTCTCCCCCCTCTCTCTTTTTCACTTCCTCCTCTCTCTCTCTTTACCACTCTCCTTACCCCCCCTCTCTCTCTCCCTACTCCCTCTCTCTCACCTATCCCTATTTACCTCTTCCTCACTCCCCTCTTTCTCCCACCCTTTGTCCTTCCTTCCCTCTCTCTACACCTCTCTATCTCACCTTTGTCTCCATCCCTACCTCCTTCCCTCTCTACTCTCTATCTCTCCTCTCCTTCCCTCTACCTACCTCTCCCTTTCTCCCTCCTCTCTCTCTCCATATCACATCTCTCCCTTCCTCATTCCCTCTCTACTTCTTTCTATCTCCCCTCTCCATCTCTCTACCTACCTCTCCCTCCACTCCCCCTCTCTCTCTAAAGAGGAGAGTATGAGAGAGAGAGGGGGCAGGGAGAGAGAGGAGAGATAAAGAGTAGAGAGGAAAGGAGAGAGAGAGGGAGAGAGAGAGGGAGAGAGAGAGGCAAGAGGGAGGAAAAGAGGTAGAGAGAGGTAGAGAGTGGCAAAGAGAGAGGGAGAGGGGAGATATACAATATAGAGGGAAGGAGAGAGGTGAGAGATGTAGAGTAGAGAGGGAAGGAGGGAGATAGGGATGGAGGGAGAGTGAGATGGAGAGAGAGAGTGGTGAGATAGAGAGAAGTAGAGATGAAAGGAGAAAACAAAAAAGAGATAAGGGGAGGTGGGAGGGAGAGAGACGTAGAGAGAGATATGTGAGATAGAGAGAAGTACAAAGAGATAGAGAGGGAAGGAGAGAGGGTAGGAGAGGGAGAGAGGAGGGAGGGAGAGGTAGAGATGGGGAGAGAAAGAGAGAGAGGTATATATAGAAGGAGAGATAGAGAGGGGGGAGGGAGGGAGAAGTAGAGAGATAATGGTGAGATAGACAGTAGGTAGGGAAGGAGAGTGAGAGAGAAAGATGGGGGACAAAGAGAGAGAGGAGGGAGGGAAAGGTAAAGAGAGATAGGTGAGATAAAGAGTAGAGAGAGAGAATGGTGAGATAGAGAGGAGAGAGTGGGAGAGAGGGAGAGAAGGAGAGAGAATAGTGAGATAGAGACAAGGAGAGACTGAGAGAGAAAGAGGGGGGAGGGAGAGAGAGTGGAGGGAGAAGTAGGTAGAGAGAGGGAGAGGGGAGATAAAGACAAGTAGAGAGGGAAGGAGAGGTAGAGAGAGAGGAGAGATAGAGAGAAGTAGAGAGGGAATGGGGGAGGGAGGGAGGAAGAGAGAGTGGTATAGAGTGATGGATGGAGAGGTAAAAAATTTCATATTTTGAGTATGTTTTCATTTTTAATTTCTTTTGTTGGTGTATCCATTGTTTTCATTTTTAATTTCTTTTGTTGGTGTATCCATTTTTTCTCAAAAGCCAATGTTTTGTATTTTTCACTTTATATTTTAACCGTTCATTGAAATTTCAAATAAATTATATTTTAAAAAGCTAGACTCCATTCTATGCATATTCAAAAGAATTAATTTTTGATCAATTTTAAATTTTTTATGGGGGAGTACGCTCAAATTTCTATTTTTTAGGATGTGCCTACTTTGAAAATTAGTAAAATATCATATATTCATTAAAAAATTAGTAGAAAATTCGAGGATAAACTACATGCTATTAGCTGATTTCTCACTGAAGTGATTTTTGAAATACTAAAAAAGTTAACATTTTAGGGGGGCCACATTAGATGTTATATTTTTTAAAAAAAATAGGACCAATTTGTGTAGCCCCCCTTTTTTAACCCCTTAATCTCAATCATTTTTTAAAATAATCAGCAGTTTAGAAAGTAGATTCAAAGCACTACAACTCTTGTTTTCATTGTTGTAAGGAAGCTAAGGTAGTAGAACAACTTCTTACACTAATTTTGAGAGGAGAATAATGCAAAAAATTTACAAATCTTTAACAGTTGTACAAAAAATTAAACATAAACACAAATATCATGCATACCACAACATAATGATTTACATGAGGAAAACCTTTTCAGGAGAAAAACCCCACACTCCAAAAGCCACCCAATATTTTATTAAAAAATCACAAAGATTACAATATACTTTCAGAGCAAGCTTCTCACAGAAGTATCACCAACCAGAGATCCAAAGGCAACACAACTGCTATCAAACTCTCATAATACATCACAATACATAGCCTTAATACAACACCCTCATAAAATAGGGTTGCCTTCTAGGGAAAGTCAAGCTAATAAAAATATCGGTCATCAAATCTAAGACCTAATGATGAATGGTCCATATTTATAATAATAAAATATAAATAAATTTTTCCTTTCGAGGGTGTTGCCCACGAGCCACCGTCAAGGTGCACTACCCTCAGACCCCAGTCAGGGGGATGATCCCCCTAGACCCCTCGCTCCCTCGTCACCGACGTATCAACAATACCTTATGTAACTAAAAGGTTGAGACACATTTTCCCAATAGTTGCATCTTAAAATTTTGAGTGTAACTATCTTCAATTTGTCATCCAATGTTAGTCTTTCCTAATTTCAAAAAAATGTGGCCACTTAAGACCCATTTTTGGTCCCTCATCTTTGTGCACTTACCCTCATCTTTTAATTCCATAAAATTACTATGGAAACCTAAGAGGAAAGGTTAAAACATAGGATAAAATAAATAACAAAATTAGGAAGACTTTTAACCCAACATTTCCCCCCAGTTGAAGACATTGCATTGCCTCATGCATTACTTATGGACTTCGGTTCGTCAATTGCCAATTTCTACACTATTACAATTATCTATTTATCCCAACTATCTTTCAAATTTTGAATTATTTTTTGGTGCACTGCTAGGGTTATGCAATCTATCATTATCCTCTATTCCCATGAATCCTTTAAGTTGCCAATTATGTGTTGGTTTTCTTCCATTGTCATGTAGGCTCCCATTGTTTCTTTTTCCAAAGTAATTTTTAGATTTGCAATTATTTGTTGATGTTCCTCCTGAATCCTATAAGCTACCATATATGATTCTTTATTTTTAATCGACTACTCCAATTGTTTCCTTAACACCCTTAGCTCCTTTTATTGTTGTTGGTTTTGTATCATATACCTACTACAACCATCCTTGAAGAGGCTGAACTTCTTTCAATTGATGCCCCTTGGTTTGTAACACCCAAATTTCCTTCTATTGTTTATCAAGTAATTCTTCCACATAAAATTCCTTTGTCATGGATGAATTTTCATGTGGTACCTATTGTACAATATTAGTCATGGGGTTGTCTTCTTGATGCTGACCATAGGTAGTAAGAGCATTTACTACAACTCTAGCATCTATGTCTCCTTCATCAGTAGGTTGTTTGTCAAGAGCAGAAGAATAATATGGAACAGGGGTTTCTTGTGCTAATAAATCTTGTTCACCTTTTGGTGGAGAGACAGGTGTAATTTATCTATCAAATATTCCTCTTTCTTCATACTATTCATCAGACCCAAAGGAAACCTTATCCTGATTGGGCATATCTTCTTCTCCATTTTGTTTACAGGGACTAGGGGAATCAATATGTTGCCCATGTATGTTTTCCTTACGAGAAACATCATCTTGATAAAAAATATTCTCTTCACTTTGTGTATGAGGAGCAATGAAGGCATTATGTTGATCAAGTAGATCTTCTTCTTGTCTATATTCCTCTTCCTAAGTATCTTATTCATCTTGTTCTTCAAAAGCCTCATTCCGTGTTTCAATTTTCATTTGTTCTCTCCTCTACTTTTTCTTTTTCTTTTGCCAATTTTTCCTCTTCTGCTTTTAGCTTTGTCTATCTATTATTTTCAAAATGTAAGTGTCATGCCCACATTTTAATGTGGATCTAACATAAACATCACCATTTTTTTGTTTAAACATAAATTCACAACTTAATGCACTCCCAACAAGCCACCATTGTGTGACACAACTGCTAAGGTCTAACATTATTTGATAGGGTTATATTGATTGACACACAATGCATAATTCAATTAGTTGCAAGTTCTCATTGGTTGACCCCTTAATCATGTTTTATTTGATAGTCAACCTTAAAACTCTTGCATTTGTCTTGCGGCAATTAACATTGTTAATAGGATCTTGCTAATAACTTATCATTTAACAAGTAATAACCATATTGTTGTAAGTTATCAACTAAGAATTGATAGTATCCTTAACTATCACTTAGTAACATTATTGTTTATTTACTAATTTGATAGTAATGATCTTGTTTAACCAAAAATTTAAAATTTAAAATTTAAAATTAATGATTTAATAATTACCAAAAAAAAATTTATTGTTTATTGGACAATTGGATCTTAATGATAAGGATGTTCTTATTTATTGATCGACAATTTTAATATCCATAAAAATAACATAACTCAACTATCCATAAAATAAGGGTTTTGAAGAGCTTGAAATAAGAACTTATCCACATATTGATTACATAAATTTGGTATTTCCATTATTTCCATTGTCATAATTTTTTTTTTTAGAGCAAAAATCCATGCCTCGTAAAACATTAAAAATACTAATCTAATAAAATAAACCATTTTTTTTGGGCATCATAAGTAAATAACCCTTTTATATAACACACAACTTGCCATATCATTTAAGAAAACTCTTTTTAGTCACATAAACCCTTTTATACTTTGCTAATAAAACCACAATACAATTTTTTCTTACAAAGTCTACTACAAAGATGAGACACTTTTCATATTTCCATTTAAAAACAAAATGATAAACATATTTCCCTTTCTTTTTCATATTGCAATATAGGCTTCAAGACAAGGAAACAAGAAATGAACCTCAACAAATGTGTTCCAAGAATTTGTGAAAGATACATGCTAATGGGACTCCAACTTGCTCTACAACAAAATGCTAATTTCAGATACCTCAATCAACATCTAAGAATACATTGCATAAAAAATTGCTATCCTCTCAATTGTAATGGCATCATGAAGTCTCATGGTCTCTAGCCATACCCCCGAGCAAGAACAAAAATATTACCAAAAGATCTTGGTATGAAAATTGCAATTAACTTATTCAAACAATTACAAACACCCCCATTTTCAAAGAACCATTGCCACTCAAGAAACCTTCATATCACTCATTTCATCAACTACAAGCAATTAGAGAAAGGATGAATTATCTTTCTACATCTTAATAGAGATGTAGCCTACTCCATGCTGCTCTTTTTGAATCCATTCCTTTTTCTTTCTTCTCTAGATCTCAAGCTCTTTCTTTCCCAAAAATCACAAGTATGAAAAATGCACCCAAAAAAGTGAACTCTTCCCCAAAACTCTCAAAAATAAAAAATGACTAAGTTCTCCAAAAAAAAAGAAAAATAACCCCCCTTTTCCAATAAATCAAGAGCTTTTAAAGAGTTCAAGAATCCACTTCCATGGATGAGATGGTGACATTTGTCAATATCTCATCCAAACTCAATTTCCTCACAATACCCCAAATTTTCCAAGTCCTTTCCTTCAATAAAGAAGCATGGTGCACATGCACCCTCTTTTTCTCAAGTCCCTTCTAATAAATGAGGGAGATGACCCAATGGAGATGGGGATGGGGATGGGTCAAATCCATCCCCTCATCTCCCAAATTCGTCACCCCTCTTACAAGGCATTTAAGAAGGGTCATTAATAAGTTATGGGCAAAGGTATGGCCAAAAACAATCCCTCAACCCATAGCTACTATATTTAGGGCCTTAAAATGTAATAAATAATCAAATTATAACCTTTTTGACCCTCATAAAATCACCTTTAAACTTGCATCCGAAAATTACCTTTTTACACACCACTTGCAACGTAATTGATATGACTCAACAATTGACTAGCATATATATCTTAAATTTAATCTATATAAATTACACTGAGATATATAGAGGCGTTTATTTTTTCAATTTAATATATCTATATTAAAATTGAATGATGAAAAATTTAACACATCGATATATCTCAACATAATTTATATAGATTAAATTTAAGATATATATGCTAGTAGCAGTCGCCGCGCAACACATAACATGAATTAATATATAATTATACAATATTATTTTATTATATTATTAGATAAATAATAATATTTTAGTATATTTAATATAAAAATTTAATATAAGTTATGGTTAGGGGTCAAACATGGTTAGGTTTAGACTTTTATTAGGGTTGAGGTTCAAGTTTAATTAGGGTTAGGGTAAAGGTTAAAATAGGGTTCAATTAGGGAAAAGCCTTTGATTTAGGGTTAGAGTTGAATTAGGGGAAATCTTTGAGTTAGTGTTAGGGTTAAACTATGGTTAACATTCAAATAACATTAGGGTTAGTCTTGGGGTTAAATTTTAAATAAGGTTAGCCTGGTTAGTCTTAAAATAGGATTATGAATTATAGAATATAGTTATGGTTAGTGTTATAAATAGAATTAGGGTTAGGGTTATAATTATAATTATAGATATGGTTATGAGTAGGGTTAAAATAGGGCTAGGTTTCAATTAGGATGAGTGTTCAATTATAGTCAGAGTTCAATTTGGTTATGATTTTATAAAGGATAAAGGTTAGCATTCAAATAAATTTAGGATTTAGGGTTCATTTAAATTTACGATTAATGCTCAATTAGGGGAAGGGTTTTGGTTAGGTTTAGGGTTAAGATAATGGTTAGGGTTAGGGTTATGATTATGGTTAGGGTTAGGGTTATGATTATGGTTAGGCTTAAGATATAGGGTTATGGTTAGGGTACAAGGATTCTACACCATGAATAGGGTTAGGGTTAGGATTATGGTTTATGATTAGGGTAAGGATTATGGTGATGATCAAGGGTATATCATATAGTTAGGGACAATGTTAGGGTTAGGGTGAGGGTGAGATTTTTGGGTAGGGTAAAGGTTAGGATTAGGATTAGGGTTAGGGGTATATAATAGTTAGGGATGGGATTAGGTTTTGGGTATGCTTAGGGTTAGGGTTAGAGTTTGGGTTATGATTATGGTTAGGATTAGGATTGTGGTTAGAGTTAGAATTATATATATATATATATTGAGGTATTAGTGATATATATGTAATATTTATATTTTGAAAATAAATGAAATCATATTATGCTACATAAACCATAGCACTAATTATCCATCATATAATAAAAAATTATAAGGAATATAATCATTGTTAAAGTATATAAACATGTTTATTCTAACCATCCATCATATACTTTAATACATTATAAATAATATAAATATTATCCATGATAATATAAAACTATGTTTGTACGAATTTATATAAATCTTTTATTCTCTATGTTTGTACATAAACCATAACATTAATAATCCATGTCACAAATGCAAATCAAAACCCATATAACCATCTATAATGTATATAAAAAGCTTCTTCTGAACTATGCAACATATATTTGAATGCATAAGTATCATAATTTATCATATAAGTAATATCCATAAGTCATATAACCATTTTGAAAATATATCAAATTAAATAAGATCTGTTGAAGGTAAAATAAGATGTAGACTAGAGAAATAAAACTTCATTGTAATGGTGCAAATACATGACAAATTCTTCACTAATGAGAACTAAATTACACCCTTTATTTTCAAACTGATCATGATATACTTCTTTGAGAAGCTTTGGAAATGCAACTACTTTTGTATACACCCCTTTAACTTTTTTTTCAACATCTTCCATTTGCAATATTTCTAGTTCATCAACATCTTCGATCATTAAGCTGGTGTTTTAAATTTGTTCGATAATTTTGCTACAGTGCTCCAAAACAACTCTTTCACATTTGTCTGTAATGGTTTCAGTAACATTGTTTGAGTTTACAGAGCCATGTGGGCTTGAAACAATGATTTATGATTCATTTTCTGAAACATCCATAGTATTAATTATCTTGTGTTCAAAGTGGAATTCATTAGAATTAAGGTTAGTATCTAGGAATGATAAGAATAAAACTATTCATAATACATTTTCAATTTGATTGATTTAAAATAATTTCATAAAGTTATTGAATATGATGAATTTATTCATTATTTTATAACCATAAAGGTCAATGTTCAATGGTAGCAATATAAAGTAATTCATTATCTGTAACGCCTCGTCGCACTAACCGCAAAGGACAACTAAAAAAAGACACAATAATTTTTTTTTTTAAACATAAAGAATAGACACTAGGTTTACTAATGCAATTAACATAGATAATGATTACAAATTAAACACCTAAGTCCCTTGGGGTACACGAGGTGACATTACGCAATTTAGCCCATAACAAAGTTGATTCATTCAATTTCCAATTCTACTAACGTAACCCATTCATTCACATAACTTCATTTAAACATTCATAAAAAAAAACAACGTGAATAGAATATTCCATATAAAACCATATAAGCAAATAACAATAAATTAAACATGGAAATATAAAGTACATATTTCCATAGATACAACATAACATTAAAAGTATTTACAAATTGTAATTCTAGAATGATTTGCATGGTGTGATTATACATTACATCAGTCTGCTAGTACATCTCAATGAACACATATACAAAATTACATCATAATTCTTCCCAATGCACGTGGGAGTGATACATCAATACATAAAATACATCTGGAGTACAAATATACATCTAGTAACATATGAACCCTAGATCAAACTACATCTACAAACTCTGCACTGAAAGGTACAACTACATCACAGGGGACCCAATGAGGTCTGTAGCATGTTCCACCTGACCACCCCCGTGCTAGGAGTAAATAAGAAAGGATCCCCGACCAAGCACATCCAAACAAAAAACACAAGACTAAACTCCAAACATGAAAAGCAAGAAAACACAAAGGAAACATAATATCAAAAGACCACTCCCAAAACATAACAACAATAAATCACCAAAACATATCATCAAAAGACCACTTCTAGAGGTTAGCAATAAAAACAACTCAAAGGGGATGCTAGAGGAGAGTGTCATCACACAGTCCTACATGGGTTATCCTGACTGCCTTTCTCTAGGTGCCACCCCCATCTATGGTTATCTTGACAACTTCTCTAGGCGCCGACCCCATAGGGTGACTCGTGCAGAACTGTTAACCTCTCATGAAGATGAGGCAACAATCTTGCCAACCACGGCCTTCTCGGCCCACCTTTAGTCTATGAAAGCCCTAATAGGCAGACGAGGCACCCATAATTATCTTATTAATATTTTACTACCCACTCCCTAATTAATTAATTAGGTTATCACTTTCTACTCTAACTCTAATGTGGGTTATCTTGATAGCCCCTTTGTGTGCTAACGCCCACATAGAGCCACTCTCCCTAGAACCCAAAACATAAAATCTAATACTAAAGGGTTGTACCAACAAGAACACTAAACCACAAAATAGAAAAACCGCGAGGAAAAACCATCTTGCCAAAATCATATGAATCAACACCCATTAAAAAAATAGTACAACCCAAATGTAAACTCAAGATCACCACTATAGTAAAAAATAGAGACAGATATCAAATTAAAAGATCATAAATACACATCATTTCCCCATGCCTCTAGAAGTCCCTAACAAGTAACTTAAGCTCCTATAGAAGGATAACTAACTTAAGGGTTTTTCCCACAAGACATAATCCCAATTAAGAGAAAACCATAATTGACTCAACGAAAATTTCAAGAGTAAACGATTACGTACATGAATAAGCTATAATTCAAGCAACACCATATAACATATTTCGTTACAAAATAATTTCACCAAGAAAAAAAAAATTAATTCACTAAAGAACATTCAACTTAATTTAAACCACAAAGTTTATTTCTAATTTAATCAATCACACTAAAATATCCAACGTTGTAAATTTTAACATTATCCAATTGTTCCATGATTTCAGCACACACACACACACACATATATATGCTTTTACGTGTATATACATATAGATGTATATATTAATAAAGCATATATTAAAATCATGCATTTAACTCACATTATAAAATTAACCATATGATTCACTGTAAATCTACATATATATATACATATATATACATATACACATATATTAAAATATATATACACATATATTTATATATAATATATATATATTATAAATCAAATAAAATACAATCTAATTTTAATTTTTTTTTAAATAAATTTTAAAAGGACCCTCACGCAAATGGGAAGCTGCGAACCTCCCCATATGAGGAGGCTGCAACCAGCCCAAGGCTGCACTACAGCCAAGGGTCGACTACCTCAGGCAGCCCCGGGTCGGCTACCTTTCACAACCCCTAGCTGTGTGGCCAGAAGGGGGTAGGGGGATGGCGACAGCTGACCTCCCCCAAATTTTAATATAGTTTGTTTTTTAATATATATATATATATATATTTAAAAAAAAAATCCAAAATCAAAACCACCGAGCCCTGTCCAATTTAAAATTGATACATAATTTTTTTTAAAAGGACAGTATACACAGTTACAGTCAGCATAAAATTTAGATATATATATATATATGGGAGTATTTGAATAAAAAACAACATTCTTTCAGACAAACCTGATATTTTCTCAAACAAAACATAGATCTGGGCATGCACATTATAACCCCAGAATTTTTTATTTTTTTTTCCAAACAAGTATTTCACAACTAATTTTATTGAAGAAAGATCAGAGGGTTTCTCAATAGTTTTCTACTAAATATTTTCAACAACAAGACCTTCTTTCAAACATATTTATCAATTTAAAGCATGGTAGACATGATTTTCATTTCCCTTACAAAACTATCAAAAACAAAAGAATTAATAAATAAAAAAGAACTTGGAGTCCTTCGTTTGATGTCGAATCCAAACACGACAAACCTTCTTCCTCTTTCGAAAACAGACTCCCTCTACAGTTCCTTCTCCAATTCCTTCTTTTAGCTAACTTCTGGATCAATATTATATTTTTCCTTACAAAGAACAATTTTGTTAACAGAGAAGCACACACATATTTTTCTCCAAGTGTTGTTACTTATTCTTCCCAAAAAAAACCAAAAACCATTCTCGTCCAGAGAAACTTCTTCCTCCCCCAATAATAAAAATAAAGAAAAATAAATAAAGCTCTTCCTTTTCCAAAAATCCACAGCATGCATTGGTTCCTTTTTCTTGCTTTAAAAGCTCACATTTATCTCACAAATTTAATTAAAAATTCATTATTTTCACATTTATCCTCACGTGATATTATCATTAGATTTTATAATATTAATATTTTGAAAAAGATAATTTACAATTATCATAAAACATTATTTATTTAAATTAATTACTTTATACCTTTTAATTAATTAAATAACTTTTAATTTACAATATTTAAATCCAACATTTAACTGAATTACAATTACGTACAATTAATCATATCAACAAAATAACATTAATTAATCCCATATAAAATAAAGATAAATTAAATAACAACTATCCACAAATAAAATAAATAATCAACAACAAACAATACTGAAACACGGACAAGGTCAAAACCATGACACTGAAAGACTCACGAGGTGACACACTTGGGATGGGGACACTTCCTTATCAACTCCCTTTTCAACATCATACCCGTTGGGTTGATGGGACATGCTCAGACCTAGCAAACAGGTGGAGTCGGTGTCTAGTACCTACATCCTACATAGAAACAAATGTCAAGTAGCATGTAAATCTCCATTACAGACACGCCGTGAAAGGTAATCGCGGGGTAGCAGGGCACTCGCGAGTGAGTGATGCCACTCCGTCCTTTCACCAAGACTTGCTAGCAAACACACCAGAAACCATAGCAACATAGAATCACAACATCACCATCTATATTATTAAAGAAAACCATAGCATAACCAAATAATATAATCACCACATAATGTATCATCAAACATCATAAGTAATGTCAAGTGCAACAAACCAACCAAACTATGAATCCACACACAACTGATCTGGTGAACTAATCACCATCACAAACCAAGTACAAAACCAACACACAAGAGTATTGAAGAGTAACAACAACACGAGGGGTATTACATCCTCCCCCCTAGAACATGGCTTACTCCTGGAAGCCACTAAATAAATATGGGTAAGCCTCTCTAATATGGGATGCATCCTCCCATGTCGCTAAAGCCTCATCATTCGGGTCCCATTGAACCCGCACCTATTCAATATCCCTGCCCCTGAGGGAAAGTCTCTGATGTTGTAGCACAACCACGGGCTCGAGTGATAGCTGTTTGTCCTTGACTTATAGAGCATTCCAATCAAGTACATGAGTAACATCTGGATAATATGGCCTAAGAACTGAAACATGAAAAACATCATGAATCCACGATAGACTGGGCGACAATGCTAGGCAATAAGCAACGGGACCAATCCATCCTTTCCATAACTTCAAATGGTTCAACAAATCGAGGCACGAGCTTGGAACCCTTTCCATAATGAATTGGGCTCTTTCGTGGTCACACTCTCAGAAAGACTTGATCACCAATAGAGAATTGATGGTCAACTCTATGTGCATCAACATATTTCTTCTGTCTATCCTATGCTGCCACAAGATGCTCTCTGATGCGAGCTACCTACTACTCCATGTCCTGAAGCATTTTGGGACCTAAGAGAACTCTGTCCTCAAGACAGTCCCAACTTAATGGGGTTTTGCAGGGATGACCATATAGCACTTGAAAGGGGGCCATACCAATCGAGCTATGATACCCATTGTTGTAGGAAAACTCCACCAGATGCAAATAATCCTCCCAACGTGACTATTGATCCATCATGTACATACAAATCATGTCCTCAAGAACCTGATTAACCCTCTTTGTCTAACCATTTGTTTCAGGAAGGTAGGCAGAACTAAAATTCAGCTGAGTTCCTAAGGCATGCTGCAATGATGTCCACAATGCAGATGTGAACACTGGATCTCTGTCAGAAATAATTCATTGTGGAATACCATGCAGATAAACAATATCTTCCATGAAGATTCTAGCTACTGAAGAAGTAAAGATTCTAGCTACTGAAGAAGTATTGTAAGATGATTGAACAGGGGAGAAGTGTGCCACCTTGGTCAATTTGTCAACTGTGACCATGATAGCATCATGTCATCGAGAAGTCATAGGCAATCCCACAATAAATTCTATTGAAATTATGTCCCACTTCCATTTTGGAATGAGATGCGGCTATAAAAGACCTACGGGATGCTAGTGTTCTTCCTTGACCCTTTGACATTCCAAACATCTAGCCACCAAATTTGCAATATCCCTCTTCATGCCAGCCCAAAAGTATAGTGTACGAAGACTTGCATACATCTTCTTGACTCCCGGGTGAGCAGAGTAGGGAGCTCAATGTGCCTCGGTCATAATTAGAGTCTGAAGACCCTCAGCAGAAGGCACGTACATGCAAACCAAATACCTCAAAAGACCATCAAACTCCAGTGAATACCCTACAAACTTTCCTTCCAAAGCTCTGCCTGATTCAATTCCAACCTTCACTTCCTAATACCAGCTATCTATGGGAAGTGTTGTGAGGACCTTACTCCTCAAATCTACCTCGAGAGCCACTACAAAAATCTCATGTCTCCGTCGACTCAAAGCATCCACCACTACATTTTCCTTGCCCTAAACATACTTAACCTCAAAGTCATATTCACAGAGGAATTCCATCCATCTCCTCTGCCTGGAATTCAGGTCCAGCTACGTAAAAATGTATTGCAAACTGCGATGATCACTGTGAAGCTTAAACCTATGACCCAATAAGTAATGACTCCATCTCACAAGGGCATGAACCACTGCGGCTAACTCCAAGTCATGCGTGGGGTAATTTAACTCATGATCCTTGAGCTTGCAGGATTCATAAGAAATTACACGACCTTCCTACATCAAGACGACTCTTAAACCTTCCAAGGAAGCATCTGTACACACCACAAAATCCCCATTAGGATTGGGAACTACCAATATTGGTGCACTAGTCAACCTGTCCTTAAGGGTCTTAAATTTTGTCTGGCACTAATCAGACCAAATGAACTTCTTCCCTTTCCTTTGAAGAGAAGTAATGGGATGCGCGATCCTTGAAAAACCTTGTACAAACCGCCGATAGTCACCCGCTAACCCCATGAAACTGTGAATCTCTGGAAAATTCTTAGGTGTTGGCCAATCAACGATAGCCTGGATCTTTGATGGATCCACTATGATACCTGCACCTGAGATGATGTGCCCCAAGTATTTCAATTCTATTTTGTAGAACTCAGACTTAGCCAAATTGGCAAACAACTAGTTGTCCCTCAAGCATTGTAATACCTATCTCAGATGTTCCTCATGCTCCTTCATTGATTTAGTGTAAACCAAGATGCCATCAAGGAACACAAGTAAAAATTTATCCAAGTAGGTTCATAAGACTCCATTCATTAGGAACATAAAAACTGATGGTGCATTCATTAACCAGAATGACATAGCAGTGAACTCATAATGCTCGTATTGAGTGAGAAATGCAGTTTTATGTATATCAGAATTGGCTATATACAATTAATGATAACCAGATTTAAGCTCAATCTTAGAGAAAACTTGAGCTTCTTTTATCTGATCGAACAAGTCATCAATTCTCGACAAAGGATACCGATTCTTGATCGTTACTTTGTTAAGCTGTCTGTAATCAATACATAATCTGAGCAAACTGTCCTTTTTCACAAATATAACTGGTGCTCCCCAAGGGGAAACACTAGGATGGATGAACCCTAATGTTCTGCTTGACGATTGTCCACTGCCGCAAACACCCGATGTGCTCTACCTACATCGCCCATTGTCGGCTTAGAAGCAGCTGGTCTCTGACTAAAACCTGAAGTGCTCCTTTGTGGACACTGTCTAGCAATATGTCCCTGTTTCCCACAAGAGAAACAACTTGTGCCTCACCCAAATCCTCTAACACTAGATGGTGCACTTGATTGCTGAAAACTACCTCGTGAAGCTGTCGACTGTGTGCTTTGTGTAGGCTGCTCAAAATGATTCAGTCTAATTCGTTGCTAGCTTCGATTCTTCTTGCTCTGAGATATGTCTCCCTGTTGAGACTATGATTTGTTCTGTTTGGGCTGTGACTGCTACTGCTGCTGCGGACCACCCTTAGAGGGTGACCAAAAATTCCTGGAAGACCTTGCAGCTTGAGGCTGTCCACCTCTAGAACCAAAACCTGATGCTGGAACACTACCGATTTGAACTCCTGTGTGACCTCCCAATGCCATTGCCAAATTTTCTTCTACAAGATAAGCCTTTTCAATAGCTATCTCCATTGTCTTCAGCTTGAAGACTCGAACTCCACCACTGATTTGGGAGTTTAAGCCCCTGACAAAGTGTTGCACAAGCATTGCCTCATCATTACCAATCCCTGCATACTGTTTGAGCTTGTAAAAACGACACTCATATTGCTCCATGGACATTACCATCTGTCTTAACTCATGGAATTCATCTACTCTGTGTTGCCTCCAATGATCAGAAAGGAAACAGGCCCTGAATCTCTCCATAAACAATTCCCAAGTCACCATGCTGATGTCAATATGTAATTTTTGTTCCTCTAGCCGCCACCAAGTGGACGCAAAGCCTCTAAGGTGTAGGATGGTGCACCTAGCCTTGGTATTACTGTCATAGGGATGCATAGCAAAGCATCTATCCAAGTCAATCTCCCACATCTCTGCCTCAAGACCCCCACTAGAGCCATCAAATGTAGGAGGTCGTGCTCTCAACAGGTCTCTCATGTGACCCGCCACTACTACATCCTGATCAACTATTATTTCCTCACGTCTAGGTGACCTCTCCCTTTCCCTTTCCAACCTCTATTCTTCCACTTGCCTAGGGCCTAAATGACCCAGTATCTCCTCTAGTATATGCTGCAACTATCCATCTAAACCTGGCTGTTCTGGGTTCTGACCACCACCTGATGGATTATTTTGAGAACTCTGTCATTCCTCACACTCTAACCTATGGGAACTCAGTGGTGATGGAATTTTGCGGTTGGCTCCACGACCACCACCCTGGCCTCTTCCTCGACCATGACCTCTACCTCGAGGCATGATCCTCCTCAACAATTGAGGGTATGTGAGATAAAGAGTTAACGCAAAGTTTTCCTAACAAACACAAACTACCTAGAGAACCCATCGTTAGCAACCTAGCTTTGATACCAAATTGTCACGCCCTGTCGCGCTAACCCCAAAGGACAACTAAAAGAAAACACAGTAATTTTTTTTTAAAACATAATGAATAAACACTAGGTTTACTAATGCAATTAACATAACTAATGATTACAAATTAAACATCTAAGTCCCTTGGGGTACACGAGGTGACATTACACAATTTAGCCCATAAAAAAGTTGATACATGCAATTGCCAATTCTACTAACGTAACCCATTCATTCACATAACTTCATTTAAACATTCATAAAAAAAACAATGTGAATAGAATATTCCATATAAAACCATATAAGTAAATTACAATAAATTAAACATGGAAATATAAAGTACATATTTCCATAGATACAACATAACATTAAAAGTATTTACAAATTGTAATTCTAGAATGATTTACATGGTGTGATTATACATTACATCAATCTGCTAGTACATCTCAATGAACACATATACAAAATTACATCATAAGTCTTCCCAATGCACATGGGAGTGATACATCAATACATAAAATACATCTAGAGTACAAATATACATTTGGTAACATATGAACCCTGGATCAAATTGCATCTGCAAACTCTACACTGAAAGGTACAACTACATCACAGGGGACCCAACGAGGTGCATAGCACGTTCCACCCAACCACCCCTGTGATAGGAGTAAATAAGAAAGGATCCTTGACCAAGCACATCCAAACAGAAAATGCAAGACTAAACTCCAAACACGAAAAACAAGAAAACACAAAGGAAACATAATATCAAAAGACCACTTCCAAAACATAACAATAAATCACCAAAACATATCATCAAAAGACCACTTTTAGAGGTTAGCAATAGAAACAACTCAAGGGGGATGCTAGAGGAGAGTGTCATTGCACAGTCCTACATGGGTTATCCTAATCACCTTTCTTTAGGCGCCTCCCCCATCTATGGTTATCCTAACAACCTCTCTAGGTGTCGGTCCCATAGGGTGACTCATGCGGAACCGTTAACCTCTTGTGGAGACAAGGCAATGATCCTTCCAACCACGTCCTTCTCTGCCCTCCATTAGTCTATGAAATCCCTAATAGGCAGACGAGACATCCATAATTATCTTATTAATGTTTTACTACCCACCCCCTAATTAATTAATTAGGTTATCACTTTTTACTCTAACTCTAACATGGGTTATCTTGACAGCCCCTTTGTGCACCGGTGCCCACGTAGAGCCACTCTCCCTAGAACCCAAAACATAAAATCCAATACCAAGGGGTTGTACCAACAAGAACACTAAACCACAAAATAGAACAACCGCGAGGAAAAACCATCTTGCTAGAATCATATGAATCAACACCCATAAAAAAAATGGTACAACCCAAATGTAAACTCAAGATCACCACTATAGTAAAAAATAGGGACAAATATCAAATTAAAAGATCATAAATACACATCATTCTCCCGATGCCTCTAGAAGTCCCTAACAAGTAACTTAAGCTCCTATAGAAGGATAACTAACTTAAGGGTTTATCCCACATGACATAATCCCAATTAACAGAAAACCATAATTGACTCAATGAAAATTTCAAGAGTAAATAATTGCATACATGAATAAGCTATAATTCAAACAACACCATATAACATATTTCATTACAAAATAATTTCACCAAGAAAAAAAAAATTTAATTCACTCAAGAACATTCAACTTAATTTAAACCATAAAGTTTATTTCTAATTTAATCAATCACACTAAAATATCCAACGTTGCAAATTTTAACATTATCTAATTGTTCCATGATTTCAGCATATATAACCATCTATAAATATATATATATATATATATACATATATATACATATATATACGCCTTTACGTGTATATACATATATATGTATATATTAATAAAGCATATATTAAAATCATGCATTTAAATCACATTATAAAATTAACCATATGATTCACTGTAATTCTACATATATATATACATATACACACATATATTAAAAATATATATATAAATATATTTATATATAATATATATATATTATAAATCAAATAAAATACAATCTAATTTTAAATAAATTTTAATTTTTTTAAAAATATAAATTTTAAAAGGACCCTCATGCAGTTGGGAAGCTGCGAACCCCCCCATACGGGGAGGCCACAACTAGCCCAAGGCTGTGTTGCAGCCAAGAGTCAGCTGCCTCGGGTAGCCCCTTGGGCTGCGCGCAACAACCCCTGGTTGTGTGGCTAGAAGGGGGTAAGGGGAAGGCGACAGTCGACCCTCCCCCCCGCCCAAATTTATATATATATATTTAAAAAAAAAAGAAAAAATCCAAAATTAAAACCACTGACCCCTGTCCAATTTAAAATTGATACATTATTTGTTTTAAAAGGATAGTATACACAGTTACATCCAACATAAAATTTATATACATATATATATATGTAGATATATATATTATATATATATATGAGAGTATTTAAATAAAAAAATATTCTTTTAGACAAACCTGATATTTTCTCAAACAAAACACAGATCTGGGCATGCACATTATAACCCTAGAATAATTTATTTTCTTTTCCAAACAAGTATTTCACAACTAATTTTATTGAAGAAAGATCAGAGGGTTTCTCAATAGTTTTCTATTGAAGACTTTCAACAATAGGACCTTTCAAACATATATATCAATTTCAAGCATGACAGACATGATTTTCATTTCCCTTACAGAACTATATAAAAAAAATGAATTAATAAATCAAAAAGAACCTGGAGTCCTTCATTTGATGTCGAATCCAAACACAAAAAACCTTCTTCCTCTTTCAAAAACAGACTTCCTCTACAGTTCCTTCTCCAATTCCTTCTTTCAGCTAACTTCTGGATCAATATTATATTTTTCCTTACAAAGAACAATTTTTTTAATAGAGAAGCACACACATATTTTTCTCCAAGTGTTGTTACTTCTTCCCAAAAAAAAAAAACATTCCCATCCAGAGAAACTTCTTCCTCCCCCAATAATAAAAATAAAGAAAAATAAATAAAGCTCTTCCTTTTCCAAAAATCCACAACATGCATTGGTTCCTTTTTCTTGCTTTAAAAGCTCACATTTATCTCACAAATTTAATTAAAAAATCATTATTTTCACATTTATCCTCACATAATATTATCATTAGATTTTATAATATTAATATTTTGAAAAAGATAATTTGCAATTATCATAAAACATTATTTATTTAAATTAATTACTTTATACCTTTTAATTTACAATATTTAAATCCAACATTTAACTGAATTACAATTACGTACAATTAATCATATCGACAAAATAACATTAATTAATCCCATATAAAATAAAGATAAATTAAATAACAACTATCTACAAATAAAATAAATAATCAACAACAAACAATACTGAAACAAGGACAAGGTCAAGACCACGACACCGAAAGACTCACAACGAGGTGACACACTTGGGACGAGGACACTTCCTTATCAACTCCCTTTTCAATATCATACCCATTGGGTTTATGGGACATGCTCAGACCTGAAAAACAGGTGGAGTTGGTGTCCAGTACCTGCATCCTGCATAGAAACAAATGTCAAGTAGCATGTAAATCTCCATTACAAACACACCGTGAAAGGTAATCGCAGGGTAGCAGGGCACTCGCGAGTGAGTGATGCCACTCTGTCCTTTCACCAAGACTCACTAGAAAACACACCAGAAATGATAGCAACATAGAATCACAACATCACCATATATATTATTAAAGAAAACCATAGCATAACCAAATAATATAATCACCACATAATGTATCATCAAACATCATAAGTAATGTCAAGTGCAGCAAACCATCCAAACTATGAATCCACACACAGCCAATCCGGTGAACTAATCACCATAACAAACCAAGTACAAAACCAACACACAAGAGTATCGAAGAGTAACAACAACACGAGGGGTATTAAATCGTCATCGAGCTTATTTATTTGCTCAAATATAATGGTTTAACAATATTTATTTAATTGAAGAATTGTTTAACTAATAAATATTTTTTAAATTTTTAGTGAAATGATAAAATAATTGTAACTATTAATTTAGTAAATTTGTCTAAAATATACATTGTATCATCATTTAGTCAAATATATCTATTTTATAGTTTGAAAATAATGAAATTATATAAACCATGTGAAATTTAAGTTAATTTATAAAACACAAGACTAATAATGCATCATATAAATAAAATTCATAAGCCATATAATCATTTATAAAGCATATAAACATGTTTAGTCAAACCATCCATCATTCACCTTAATACATTGTAAAGAATATTAATAAATTATCCATAACAATATAATCCACAAAGTATATCATTGAACTTAATAAATAAATAAACATATTTAATCCATAAAGTATATCATTGAGCTTAATAAATAAATAAAATTTAACCATACATAAAGTATATAAAAATGTTTATACAAACCATCCATGATGTAGTTTAATAGAGAAATCACAAAATCATAATCATCAATAACATAAATAACATCCATAAGTCATATAACCTTGCACAAAGTATATAAAATGTTCATCTGAAATACACAGTATCTACAGTACTATATTTATTTAAGATTTAAGATTAATTTTGTATTCTTTTTTCAAGTAGTTTATGAACACATCATGTATAATATTGGAATTTCCTTGTTCGTATTGTTCATCATAGAACATTTCTTGTATGAATCCGGGAAATCCTCAAACTTTCAAAGAGGCCTTGTACATGTTGTTGAAGAGTTCTTCTGCTTGAGTGATTTCAAAGTCTTTAATTGCTACTATGCTTCTGCTTACATCCTCTATTTCATTTATTATTTGTGTAAGAAGTTCATTCACTAATCTCATGAGTTTATCCATCATTGTTTCAATAATCTTATTTGATCCAATAGACTCGGTACGATTTATGGGGGCATTAACTGAATTTTGAGTTTCTGAACTTTGAGAATCCATATTTTGTATAGAAATGAAATAGGTTAATACATGGAATACAATAATTCAATATAAGTACGCATCATATTAGAAATAAATGAATATTTCGTAGTCATACACATTACACAATTTCATTTTTTTCTTAGAGTGTATGAAATAAGGCTTAAAGGTTATGAATTTTTATTGTTGTTTTTTTGTTTAGTGGAGAGCTTCAAGTAATTGACTTATACCTATTATAGAAATTATGTTATAGTGTTAATTATTTCCACAATTTTTATTAATAAATTTATTTTCATATAGTGCCCTAGAAAGTTAAGAA
This sequence comes from Sequoia sempervirens, assembly GCA_007258455.2. Taxonomy (NCBI): domain Eukaryota; kingdom Viridiplantae; phylum Streptophyta; class Pinopsida; order Cupressales; family Cupressaceae; genus Sequoia; species Sequoia sempervirens. The sequence goes on from VDFB02047230.1 coordinate 559,878,650, forward strand.
ATGACAATGAGATGAATTTGTGTATAGAAGAGAAAACTGCATCAGTATATTAACAATATTTTTTACATTAAATAATTTCTAGGGTTTCTAGACTGTTTTGCTCTGCCTTTCTTTTGGCCACCTGTTTTCCTTTTTTCATTTTTTCATATCTGTCGTATGTGAAGGGTGGCATAATTCTTAGTCCTTTTAGATCTTTGACACGTGATATAGCCACAAACACGAGACCAAGCTTCTTTCAGTGGGGCCTATATCAATTGTAGCCTTTTGCAGTGTTAGTCCTTGTGATTTGTGTATTGTTAGAGCCCAAGCCAATCTCAAAGGTATTTATTTTGTGGTACCCCTATCAATTGTTGGAATTGGAACCCTTTGGGGGTGGTGATCATCAAATGGAATTCCAAAGTAACTATCAAAATCTACAAGTACATATGATGGTGGTTGAGGTGGTGCACTTCCAGGGGTGTAGACAATATTTCGAATATGTCCTAGTGCTCCATTGACAATACTTGTTTCTATCCATAAGTTCAAAGTTAGCATCACCCTTGCATTGTTTCTGAGTAGTAATTCCATCTCCAACTCATCATTTCCATCTCTTTCTATAGAAGTGATGTTTTTACAACAATACTTCGTGCAACGGGATTTGATAACAAATAGAGTTTTCTCTTGTTATGGCTATGCACATTATCATTTGCAAAGAATAAATGAACACTATCTTCGAACTCTTCATTTTCTATACTGCTCATGTTGGTAATGGATCTAGACATAAGTAAAATCCAATCTTATACTATAGGGTTTTCATCTCTTATGTTTGATAGAAGAAGACAAAACCTTTCTTGCTCAATGTCTTTTCCATCTTGTCTGAAAATGTGATCTAAAGTGACTATGGTTTGGAATTGTTCCCAAAGTAACTTTGCATGCCTTGTACTATTGTATGGGGGTTTATCATTTACTGGAGGCAATTGTGCCAAATCTCCAACCAATATCATAGAGACACCTATTTGAAAGAAACATATTATAAAATTAGTATTTTAATAATGATGAAAGTGTGATCGATCCTAGAATATTCATAAATTCAAGAATGGAAATACCAAGCATACCTCCAAAACTTTCATGGCTTCTTGTGGGAAACGCTTGTTGTAGACGAGAGTCTATGTTTTCCAGTAACCTCTCTCCTAGAAATTTCATTTCATCTATCAATATATATTTAATGTGAGAGATCTCCTCTTGGAAACTTGTGAGTCTTATTCCCTGTAATTCATTGAAATCTTTTATAGGTATTCTCAGCTTAGAATGAATTTTTGACACTCCAATGTTGAATGCCACAACTCTGATTGGTGCAAGTAGAAGTAAAGGAGAGTATTTTGGAGATGTTGCATTTTCCAATGCTTGATTGATAGCACTAATTAAATATTACTTACCTGTTCCTGTTGTGACTTGTATTATCATATACAAGGGGGATGCATTATGTTATGTATGATAGTGGGAGATTATAATATTTTTTGTTTTGTTTTGTTTTTCACTAAGGTTTCCGTAATCCACACATTGAGGTATGTCATCATAAATCAAGAAACCTGTATTTCTCATAGTGGTAATGAAATTTATAGCTAAATTTGTGTATTCTTCTCCCTGAAATTCACAACACCAATCTATTTGGTGATCTATATCTCTTCTTACCAACATATCTATTTTTGAAACTTGGAAAATCTATTGATGATGAAGCCTAGATAGAATTTTCCATTCATTTTCTATGGTAGTACCTAGAGCATCATTGTTGTCTTTAGATTCAGAATCTGTATCATTTTTGGTATTTTCAGCAACCCCTATTCTTTCTAGGTGCCATAGAATGTAATTGAAGTTATCCCATGTTGAGATTATTGATTCATCATTGTCACCAATATCTATTTGTATGTCACGAAAAAGGCTTATACAATAATAGTTCTGAAGTGCAAAAATCAATCCACTTGTCCGAGTCACGTGCAGTAATTGTTAGAAACCTAGGAAATACTCTTACAATAGCTCCTTTTCTTGGAATCCATAAGTTCTGACCTTTTCTTTTGTGGTTATAAATCCATAATTTTGTAGCATCGATAAAGCAAATAGATTCCATAAATAGGGGCTTGTTCCTATATGCATCGATGAAGGATATGTTGTGTTGCTCATTCTCATCATCCGTATTTAAGTAGACATGTTTGAACACTTCCTTTGAAACATTTAACTTCACAAACCTTTTACTACTCTCTACTAGTGGGAGTTCCAATAGCATGTGGCTTGTTTCTTGGGCTCCAATATCCCTTTTGATCAGTGTTTTAGTGAGAATCCTTTTGTAAGCTTTTGCTGCTAAATCATCAAGATCTTGTAGATTTGCAAGCCGCAATAACATTTGGTGGTAGGTTTCAAAGAATCTTTCTACCTTCGTTGCATACTTTGCAATATATTTTACTACAACATGCTTTGACATAACAGGTTGCCAATCAATATTTTCTCTCCATAACTGTAGTATGTAACGATTGTATGAATTAACTCTATCATCATTTTTAAATGCGTCAAATTTCATCTCACCACTCTCTAAATCTTTATATATTCTAGATTCTTGATTTCGAGGCCACAATGCATTATACCTATATGTTTTGCAAAGGTATTTTTTTGTTAAATCGAGCAATATTTTAAAGGAAGAAAATATTTACATAGAAATTGGAAGAAAATGATAATGGAGAATTTACCTACAAACTAATTTTCCTCTTTTTTTCCATAAACACACCCCTCTTTACACATTGTGTGGCTTTGTACAATGTTCAAAATTTCTTCGTAGTCTTATCAGAAATCAGTTTTTGCCAATTGTCTTGTGTTTTTCAAACATGGGTGTAGAGAGAAATATTGGTATGCCTGCTTGGTAAGGTCATTTTAGTTAACCTCTTTTGTCAAATTTGATAAATTGTCTATATTTGAGAGAATATTTGTTTTTGTAAAAATTCGTAATTATACCTGAATGTTGCAGCGGTGTGCATCTTCACGCGGGTTACAGGAATGAACTAAATCATGGAGATATTCTGTAACTTTTCTCATTTTATATTCATTATTCCAATCAATTGTATCCATATTTGGTGCTCCATGTAACCATATAAAACCATGTACATGTGCAGATCCTCTATGTTGCCACTTGTATCGACTCCAGTAGTCCTTAACATTCATACCCTTCTGGAGGATCTCTTTTCTGAAAGTAGTGTGGCATAAGTGGATGTATTGGGCAACAATGTGTGGGTTATCGATTACATTTTGTTTCTTCCAAAGTTGTGCTTCTCATGGATTGGTTGGATGTGTCTCGGGCATCAATGCATGCAAATCTAGCCAATACAAGTCAATTGTGCTCAAGGTGAAGAAGATTGTAGGTGTTCCAATTTGGTGAAGCGTGTCTACTAGTTCTACTTGAAACATGGTCCAATAGGATCTTGTTCCCCTTAAAGTGGTACCGAATCACATTAATCTATCTACTAGGTTGGATTGTGGCATATTCTCCATATGTTCATGTAATTCATGTATGGTCATTGGGATTTCAAGTAGACTTCTTTTAACACAAATTGTTGTGGAGGTATGTACCCAATCCCTCGTGATCATATTCATCATATAATAGTGGATCCTTGGATTTTTTCCAAATCTATTATCTCTGTATCAAAAGAGATGCTTCACAAACTCATGTAGATGAACCCTTCTTAAATGTGGTTCCAACCAATCACATTTTCCATCAAAAAATAAAGATGGGAATGCCATGTCAAGAAAACCTGGTGTAGTATATTCATTTATGGGAGACACACCAATTTTCGGCCAATCCATCATCGTTTTTGGGTCTATATGAGGATTGTTTACCCATGCATGAATCAACTCCATTTCTTTATGTGCATTTGGTAGTTTAGATTCCATTGATGTCTTGTTCTCAATTATGTTTCCATCATTTGTCTCCATAAGGGGGCCCACAAAAAAAAATCATTTATGTCAGATTCAAACTCCATAGGTATAGTTCTCAAATCATTAAATATATTGTGATTTGAATTCTCTTTTATATTGTCGAGAGCATTTTCATCGATACTGACATTGGAGTAAAACTTGTCATGCTCTATTTTGTATCATAATGCTTTGTACACATGGGCCTTGTTTATTGTAAAATTATAGTTTTTTCCACATTGATCCTTTCTCCAAACTACAATTAGTGGAATATCTTTAAATAAATGTGGCAATTTCTTTGCCACATTTTCAATATTTTGAGGAAAGCTTATTGTTTTCCCTCTGTATTTGAATTGGCCACCAGTTGCATGTGTGACTTACAAAATTGGGGTCAAACGTGTAATTAATATTTCATCAACTTGAGTAAGGTTTGCTAGTTTTGTTGGTTGTGGACCAGGATCCGTGTTATTTTTAAGTGAAAATATGTGGTTTCCTTTTTCTAGTCTACACCTATTACAAACAAGCCCCTGAGGAGTGTGGTAGACATATATTCCAACGTAACTTTCCTAGAAAATATAACACATGCTTGGTGATGCCAACCTATCTAATCTATTATGGGACACCATTTGAAATCTCATAAAATCCTTTACCAAAGATCCATTTGTATTCATTTCATCATTTTGATTTCAATTCTCAAGTGTTTCTACAATAAAATCTACTGACCTAGAGTCTTCTTCTTCTATGTTCCTTACACCAGCTTCTTCGTTGACATTAGTTTCAACATTTGCATCATGTCTTATTTCTTCTGTGTGATCCACATGTGGAATATGTTGTACATCTTGTTCTATTGTGTATTGTTCTAAAAGTGTTGCTTCAAATGTGTGTTGACATGCATTTCTATGTGCATTTGAGAATTGCGGGTTGTCCTCTTTCCTTTCTTGTCCTTGGGAATGTGACTGGTGTTCAAGATTTATTTGATCTCTGCTTCTATTAACATTCTCTTCTAAATTTGTTTGACATTATAACTATTTAGTTGTGATAGTTGCTCTTTGTTTTGCATATCTTTCTCTGTCAGCCTCATTCCTCTGTCTTCTTTGCTCTTCCCTTTCAGCATTTGACATTTCTTCAATACAACGTCTACAATATTCTCAGTGATACTCCCATATGTGTTGCTTTCTTTGTTCTTCTATTTTGAAAAAGTGTTTCCTTGGATGAACCTTATCTATGGTATAAAATAGGTACTTAAAATAAATGCAAAAGTCTTGTTTCTATAATTTTGATTTGTTTTGAATACACATTAAAATTGATTGCAATTATTCAACGTGATAGTACATTTTGGGAAGCCAAATAATCGAAACCTTAGAGTAGATAAGTTTGATAATGGTCAATTTCAGGCTTAGGCCAAATGGTCTACACATTATGTTAGATAAGGCTGATGGTTATGGTTATAATGTTTCATTTTTTTTAGGTTTAAAGATGTTGTTTAGGTTAGGGTTGAATTTGGATTTAAGTTTTGAATTAGGGCCCGGATTAGGATTAGGTTTACTGTTTCATTCAATTTCTATTTGAATGCATATCAAGATAGATGATATTTATAGTTAGAGTTTACTGAGGTTCATTTTTAGGGTTAGGGTTTTCTTTTTTTTTAATAAACTTTCCTATTTTTAAAAGACATCCTATGTTGTAAAGAAACATTCTATTTATAACTAACTTTATATTTTGTAAAGAAACATTGTATTTTTGGAAAACATTCTACTTTCCACAAAAACATTCTATTATGCAAAGAAACATTATTTTTTTAACAAACTTTCTATTTTATAAAAATACATTCTATTTTGTAAAGAAACATTCTATTTTTAAAAACACATTTTATTTTGTAAAGAAACATTTCTATTTTTTAATGTTTTACATGCCACCTTTAGTTGGTTAGCCTTAGGGTTTAATAATGTTGAGGTTTAGGTTTAGGGATTAGTAATAATAATGTTGAGGTTTAGGATTAGGGTTTAATAATGTTAGGTTTAGATTTAGGTTTACTGTCATCTAAAATTATATTTTAATCCAATATAAGGTTAGGGTTTACATTTCCATCTAAAATGAAACTAAATTCAAAATTTTAAATGATAATAAATATACAAAATAACAAATTTATATATAGTAAAGAAAGAAACATTGTATTTTAATGACCTAATTGGGCGATGATGGCTGAGCGGGAAAGAGGATTTGAATTTCCTGGGTGGCAATGGGTAGCTGGTTTGAAAGATGCTAGTTCTGGACAGGGGGATGGCCTTTCTGGGGATGCAATAGGTGAGAATGCAGACAATGAACAAGAGGGAGCAGTGTCTAAGGACTGGGGCCCAGAGAAAGGTAGGGATCCAAGTGGAAAGGTGGCATCTGAAGGTAAGTTTTCCCCTAACTCTTCTTCAAAGGATGGGGCTAGTGGGTCCGAGTGCCTTGGAAACTAGGCCGAGGAAAAAGTTTTGTGGGATCACTCATAGGAGGATCCTAAGAAGAAGTGGGTTTCACTATTTGGAACCAAGCCGGTGGGAAAATCCATTTTTCCCTCGATAAGCAATATATCATCCCCGGAGAGTGGGAAGTTTGCTATTCTTGTTCCTAACCCTGTAATAAACCATAACATTTCTCTAATGGAGTCATCACTGGTTGGCAAGTTTATGGGTCCACGGCCAAATATTGAGGTGGTCAGGGACTTTGTGAAGAAGAGATGGAGAGTTAAAGGACAAGTAGAGGTTGCGGCCCTACCTAAAGGTTTTTTCTCTTTTTCTTTCTCTTGTGAAGAAGATAAACTCATAGTTCATTGCAATGGCCCTTGGGTCATTGGAAAGTCATCTCTAACTATCAAGAACTGGTACCCAAAAATGAATTTCTCAGATGCTTCCTTTGAGGCAGTGCCTATTTGGATGTGGTTACTTGGGTTACCATTGGAGTTTTGGAATGAGGATGTTTTCAGAGGGATCGCTAGCTCCTTTGGGGAACTTCTATCCATTGATGCAATGACTTCATCCAAAAAGAGGCTAGTTTTTTCCAGAATATGTGTGGGGATTACCTAGTCCTCAGATCTCCCCTCGTTGATTGAAATAGTTTCAAAACTTGGAAAATGGATTCAAAATGTTGAATTTGAGACTCTACCCTTTGCGTGCTTTACTTGTAAAAAAGCTGGGCACTGGGTGAAGAAATTTCTGAATAATAAGCCTAAACCCAATGAGAAGGTGGTCCCTAAGGAGACTAAGATGTGGAAGGTTAAAATGGTCAAGAAGACTCAGGAGGAGGAGAATAGTGTAGATATATTTGAGGAAGGCCAAAAAGATAGTGGAGAGCGTAACCCCAGTCTAGAAAAAAATAAAGATGAGGATTCTCGCAAAGGAACTGATAATATTGCAAACTCTGAAAGTGAGATTAAACATCCTAATAGAGCAGATGTATACTTGAGAACTAGGGATTCCTAGGAGGAGGATGAAAAAGTAGAAGGAAGGAATGCTGAAAAGCAGAACGAGAGCCTGAATATAATCCCAGATTCAGTGACTGATAGTTTGGAGGAAACATCCCATTCACATCAGAGCAAGGAAAGAGGGGTCGAGGATTCTGAGAGGTCTGGGGAGTCTCACTCTCCTAGTCATGTTGAGCCTCAAAGCTCTCCGGAGATTGTGAAGTCTACAGTTGGGAACTTAGTCAGATCCCCCAGGAGGGAATGATGTTAGCCACTCCCTACTAAATAGAGTTGCTGCAATAGATGCCATTATGGATGGGCAAGAGTTTATGGGTCTAGAGGATATAGATCTTCAAGAAGAGATTCTATATACCAAAGTTGAGAAGAAGAAGATTAAAAAGGGGAATAATACAGTGGGGGTTTCTACAAGAAATAGGGCTAAAGTGGATGTGGGAATTCTGACAGGTTCGGGCAGAAAATCAACTAAATGGCATATAGAGTAGGAATGCTTTCAAAACATTGTGGATGGAACTCAAAAAACCATCTTGGATCTATGCAGAACTCCATCCAAAAAATGAAAGTTATGTCATGGAATATTCAGGGACTAAACAGTTTCCATACACAGGAAATTTTGCGCAATTTTTCTAGGGACCATAAGCCTAATATTCTTATCATTTAGGAGTCCAAAATTCCCAAAGATCGAGTGGAGAAGATTAAATTTTTTAAGAATGGTGGAGTGCAGGGTAGTAGTTCAAATGGTGTTTCTGGGGGCTTGGTGACTTTTTGGAACCAGGAGTGTATTCAAGGAACTTAGATTTTGGAAGATGCAAATCATGTGGCCACTAGATTTAAGCATATCAGAGATGATTTCAGTTGGAGATGATTTCAGTTGGATCTTATCTAATATCTATGTGCCCAATAGTAAAACTGCTAGAAGCAGTTTTTGGAAAAAACTTGAGTCTTTTAGATCCTATTTTCTGAATGAGAACTGGATTATCATGGGGGATTTTAATACACCTTTGCTGGGGTCTGAAAAATTTGGTGGATCTCATATTCAGTTGGATAGTAAGATGGATTTGATGTATTTTATCAATTGTCAATGTTTGCATGACACAGACCTTAAGGGGGCTACCTACACCTGGTCTAACAAGAGGGTTGGGAATGATCTTATTCAAGTTCAGCTTGACAGGGCTTTAATTTCGGATAACTGGTTGAAGGACTACTATTGCTCATTAAATGCTCTCTCCAGAATTAGCTCAGACCATTTCCCTATAAGTTTTGTGGTTGAATCTGTGTTAGGTAAGAGAAAATTTCCTTTCAGATTTGAAAAAATGTGGCTGTCTCATCCTAATATATTTAATTGCATTCAAGAATGGTGGGATATAAATGTCAGTGGTACTGCCATGTTTAGAGTGGCTAAGAAGCTTGGTGAAGTCAAATCCAAGGTCAGGACTTGGAACAAGGAAGTCTTTGGGAATATTTTTGAGTCTAAAGCTGCTATCCAATAGGATTTAAGGGACATTCAAGACCATATCTAGAAACAAGGTTATGTGGGATATTTCCTACTTAAGGAAAATGAAATTCTTTCTAAATATGATGATATTATCTCTAAAGAAGAGGACTACTAGAAACACAGATCTAGATGTGCTTGGCTTTCTACTAGGCATAAGAACACCAGGTTTTTCCATTTGACCACCATGAAACATAGGGCCTCCAATCGAATTTCCTATATTATGAAGGATGGGGTCAAAATTGAGAAGGAGGAAGAGATTAGAAGTGAGGCCATTCAGTTCTTTGCTAACCTTCTCTCTTCTAGAGAGGAGTTGAATGTGGATGCTCAAAAGACTCTTATTGAGGCCATTCCTAATGTCTTGGATGATCATCAAAGTAAGCTTTTGATGATGATCCCTTCACAGGATGAGGTTAGGAAGGCAGTTTTTTCTTTCAAAGGGAATAATGCCCCTAGCCCAGATGAATTCCCCATGTTCTTTTTCCAAGTGTTATGGGAAATTGTTGCTAATGATGTGACTAGTGCTGTTAAAGAGTTTTTTGGAGCTAGGAAATTGTTGAAAGAGCTTAATGCTACCTTTATTGTCCTCATACCTAAATTCCCTGGTGCTAATTCTTTCGATTCTTTCCATCCTATCAGCCTATGCAATTCTTTTTACAAGATCATCTCTAAAGTGATAACTTCTAGGCTTCTAGGGGTTCTTCCGATGTTGATTTCTCCCCAGCAGAGTGGTTTTGTTCTAGGTAGACAAATTCTAGATTCTATTATTACGGTTCATGAGAATATCCACTCCCTCGAAGCTTTGAAAAAACAAGACTTTTTTCTCAAGCTGGATATGGCTAAGGCCTATGATAGGGTGGACTGGAAGTTCTTGATTAAAGTCTTAAAAGCTTTTGGGTTTTCTGAAATATTTTTACATTTGATATGGGAACTGATCTCTACCACCAGTACCTCGGTGATCATAAATGACTCTCCTTCCCTTTCCTTAAGGTGTCAAGAGGAGTTAGACAAGGGGATCTTGTCTCCCCTATTCTTTTGACTCTCATGGCGGAAAGTCTAGGGAGGCTCATGCATAAAAGAGTGATGGAAGGTAGCCTGAAAGGTTTAAAACCTTCTTCGACAAATCTGGCCTATTCACACAAGAAGTTTGTGGACGATACGATGCTTATGGGAAGTGCTATTGTTGGTGAAGCCAAAGTTATGAAGAGCTATCTTGTTCATTATGAGGAAGGCTCAGGGAAAAAAAATAATAGAGCCAAAATTTCCCTCTATTTTTTCAATACCCCTGAGCACAGACAGAGGAAGATTGCAAATATTTTAGGCTGTGGTGTTAATTCCCTTCCTTCAACTTACTTGGGTCTTCCTTTAGGGTCAAAACCTCCAGAATATTTTTGGATCTCTCTTGTTGATAGGTTTAATAGGAAATTGGCTGGCTAGAAAGGGGCCCTCTTGAGTCGAGCTAGTAAAGTTATGTTACTTAAGGCTTCTCTTCAGAATTTTCCTGTTTACGCCCTTAGTTTGTTTAAGATCCCTGCTAAATTTTTTGATATTATTGAAAAGATCCAGAAACGTTTTCTTTGGTTGAGGGTTGAGGAGAAGAAGAGGATTTTTTTGGGGGTCTGGGAGAGTGTGTGTAGACCCAAGAAGTTTGGAGGTCTTTGCTTGAGGAATATCAGAGTGTTTAATAAAGCCCTTCTTGCAAAGCAGGTTTGGAGAACTTTTGCGGACACTTGCGAATGGAATACTATTTGGTGTAGCAAATACTTGCAGGAGGTTGACTCCTTTCAAGATTTTCTCAACTCTCAGAACCTTCCCATTGGTTCTTCTCTATGGAACAATACCATTAAATCCAGGGAGCTGGTTGCTAAAGAAGCTTGTTGGAAGGTGGGTGATGGTAAGAAAATCTAGTTCTGGGAAGATAAGTGGATTGGTAATGAGTGTCTTTGCAATATTTTGACCTATGGTAATCATATGGAGGACTACAAATCTAGGTTTGGCTATTTGGTTGGGGATTATTGGAGGAATAATCAGTGGGTTGAAATTTCTTCAATTAGCCAAGATCTCCAACCTCTGTAGGCCCTTCTTAATTTAGTTAGGCTTAGTTCGCAGGGGCGAGAGGACACTATGGTCTGGAAGTTGTCTTCCTCTAGAATCTACTCTGTCTCATCTGCAGTGGCATCCTATTACTCTTGCCTCCACTACCCTGTTTGGGCTAAGGTGTAGGTGCACAACCTCACTCCGAAAGTCAATATGTTTGTTTGGATTCTCCTTTAGAACAAACAATTGACCAATGATAATCTTTATAAGAGGGGGTTCTCTTTTCCTAATAGGTGTTACTTGTGTTGAGCTGAGGTTGAGACTTCCTCACCTCTATTTCTCCTTTGTCCTTTTGCTCATGCCATATGGTGTAGGATTCTGCGAATGTGGGATCTTAGCTGGGTTTTTCTTGGAACTATTGTGGATTTTTATAATCAATGGAAGGCCCCCTCAAAAATTGGGCATTGAATTTGCTTTGGAACTACATCTTTCCTCACCTTGCCTGGGGTATCTAGAAAGAACACAATAACAAAATCTGCAGGGATGCGGCTCTCTTGGAGGAAGTGGTCTATGGTAAGATAACTAGAGCAATGGTTAAAAAATTTAATTTTCTCAATAACAGATATAAAGGTAAAGGTAAGGTTAGTATGCAGGAGTATGAAATTAGAATGGTGGGAGCCTATAAAATTAATGTGGATATGTTCAATATGTCCAAAATTACCAAGGATCCTAGAGATGGCATCTTCTAGAGTCTCCCTCCCCCTAGTTGGGTTAAAATCAACTTTGATGGCGCAACCAAGGGAAATGCTAGGCCTTTCGGGAGTGGAGGGGTGATAAGGGATGAGAATGGATGCTTTATTGTGGCAGTGGCAGTCCCCTTAGGCACTCAGACCAACCATGTTGCCGAAGCCTCTGGTGCTTTTCAGACCTTGAAGCTGGCTAGCCAATTGAAGTTTAAAAATGTGTGGATTGGAGGGTATTCGAACAATATAATACAACGCCTAAAGGGCCTTCAGAAACCCTCATGGTCTATACAGAATTGGATAGACCTTTCTAAGGAGATTATTAATAATTTTGAGAAAAGTTATATCTTGCATGCTTATTGGGAAATAAATACGATGGCTGATTTCTTCACCAACAAAGGTGTCAAAGCTCAGGAAAAGATGAAGTGGCAGGGGTATGATGAGTTGGAGGCTGATGTTAAGGTTTTGATGATGTATGACCGTGTTCACGGGAAGGTGCAATTTCCCATTCCATTGAATGATGGTTGAGTGTCCTTCCTCATAGTCTTGGGGTTGCAAGTTAATGATTATTCTTAGTTGGTCGAGGAGTAATTACTTTATTTCCCATTTGCATGTGGTTAGTCTCACATGCTTTCTGGGCATTTTAGGAGCTTGTTTCTACGAGTTTCTAGACTATTATATTCCTGCTGGCAATATGATGGGTAGCGAAAGTCACAGGGTGGAGCTGATAAGCAGTGAACAGTTAAGGAGCAATCTGAAGCTCTGGAAGAAGTTGGAAAATGGTGGCATTATTGTCTTCATTAAGAAACTCCATGGTTGGGACCTAGAGGTTACTAGGGTTTTTGTGAAAGATTGGAAGGATGTGAGTTAAACTTGTTTGGGAGACAAGTGGTCATCAACGAATAGTTAATTGCTGAGGTTACGAGCCTCTTGACAAAGGGTATCAAATTCTATAGGGACAGGAAGAAATCTAATGAATCAGTCAACAAATTTCCTAAGTCAGACGCTGAGAGGGAGGAGTTATGAAGGACTTCCAGAAGTTACTATGATTCAGAAAAAATTGTCTCGCACTAGAGGAGGGTATTGAATGTGCTGATGGAGTATGTTACTCTAGATGGTTGTTATACTAGAGTCTTTGGGTATCATTTCATCCTCCTTAATCATTCCAGGAACTAGGTCAGGATTTCTTTTCCTTTTTATCTTGCATCTTCTTTGAATGCCAATTTGAAAAGCCATAGATAGAACCCTACTAGGTACTCTATTCTTCATGAAGGACTGCTTGTCCTTATTTATGATCATTTTAAAGCCATGTCGGCTCTGCCACACCAGACGCCATCATCTAAGGATAGGGTTGCTGACAAGGGAAAAGGAAAATCTAGGCATTCTCCTCAAAAGAAGGGTACAAGAAAGGTGTCAGAGGACCCCTCCTATGACGTGAATGATGAGGATTCACAGTCCATTTCGTTGTTTGAGTACTCCAGCCATCCTACTACCAATAGAGAAGAGATACCCCATTTCCCTATGGATCTCAAGGCAGGGGATCACTATTTTAAGGAGGAATGGGAATTTCCCACTGATATTCTTGCTATAGCTCGCAATGGGGCAGTGGATAACTTTAGGTTAATGAGATGGGTGTTCTATGAAATTAAGGAGATTAAGTTGAACCAGAGAGCCATTAACAGTAAAATGGAGAAAGCTAATGATGATAATAATAGAGGCAGTGGTAGTGGTTGGGCTACTGACTTATGGACTGAGGAAGAGAAGAAGTATATGGTTGAGTGCCTCAAGAAAATGGTGGATGAGTTATAGGATTTCAAAAGAAATCACGATGGCAAGCAAACAGATATGGAGGAGCAGCTGAGGAACATCAAAAAATCTCTCCACAAAGTGCTAGTTATGAACCACAAGATTTCAAAATCCACTGCACAGACCATGAATACCATGGTGGAGAACATGGAAAATCCTATCAGGTCAAAACTGTTGCATTTCTTGATTTGGACAAAGAGGAAGGGTAGCCGGATAGTGGGGGGCCGAGTAATAGGACCAAAGAAAATTTGAAAAGGAAGGCAGACCAAGCTTTAGTGAACATTCAAGAGGTCAAGAAGTCTACACTTAATATGAACAGGTTGGAGTAGGAAGCGACAAAGATCCTCAAGAACTTGGCCTAGGGGATGGCCGTTTTGTGGTTTTTTGTCAGTTTTTTGTTGTGCTGCCCTGGTTTCCACTGTTTTCTTCTTAGTGGGCAGATTTTTGTTTTTGTTTTTGCTCTATTAATGTTCTATCCTTTTCTATCTGATTGTTAAGGGTTTCAGGATCCCTTTAAAACTTGTTTGTTCCTTAATAAAAAAAATTGTATTTTTTTACTATAATTCTAACCTAAAATGAATCTAATTTTTTCAAAATACGTAAAATCTAAAAGAAGATTGCTTTGGAAGAGGAAGATGGCATGTGCGTGTTGGCTCTGTAATGCAAGCATGTTTCCCTGTGGCCTTTGAGGCTTGGGTGCATGTGCAATTTCCTCCCTGCATGCGTCGAGGTAAGCCTAGATAAGTCTACTAGTATTGTCTTCAGTGTGAGGGTGGGTTCTTTCATGTGTCTAGGGTAAGGTTTGTTGTTTATGCTTGTGCCCTTGTTTTTTTTGTGTTTCTTTCTTCAATGTCCTTTGTGCCTTGGTTACATAGGGTTGTTGTTGGGGTATGTGCTTTAGTGTGGGCTACGCATTGGTTGTGCTTCCTTTTCAGTTCTTAGATATGTGGAGTGGTGGTTTTTCCAATCACTCTTGTTGGTCTTGTGGTTTATTGTTCCTCCTTGCAGTTCCTCTTGCATGCAAGCCCGTTTGGGTGTAGATCCGGTCTTGGCTTGGTGTGGGGATTTTTTGGCTGGGGTTTGTTGTGTGGAGTTTTTTAATAGGTTCAAATGTTCCTTTGGATAAGGTGGTGGAGGATGTAGCTATGGCAGATGGTGAGGTCGAGGTTCCCAAATTGTCTTCTTATGGGATGAGCTTGCCTCATTAAGGTGCTTTTAGACTACAAAAGGTTAATGGGTGCTAATATGCATCAAACATGTTAAAGAAAATGATTGTAATCTGTATCGAACCTGCTAATGCTATCCCAATTGAGATTGTATCAGCTACCGAATAGAGAAATGCCTCGTAGTTCAAACTAAAATGCATTTGGTTCATGACTGCAGAAGAGCGTTTCATACAAGAATACATTTTCCACATGCATTTGTAACTGAAGCCTCTTCCACTTCCATATGTGCATTTGAATTCCACCATTGTGCATTTGTAACTGAAGCCTTTTTCACTTCCATATATGTGTTTGAATTCTACCATACGTTTGAATTTCACTAGACTTTGTAACTGCCATTTCTTTTTGTTTGCATGGATCTGCAAACATGTGATGCTACTTTAGGAATGCCTCTCATTGTAATTAAAACATAAAACACAACCCACACATAACCACAATTACACATTAACCATAGACCTTAGCCCTCAAATTATTTTCTTGATTCTAAGGTCCTGTTTAGAAACTCTAATAACTAAACCACAACCACAATACTCATTGGACCCTTACTACTAACCTCACACTGACTCACTTTTCATTACATGTGATCACATTCAAGAATTTTCAACCGACTGAAGTATTGACAAGGGTTTGAATTGGTTCTCCCTTCTTCCTATTGACATTCATCTATTATACATTTTCTTAACACATGGTCCAAAATTCATGGGAGTCACTATTGGAAATATTGTCATTGATGTCAAGGTGTGTAAGCAAGATTGATGGTTTGAAAGGTAAGAAGATTTTCATTGATCTATTGAATGGCACTGAGCATAACTGAAGATAACAAATTTTGGATAAAAAATAATGTAGTCTATGCTCATCAGGTCATATAATTCTTGGGAATACCAAATAGCTTTAATTATGGGTCTACGAACTTCAAGGATAAGCTTACAAGGAGTAATTTCCATAAGAATTAATAAATAACTCTATCCAATTTGCTCACGATTAAGGCGAAGCTAAAGTTAGGAAATTGAATCTATATCTCCCTGGTATTACTATTGTGTATGAAAAAAGAAAATACAGAGGAACTTAAGCCTCATACTAGTTGAGAATTTTTTATTCACTTTCTAAGGACTAGTTTTGTTTTACAGATAGAATAGCAAGGTCTATATTTCACTATGGTTGGTCTTGTTGATAGAAATCAAAATAACTACATTTGAACCTAAAAAACAATGATGTTAATTTTCCAGTTGAAACAATATTGACTACAAAGTTGGAAAAGTAATATCAAACATCAAAAAATATCTATATAGATAAGCAACCATTAGCATTGCCAAATTAAACACCAAGTAGCGGCTTGATTTCAATTGTTTTTAAGAATACAAAGCAACAATTTTGTATTATAAATATAGAGGTGGTGAATTAATGAATAAAGCAACCCATGTTTAAGGCAAACAAAATTTTTAAATTAAAGACAACAATTAAACTCATTATTAAAGGCAACATTTAGTTATTAGACACAAAATCAAATAAGACAAAAAGTATTATTTGGAGCAAACCGAACAATACAAGTGAATGAAAACAAAGTCACATGAGAAAAATTAAGAAAAATAAAAATTCATATATGGACAAAAAGGACAACATACTTTATTAACAAGTGTGATTCTCTTTGCCAAGGTAATTATTCTTGAAAAGGCGCAAACTAATTTATTCACAAAGGGTAGTAATTACTATATTATGGGAAAAGGAAACAATCCATTTAAAACTGTGATTATCATCTATTTAAGGAGTGATTACCTTTATTATGTAATGATTATTTATGAGACTAATTATGAAACAATCATTATTTCTGAAAGGAAGTGACCACATGAAGAGGGATGACTCCTTAGGAAATAAGATATAAATTGTGAATGAGGATTGTGAGAATAAAATAAGTGTGACTGAAGTGAATAAATGAGAGTATGTGGAGAACAAATTTAATATCCAAAAAACATATTCAGATATGCATATGAAGGTGTGTGGTGTGTGGAGTATTAAAGATATATCAAATACATGTCAGCAAATACTTAGGGTGAGTGTGAGTGAATGAATACTTTCTGAGCACAAATAAGAGAGATAGCAGAAGTATGAAGAGCAAATTTGATTTATATTGAAGATATTTGTGTGGAGTAAAGTGTGTTCATCATATATACACAACAGTTCATGAAGATATAAAAACATATGAGATGAGCAAGTGAAAACATGAATAATTAGTCCTAGAAGTGCAAATATCTAACAACAAAAATATGAATATAGAATATGAATATTTGTAAAGGAGGTTTCATGCAAGATTAAAGAAGAATTTGAAGCATATTGAAGCAGATACAAATCAAGATTATAAGTAGATTTGAAGGAGATATTTGAGTAGAATTGTCCATCATCTATTGAAGAAGCAACATTAATGGTGGACCATTGTTTATGAAGTTAACTTTTGCTAAGTTGCTGCTTGGAAAGTGAGGGTTAGTGCCTACAAATTAAGGGAGTTGGTGCTTCCTGTAGGTTGGTTCCTACAAAACAAGTTAGAGGTTGGTGCCTCTAGTAGGTTGGTACCTACAATCATTGTAATTCACATAAATATATAAAGTACTTTATTTGTTCCATGGTTTTCTCCCGTAGGGGTTTCCACAAAAATATCGGTGTTAGATCATGTTATTCTCATGTACATAATTATTGATGTCGAGTAAATGGTGTTTTAGTGATTGGATAAGTTTTAAATTGGTAAAAGTTGCATTATACTAATTCACCCCCCCTCTCAATATAACTATGTGCTCATCAATTGGTATCAGAGTGGGTTCCTTTAGAGATAGCCTAACTACTAGAAGGTAGATTTTTGGAAGCACACATGGCAAGAAGAAAATGAAATAAGGGAAAAAGAAGTACCAAGCAGGGTGTTAATGACAAAGCATCAAATGCAAGTGATAAGTTGATAAATGGAACACAAATGGAAATAGAAACAAAAAATAATATCTTCAAAAGGGAAAACCATCTTGTGAGTAAAAGAAAAGAAGAAATGAACTTAGAAGAAAAGGAGTTAAAAGATTATAATGAGAATGTTGACATAAACCTAGAAGAAGAAAATGATGAATGTCATAGCATAGTGGATCTTGAGGAGGAACTCCATTATGCCTATAGTGAGATCAAGAGGGTTAGAAAGGAGAACCAAAAGCTAAAACTACAAGTTCAAAAAATCCTATACTCTACAAAGATAATGATTCTTCTAGTAACAATGATGTGGAAAGTTGTGAAGATGAAAAGTTGTTCATGACTGAAGTAATAGAGGATAATGAAGACAAGGATGAAAACCAAAAAGAGAAGATAGATCATGATCCAAAATATTTGGAAGAAGATTTGGAATTTTCTATAAACGAGATTCAGAGGTTGAAAAGGAAAGGTCAAAGAAGAAAAATGAGATTCAAAGAAGAAAAGAAGAAATTTATGGAAATTGAGAAACTAATTTCAAACTTGAAGCTTCAAATTGAGGAAAGTAAAAAGATGGAAGATTTAACCAAAATTCAACTTGAAGAAAAAGAAAAAGAATGTGAAAAATTGGAAATTGAAATTGTTTCTGGAAGAAAAGAGTTAGAGAAGACATCAAGCAATAGTTATGTTGATGTTGTCAAGAGAACTACTAAAAGAGAATGCAGCAAGAAGGAGGAGAATCAAGTTCAGCCTAAAGCCAACAATGCTTCAATAAAGAAAAGAAACATATAAGGAAGGACCAATTTGTAAAAAAAATTCCAGCCAAACATGTCATATCATTCATTTTATGGTTATTGTTATTCATGTAATCATTTTAGGCATAGATCAAGAGATTGTAGAACACAAGTAAGACATAATGATAGATGGAACATAAATAGAAGATCTTATAGATTCTCAAGAAGGAACTATAACTTCTTTATTCCTTTAGTGTATTATAGTGTTGTATGTTACAAGTGCAACAACTATGGACACATAACAAAATTTTGTAGATGTGGTTTTATGAAACCACCTAGACAAGATATGAAGAACGTCATGGACAAGCAAAAAGAGAGAAAGTTTACAAAAGTATGGAGAAGGAAACAAAAGAAAAATGATGATGAGGATAAACCTATGGTCATGCAAGATACACTTCATACACAATTTTGAGGAGAAGCATAAATTCATGGGAAACCAAGTACATCATTATCATTTAGCCCTATGGAGAAGATAACTCAATTGAAGTATCTCAAAAAATTGAAGAGAAAAATCTACTTATGCAGTGGATTGGTATCAAAAGAAGATAATGAATTGGCATCAATTATTGGAAATTGTATTGATGTCAAAATGAAGAAGTTTCCATACAAAGGATAACAAAAAGCAATCAGTAAACATGAGGAAGAGAAGAAAGGAGAGAAGACTTTCACAAGAGAGAATGATCTTCATTCAACATCCAAAATATAGAGGAAACATGTTACCCTTGAAGTAATTTGGAAGTCAAGAGAAAGAGGATTGTTGGAACAAGGGGGGTCACAAAAGAATCTGTGACAGGGGGAGAAGTACATTCTCATTGCATTGGATAAGAATGGATGTCTTCCATGATCCATTTATGGATAAATGCTTCCTGAACTTCCCTTTTCCATTGATGTCAAAGGGGGAGAAATAGAGTAAGCCTGGTGAGCAATGCAAAAGGACAGAATTATGTTTGTATTGCCATCAATGAAAAAGGGGGAGATTGTTGGAAATATTGTCATTGATGTCAAGGTGTATAAGCAATATTGTTGGTTTGAAAGGTAAGAATATTTTCATTGATCTAATGAATGCCAATGAGCATAATTGAAGATAATAGTTTTTGGATAAAAAATAATGTAGTCTATGCTCATCAGATCATAGAATTCTTGTGAATACCAATTAGCTAATTATGAGTCTACGAACTTCAAGCATAAGCTTACAAGGAGTAATTTCCATAAGAATTAATAAATAACTCTATCCAGTTTGCTCATGGTTAAGGAAAAGCTAAAGTTAGGAAATTGAACCTACATCTCCCTAGTATTACTGTTGTGTATGAAAAAATAAAATACAGAGGAACTTAAGCCTCATACTAGTTGAGAATTTTTTATTCACTTTCTAAGGACTTAGTTCTAATTTACAGAGACTAGCAGGGTCTATATTTCACTATGGTTGGTCTTGCTGATAGAAATTAAAATAATTGTCTTTGAACCTGAAAAAAATGATGTTAATTTTCTAGTTGAAACAATATTGACTACAAAGTTGGAAAAGTAATATCAAACAGTAGAAAATATCTATATAGATAAGCATCGATTAGCATTGCCAAAATAAACACCAAGTAGCAACCTCATTTCAATTGGTTTTAAGAATACAAAGCAACAATTTTGTATTATAAATATAGAGGTGGTGAATTAATGAATAAAGCAACCCATGTTAAGGCATAACAAATGTTTAAATTAAAGACAACAATTAAACTCATTATTAAAGGAAGTGCTTAGTTATTAGAGACAAAATTAAATAAGGAAAAAGTATTATTTGGAGTAAATCGAACAATTCAAGTGAATGAAGACAAAGTCACATGAGACAAATTAAGAAAAAAAAATTCATATATGGAAAAAAAGGACATCAAACTTTATTAAGGGTTGCAATTCTCTATGCCAAGGTAATTATTCTTGAAAAGGTACGAACTAATTTATTCACAAAGGGTAGAAATTACTATATTATATGGGCAAAGGCAGTGATCCATTTAAAACTATGATTATCATCTATTTAAGGAGTGATTACCTTTATTATGTAATAATTATTTATGAGACTAATTATGCAACAATCATTATTTCTGAAAGGCAGTGACCATGTGAAGAGGTATGACTCCTTAGGCAATAAGATATAAATTGTGAATGAGGATTGTGAGAATAAAAAAAGTGTGACTAAAGTGAATAAATGAGAGTATGTTGTGAGAAAAGTTAATGTCTAGAAAATGTATTCAGATATGCATATGAAGGTGTGTGATGTGTGGAATATTAAAGATATGTCAAATATATATCAGTAGATACTTAGGGTGAGTGTAAGTAAATGAGAATGTGTGTGTAATGAATACTTTTTAAGCATAAATAAGAGAGATAATAGAAGTATGAAGAGAAATTTTGATTTATATTGAAGATATGTGTGTCGAGTAAAGTGTGTTCATCATATATACACAACAGTTCATGAAGATATAAAAACATATGAGATGAGCAAGTGAAAACATGAATAATTAGTCCTAGAAGTGCAGATATCTAACAACAAATATATGAATATAGCATATGAAGATTTGTAAAGGAGGTTTCATGCAAGATTAAAGAAGACTTTGGAGCATATTGAAGCAGATACAAATCAAAATAAGTAGATTTGAAGGAGATATTTGAGCAGAATTGTGCATCATTTGTTGAAGAAGCAACATTAAAGGTGGAACATTGTTTATGAAGTTAACTTCTGCTAAGTTGGTGCTTGGAAAGTGGGGGTTGGTGCCTACAAATTGAGAGAGTTGGTGCTTCCTATAGGTTGGTGCTTCCTATAGGTTGGTGCCTACAGTCATTGTAATTCAAATAAATATATAAAGTACATTATTTGTACCACAGTTTTCTCCTGAATGGGTTTCCACGTAAATATCGGTGTTATCATGTTCTTCTCATGTGTATAATTATTGATGTCGAGTAAATGGTGTTATAGTGATTGGTAAAGTTTTAAATTGGTAAAAATTGTGTTATACTAATTCACCCCCTTCTCAGTATAACTGTGTGCTCATCAGTCACCCGCTTCAATTTTTAATAAGATTCAATTCAACAAGTCAATGAATAGAAATATATCCATATGCATACTCTTTATCTTCTTCAATGCAAAATAAGAGTTCAAACCTATCTTTAACAATAACAAAATCATAACCTTAATTATTCCATTGTAGTTTTATTGGATCCTAGAATAATCATTTATTACCAAATATCACTATGCAACTAAACAAGAATTTCACATAGCTTATCTTAAGTATCCTCATTGTCGGTTAGAGTTGTCTCAGTTTACAATCAACGATGTTAGGAATTTACTCCTTTTGAATTTCTTCACGATCGACAATGGTCATGTTTCATTCCCAAGTATTACCCTTTTCCACAAAACATAAAACACATTAGAAAATCACTTGAACTAAATACATTTTATTCTTTTGCCTATATCAATTTAAATATGCTTATCTCCTAATGCTTGCAAGAATACTTATCATTCTTTCCTATCAAATTGTCAAGACACCTTTAATAAGAAACATTTACTACAATCATCATTTAACTAAGTCAATAAAAATTTAGAACGTTAAGCATGTAGTTGAGCGCACTCATTGATGTTCTCGTATACTTTCAAAATTTAAATATATAACTCTCTCAATTTCACACACTCTCTATAATAATATTCTAAGGTAATGAAAATTAAAGATTCAACCATTTTTCCCATCAACATTTCCAATGGTTATTATATTTAAACATTAGTGATCAAAATATCGAATAATTCATTAATCTAACATGATTGGACTTTATAAAAAGGTCACAATGGTCATATATAGGGTTAAGCCTCACAGTAAGTGGCTAGTATTTCAATGTCTAGCTATGTTTGTTTTTAATACATAGTATTGGCAACATTAGCTATTTTTTGCAATTTAGAGATTGAGGGCTCTTCTACCACCTACTTCATTTTTTTCCTAGTATTACAATAGGGTCCTATTTTAGTCTGAGCGGTAGTTGTTTTGGTAGAATTTTTAGTTTTACCCTTTTTTGCGGCATGGATCCCTAGCTCAACCCTACAACTAGTACTAGTGTTTTCAACTCTATCTTCTACATGATTTTCTTGCAGAATGTTTCAGTTCTCATTTATATAAATCACAGGTCCAACACCATTTTCATCTATGTCAAGAGAATATAGCTCCATATCCTTATCCATGGTTTCATTGCCTCTATCCTTGACTTCATAAGCCTTTGGTTCCTTATTTTTTGTTCTTGGCTTCATGAGCCTTTGGTTCATTTTCTAAAGCCAAGGTATTGGAAGAGTCTTCTTCACCAATGAAGACAAACAAACTAACTAGGTGAACAAATTGATTTAAACTCTTCATGACAATTAGCTTAATTAATCCATGATGTGCTAAATACTGATAATTCCCTTTTTGCACTTCTAAGCATATTCCTTTTATCGAATAAAAGAGGAAAATGCAATATAATAATAAAAAATGTTTGGTGAAAAAATTACATACCTCTCTTCTCTAGTGACATATTGAATAATGAACTTGGAAACATCAGACGAAGGGTTTGGAAGTGAGCTTCACAAGGTGCCTTATCCCAGAACCATCTTTAATTTCTCTCTTTTACAAAAACTATTCCTTGAGGCATTGCAGGTTAGCCATTCTAATTGTAGCTACATGAAAGTATGCTTCACCTATCTGAGGTAGCCCCGTAACATATATAATGGTTTGGATGACAACCAGAAAGGAAAGACCCTGGAGTGAGTGGGTTATCACTGAATGCCATGGAAAATTCATAACAACCTGGTCGTCCTACACAACTTATTGAAGAAAACATTGCATTTTTCTTATTTAAATTTTTTGTAAGCCTATATTCTCATAGCGGTCATAGTGATGGTATTTTGGTGATTGTGAGGGCCACCCATGGAGACTATGCACAAAAGGTGACTAGAAAAAAGTGGTAAACAAATAAATAGAGGATTGCAAAGTTGGTATGAAAACCCATAGCTAGAGAAGAAAAAAGATACAGATAAAAAGGTATGGTAAAAAAAAATTAGATTGTTGACATGTCAAGTAGGGGAGAGGGGCCCATAGTGGAGCACCCTAACTTTGCGTTTCTCAAAATCCTATGTGGAAATTTTAAATCACTCCCAATTTTGTACAACAGTTTATTTGGCAACTCATGTGCTTCTATATTCCATTTTAGGGCCACATCAACATTCTTTTTGTTGAGGTATCCAAAAAGGCCCAAAAAAATTTGAGACCGATAGTGGTGCACTAATTCATTTTTTATTGGTGCATTGATGTGGCATCACATGATTTGTCACTTTACGTACTTTATGGATCAAAAGTGTTTTGCAATTAGATATTAAAGTGCTCCACTATGGGGCCCAGTGAGGACTACTTCTATCCCCACTATTGGACCTTGCTCCATTATGGGCCCCTCTCCCCTAATTATTAGGTTGGGCTATCATATTTGTGTAAAGTTGGGCATTATGGCATTCAATAATTAAAACTTGTTTCAAATCTGCATAAGATTTGGCAATATGTCAATTAATAATTATCTTGGTTAAATCCACATGAAGCAAATGACTAGGATCATAATGGAAGATTAGAGTATTATGGGCTTGACATGACATGAAAAATTCCCAGTGTGTGATGCTATCCTCGAGGTTTCCATAGTAAATTTTAGAAAATAAAAGAGATTTATATGAACTAGCATATATATTTAATAATATATATAAAATATGCCAAGAGATCTTTCTCTAGGCGCCTATTTTTTAATAAAATTTTCACATAAAATTGAATAGTCGCCTCGGAAGGATATCTCTCAATGTATTTTATATATATTATTAAATATATATATATGCTAGTAGCAGTCATGACTCAACATGTAATATCTTAAATAAATTATTTTTATATTTATATATTTTATAATAAATTATTATAATAATTTATATATTATAATATGATAGTATAATATTTGTAATTCAACGTTAATATATAGTTAGGATTGGGGTTAGGGTTAATATTAGGATGAGAGATAGGGTTTGCATCAAAATTAGGGTTAGGGTTATAATCAAGATTAACTTAGGACTAGGGTTCAAGTTAGCATGAGGATTAGGGTTACAATTAGGTTTAGGGTCAAGTTTAGGGTTAATAGATATAGTTAGGGTTGGGGTAATAATTGGGGTTAAGGTTATCAGGATCAAGGTTATAGTTATGTTTTGGATCAAGTTTAGAGTTAGGATCAATTAGGGTTAATTTTATAGTTAAATGCTATCTCCATAATATTAGGTTCAGGTTAGCATATTATAAGTTGATATCCTAACCTTTACATTATAATCATAATTATATTAGGGAATAGTTAGGTTTGGGGTAATAATTGGGGTTAAGGTTATCAGGATTAGGGTTATAGTTATGTTCTCAATCAAGTTTAGGGTTAGGATTATGGTTAGGTTGGGGTTAAGAGATATAGTTAGGTTTAGGGTTTAGGATAGGATTAGGGCTAAAGATATAGTTAAGCTTATGGTTAGGGTTAAGAGATATAGTTAGGGTTAGAAATATGGTTAACATTAGGATGAGGGTTAGGGTTTGCATCAAAATTAGGGTTAGGGTTTGCATGAAGAATAGTTTAAGATTAGGGTTAGGATTAGCATTAGCATTAGGGTTACATTTAGGTTTAGGGTCAAGTTTAGGGTTAATATATATAGTTAGGGTTATTTATTAATTATCTTAACCTTTACATTAGTAAATTAATATAGTTGTCAGGGTGGTGTTTCAGACATGGCTAACCTGAACCCTAATAACCCTAATTGCATGCAATAGTTTTATTTTTCTAGATTAGCTTAGGATTATGATTCAAGTTAGCATGAGGATTAGGGTTACAATTAGGTTTATGGTCAATTTTAGGGTTAATAGATATAGTTAGGGTTGGGGTAATAATTGGGGTTAAGGTTATTAGGATTAGGGTTATAGTTATGTTTTGGATCAAGTTTAGGGTTAGGATCAATTAGGGTTAATGTTATAATTAAATTCCATCTCAAATAAATGTTGTTTAATATTATTTTAACATAACCCTAAATGAACCATATTCCTAACCGTAACATTAACTAAACCCAAACCCTAATCCTAAATCCTAACTCTAATTAAATCTTACCCCTAATTTAATGCTAATTAAACCCTACCCCTAATCGAATACTAATTGAAACTTATCCCTAATTAAATTCTAAGTTTAATTTTATTCTTTAACCCTAGTTGAATCTTAACCCTAATTGTACCATAACCCTAGATCTAAACACTAGGGTTAATATCTAACCCTAGATCATAACTTGAACCCTAGGGTTTGGGTTAGCCACTTCTAAAACACCAATTGAAACCTAATTGTGCCCTTATTGAATCATAACCCTAATTGCATGCAATAGTTTTATTTTTCTAGATTAGCTTAGGATTAGGGTTTGAGTTAGCATGAGGTTTAGGGTTACAATTAGGTTTAGGGTTAATAAATATGTTAGGTTTGGGGTAATAATTGGGGTTAAGGTTATTATGCTTAGGGTTATAGTTATGTTTTGGATCAAGTTTAGGGTTGGGATCAATTAGGGTTAATGTTATAATTAAATGCCATCTCAAATAAATGTTGTTTAATAATATTTTAACCCATAACCCTAAATGAACCCTATTCCTAACTGTAACATTAACTAAACCCAAACCCTAATTAAACCCTAACCCTAATCCTAAATCCTAACTCTAATTAAATCTTACCCCTAATTTAATGCTAATTAAACCCTTCCCCTAATTGAATACTAATTGAAACTTATCCCTAATTAAATTCTAAGTGTAATTTTATTCTAACCCTAGTTGAATCTTAACCCTAAATGTACCATAACCCTAGATTTAAACACTAATTGAATTATAACTCTAATTTAACCTTAACATTAATACTAACCCTTACCCTAATTAAAATTTCACACCAACCCTAACCCTCATGTTTTAACACTATTTGAACCCCAACCTTAATTGAACCCAACCCTAACCCTAATCTTCAACCCTAATACTAACCCTAATCTTAACACTGACCCTTACCCTAAGTGAACATTAATCCTAATCCTAACTTTAATTGAACCTTACCCTTAACTCTAACCCTAGTTGAACCCTTGTAGAATCCTAACCGCAATTGAACCCTAACTCTAACCCTAGCCCTAAGTGAACCATAACCCTAACCTTAATTATAGAACATTAACCACCCTAATTGAATACTAACCTTAATGCCAAGTGAGCAATGCTAACCCTAATTAAACTCTAAACCTAACCCTAACCTTAATTGCACCCACAATAATTTTTATTAAACCCTAATGTTAATTTAAATATTAACCCTAATTGAAGACTAACCCTAGCCCCAATTAAACCCTAATTAAGCCCTAGCCCCAATTGAACGATAACCATAACTCTAAACCCTAATTAAATCCTTACCCTAATTGATCCCTTACCCTAATCCTCACTCTAATTGCACCCTAACCATAATTGAAACTTAACTATAACATTAACCCTAATTGAACCCTAATCCTAACCTTAAGTATAATTGAACTCTAACCCTAACTTTAATAGACACAATCGTAACTATGATTGTAAGCGTAACCCTAATTATAATCATAATTAAAATTCTATAGTTAAACCTAATATGAATGTTGATTCTAACCCAAATCATAACATTCATCATAGCTCTAACCTCAATCCTAACATTCATCATAACTCTAACCTCAATCCTAACTATAACCCCAATTTTTATCCTATAACCATAACCTTTAACCCTAATTGAACCCTAACTTTTCCCAACCTCATTAAACCCTAGCTCTAATTGAATTGTACCTCTAATTAAACTATAACCCTAACAATAACCCTTACCTGCATTGAACTCTAACCCTAACCTTAACACTAATTGAACCTTAACTTTAACATTAACCTTAATTGTGCCCTTATTGAATCATAACCTTAACTAAATCGTAACCCTAACCTTGAGGCTAACCCTAACCATAAGTGAACACTAACCCTAATCAAACTATATCCATAATCGATCCATAATCCTAACCCTAACCTTAATTGAAACCTAACCCTTATTAAACCCTACCCCTTGAATTGAATCCTAATTGAATTCAAGGGTTAGGTTTAATAAGAGTTAGGTGTCAATTAAGGTTATATATAATTGAAAGCTAATTGAACCCTAACCATAACCTTAAGTGAACACTAACCCTAATTAAAATCTAACCCTAAATCTAATTAAACTCTAAGAATACTTGAATCCTAGCCCTAACTTTGACCTTAATTAAATCCTAGCTCTAATTAAACCGTAACAGTAATTGAACCCTAACCTTAACCCTTATCAAAATGTAACATTTATCAAACCATAATATAAATTAAACCCTTACCCTTAAATTAAATCCTAATTGAACTGTAACCATAAAACCCTAGTTATCACCAAGATTTATCTTGGAATCATAATTGAACCCTAACCCCAACTTTAATAGACACATAGGCATAACTATGATTGTAAGTGTAACCCTAATTATAATCATAATTAAAATTCTATATTTAACCCTAATGTGAATGTTGATTCTAACCCAAATCATAACATTCATCATAACTCTAACCTCAATCCTAACTATAACCCCAATTTATATCCTATAACCCTAACCTTTAACCCTAATTGAACCCTAACTTTTCTCAACCTCATTAAACCCTAACTCTAATTGAATTGTACCTCTAATTAAACAATAACCCTAACAATAACCCTTATCCTCATTGAACCCTAACCCTAACCCTAACACTAATTGAACCTTAACTTTAACATTAACCCTAATTGTGCCCTTATTGAATTATAACCCTAACTAAATTGTAACCCTAACTATAAGTGAACACTAACCCTAATCAAACTCTATCCATAATTGACCTGTAATCCTAACCCTAACCTTAATTGAAACCTAACCCTTATTAAACTCTAGCCCTTGAATTGAATCCTAATTGAATTCAAGGGTTAGGTTTAATAAGGGTTAGGTTTCAATTAAGGTTATATATAATTGAAAGTTAATCGAACCCTAACCCTAACCTTAAGTGAACACTAACCCTAATTAAACTCTAACCCTAAATCTAACTAAACTCTAAGAATACTTGAATCCTAGCCCTAACTTTGACCTTGATTGAATCCTAGCCCTAATTAAACTGTAAGAATAATTGAACCCTAACCTTAACCCTTATCAAATCGTAACCTTTATCAAACCCTAATCTAAATTAAACCCTTATTAAACCCTTACCCTTGAATTAAATCCTAATTGAAGCGCAATCGTAAAGCCCTAGTTATCACCAAGCTTTATCTTAGAATCATAATTATACCCAAAACCTAACCCTAATTGAATCATAACCCTAACCTTGATGATAACCCTATCTAAAGCCCAAACCTATTCCTAACACCAAGCTTTATTGTAAAACCCTAACCCTAACCCAAATTGAATGTTAATCGAACCCTAACGCTAACCTTAAGTGAACACTAACCCAAATTAAACTCTAACCCTAAACCTAATTAAACTCTAAGAAAACTTAAATCCTAGCCCTGACTTTGACCTCAGTTGAATCACAACCCTAATTAAACTCTAACAATAATTGAACCCTAACCTTAGCCCTTATCAAACCCTAATCTAAATTCAACCCTAACCATATAACCTTAATTATAGTATGAATGATTTTTCTTGTATGAAATGTTTTCAATTGTTAAATACTTTTTAGGTTTTAAATATTTTAATTTAGAAACATATTTTTATATGTAATAATAAATTTAAAATATTTTATTTTTAATTATTTTTCTAATATTAAATACATTAATTTAGAACTTTTGAAAAGATTTTCAATATTTTTTAATTTTAAGTTTTTTAATTAACTTACTTTCATATGCAATAGTAAATTTAAGAAAGTTCTTTCATACTTAATTTTTTAAATTTTAGAAATAACTTAACATGTTTTTTTTTATATTTTATCTTTATTAATAATTATTACTCTTTATTAAAAAATTAGTTAAATAAATTTATATAAAAACCTAAAGGATATTTTGTTTTAAAAATATCTTGAATATTTTTTAATTTTAAGTATACTAATTTAAAAACTACCTTTATATGAAATGATAAATTTAGAATATTTCTTTTGCACTTAATTTTCTAAAATTTAGAAACTTCTTTTTGTGTCTAATTTAAAAACAACTTTTATATGAAATAGTAAATTTATATTTTTTCTTACTTGATTTTCTAAAATTTTGAAATTTTTTAAGTCTATTTTAAAAACTTATTTTATATGAAATAACAAATTTAAAATATTTCGTTTGCACATAATTTTCTAAAATTTGGAAAACAAATTTATATATCTAATTTAAAAACAACTTTTATATGAAATAGTAAATTCGTAGAGAGGTGATCTACAGTGACATCAAAATCTTAGTTAACATTTTGAGCTTTTTTAAAAAACTTGACGAGTGAGGTGCCAGTCTTTGAATTTGAAATTGTTAAAGTGTAACTGAGAAATAGGAGTGGGAATCACATTGGCAGGTAGTGGAAGAATAAATGATCGGTCATCTCAAAAGAAAACAATTTCCATTCAACAACGACAGGCAACGGAAGGCATTATTCACCCTCAATGCAAGTTTTGTGCTTGTGCATGGCCTATGGCTTTTATTACTGTCTGCAAACAGTTTTAATGATTTCCTGCCAGATGTCTGAAATATTCTTAACTAAATTGAATGGTGTTAAAGGAAACGCTTTATATAATCCTTGCATATGCATGATGTATTTCATCCTTCAAGATCATTGTCCATGATTTTAGTTGCTTCCAAAAAATCATGGCGCCCACATTTACTATTGTTTTCCTTGCACTTATAATTTTCAGTGTTGCTGGTGGTAGTACGACTCGGATACTGACTAGCATTGCCAGTCAAAAGGAATTCAGATAGTAGAAAGGGGATAAAGATGGAGATGGCAGTAAAGGAGAAGAAAGGGGATAATGATGGAGATGGTAGTGGAGGCAGCCTTCTATCTTCAGGTAAACTGATTCAATTTCTTGATAGTAATATGTTTTCCTTGCATGCAATAATTGAAAAAAATTAAAAATGCTCCTTTTTTCTTGCCTGAACCAGGTGGGAGCTATGGATCAAACTTGAAACCTTGTCCAAATGATGGATCCAATCCTCCTGCAGAGACGTAGGAGGCAATGACTCTGGTCCAATAGATGGCTTAGGCTCCAACCCAATTCCGACAATGTCGTGGGGCAGGAGTGGCCCTACAAATCATATGTCAAATTCTTGGAGAAGATCTCAATTAGGGCTACAACCAGTGCCATATGAAATTGGTTAAATAGGGTTGGATAATTATTATGTATATGTTTCCTAGCAAAGTTGATGTCGATAGTTTTTAGTGGGTCATTATTTTTTAAAGGATTTTATCAACATTTTCATTCATCTAATGAATATTTTTTTCTCATTGTAGAACATAGGAATGAAGAATGCATGGAACACATATCTGATGGCCTCATCCTCCCTTTTCTTGTACTTTTATCTGCAATATAATGTGATGCACGACAATATAGATATTAGCATGTGCATAAACAAATAAAGAAATGATGTTTGTTGTTTTGGATCATCATAAACCTCAGCTATCACAAATAATCCTTGTCATGATGGACATATACTTTTGTTTGATTGTATGGCATTCAAAATTGGAAGATTCACATTATTTTTGTTTCCCCACCAAATTGAAATTATGTTATGCGTTAAATTTAAAAATTGCATTCAAATTTTAGATGGTCATGGAAAACCTATGAAGGGGGATTCAAACCCACTATAGAGGATTCTTTCAAATATCAGGGTTTTACTTTTTAACAGAATATTGATACAATTTGTAGGAGATTGAAGATTCTTTCAAATATCAGGGTTTTATTTTTTAACAAAATATTGATATGATTTGCAGGAGATTAAGGGAACTTGAGAAAAATAACTAATTGTTATTTTCTCCTCAATCAAGAAAGATTGAATATTGTTTCTATTTTTCATTAATTTTAAATGTTGTTATAAGGAAAGATTGAAAATTGTTTCTCACTTACTAGCTAGATAGTAAAAAATAACATTTTAATCAAGTGTGAATTTAAAGTTATAAAATAAGTTTATGAATTTTATAAAAGTAGTTATTAAACTAACATATATATATTTAATAATATATATAAAATACGCTGAGAGATATCCTTCTCCAGCCACCTATTCAATTTTATGTGAAAATTTGATTAAAAAATAGGTGCCTTGAGAAGGATATCTCTCGGCATAATTTATATATATTATTAAACATATATATGCTAGTTCACTAGAGGCGATCTACAGTGACATCAAAATCTTAGTTAACATTTTGGGTTTTTTAAAAAAACTTGACGGGTGAGGTGTTAGTCTTTGAATTTGAAATTGTTAAAGTGTAACAGACAAATAGGAGTGGGAATCATATTGGCAGGTAGTGGAAGAATAAATGATCAGTCATCTTAAAAGAAAACAATTTACATTCAACAACGACAGGCAACAGAAGGCATTGTTCACCCTCAATGCAGGGTTTGTGCTTGTGCATGGCCTATGGCTTTTATTACTGTCTGCAAACATTTTTAATGATTTCCAGCCAGATGTCTGGAATCTTCGTAACTAAATTGAATGGTGTTAAAGGAAACGCTCTATATAATCCTTGCATATGCATGATGTGTTTCATCCTTCAAGATCACTGTCCATGATTTAGTTGCTTCTAAAAAATCATGGTGCCCACATTTAATATTGTTTTCCTTCCACTTATAATTTTCAGTGTTGCTGGTGGTACTACGGCCCGGATACTAACTAGCACTTCCATTCAAAAGGAATTCAGATAGTAGAAATGGGATAAAGATGGAGATAGCAGTAGAGGAACAGAAAGGGGATAACGATGGAGATGGCAGTGGAGGTGACCTTCCATCTTCAGGTAAACTGATTCAATTTCTTGATAGTAATACGTTTTCCTTACATGTAATAACTAAAACAAATTGAAAAGGCTCCTTTTTTGTTGCTTGAACCAGGTGGGAGCTATGGATCAAACTTGGAACCTTGTCCAGATGATGGATCCAATCCTCCTGCAGAGAGGTAGGAGGTGATGGCTCTGGTCCAATAGATGGCTCAGGCTCCAACCTAATTCCTACAATGTCATGGGGCGGGAGTGGTCCTACATATCATATTCCAAATACTTGGAGTGAATCTCAATCAGGGCTACAACCAGCGCCATCTGAAATTGGTTTGATAGGGTTAGATAATTATTATGTATATGTTTCCTAGCAAAGTTGATGTCGATAATTTTTAGTGGGTCATTATTTTTTAAAGATTTTTATCAATGTTTTCATTCATCTAATGAATCTTTTTTTCTCATTGTAGAATAGAGGAATGAAGAACGCATGGAGCACATATCTGATGGCCTCATCCTCCCTTTTCTTGTACTTTTATCTGCAATATAATGTGATGCACGACAATATAGATATTAGCATGTGCATATACAAATAAATAAATGATGTTTGTTGTTTTTGATCATCATAAACCTCAGCTATCACAAATAATCCTTATCATTATGGATAGATACTTTTGTTTGATTGTATGGCATTCAAAATTGGAAGATTCACATTATTTTTGTTTCCCCACCAAATTGAAATTATGTTAGATGTGTTAAATTCAAAAATTGCATTAAGATTTTAGATGGTCATGGACAACCTATGAAGGAGGATTCAAACCCACTGCAGAGGATTCTTTCAAATATCAGGGTTTTACTTTTTAACAGAATATTGATACGATTTGTAGGAGATTGAAGATTCTTTCAAATATCAGGGTTTATTTTTTAACAGAATATTGATATGATTTGCACGAGATTAAGGGAACTTGAGAAAAATAATTGATTGCTATTTTCTCCTCAATCAAGAAAGATTGAATATTGTTTCTATTTTTCATTAATTTTAAATGTTGTTATAAGAAAATATTGAAAATTGATTCTCACTTACTAGCTGGACAATCAAAAATAACATTTTAATCAAGTGTGAATTTAAAGTTATAAAATAAGTTTATGAATTTTATAAAAGTAGTTATTAAACTAGCATATATAAATTTAATAATATATATAAAATACACCAAGAGATATCCTTCTTGAGACACCTATTCAATTTTATGTGAAAATTTGATTAAAAAATAGGCGCCTTGAGAAGGATATCTCTTAGCGTATTTTATATATATTATTAAATATATATATATATATATGCTAGTTTAAAAACTACTTTTATATGAAATAGCAAATTTAGAATATTTCTTTTGAACTTGATTTTCTAAAATTTAGAAACCTCTTTTTACATCTAATTTAAAAACTAATTTTGTGTAAAATAGGGAATTTAGAATATTTCTTTTGCATTTGATTTTCTAAAATTTAGAAACTTCTTTCTGCGTCTAATTTAAAAACTACTTTTATATGAAATAGTAAATTTAAAATATTTCTTTTGCATTTGATTTTCTAAAATTTAAATACTTCTTTTTGTATCTCATTCAATAACTAATTTTATAAAATTCAGAAACTTATTTTATAACTTTAAATTGACACTTGATTAAAATATTATTTTTTACTGTCTAGCTAGTAAGTGAGAAACAATTTTCAATCTTTCCTTATAACAACATTTAAAATTAATGAAAAATAGAAACAATATTCAATCTTGATTGAAGAGAAAATAACAATCAGTTATTTTTGTTCCTTTAATCTCCTGCAAATCATATCAATATTCTGTTAAAAAATAAAACTCCGATATTTGAAAGAATCTTCAATCTCCTCCAAATTGTATCAATATTTTTTAAAAAGTAAAACCCTGATATTTGAAAGAATCCTCTGTAGTGGGTTTGAATCCTCCTTCATAGGTTGTCCATGACCATCTAAAATCTGAATGCAATTTTTGAATTTAACGCATCTAGCATAATTTCAATTTGGTGGGGAAACAAAAATAATGTGAATCTTCCAATTTTGAATGCCATACAATCAAACAGAAGTATTTATCCATCATGGCAAGGATTATTTGTGATAGCCGAGGTTTATGATGATCCAAAACAACAAACATCATTTCTTTATTTGTCTATGCACATGCTAATATCTATATTGTCGTGCATCACATTATATTGTAGATAAAAGTACAAAAAAAGGGAGGATGAGGCCATCAGATATTTGCTCCATGCATTCTTCATTCCTCTATTCTACAATGAGAAAAAAAGATTCATTAGATGAATGAAAACGTTGATAAAAATCTATAAAAATAAATGACCCACTAAAAACTATCGACATCAACTTTGCTAGGAAACATATACATAATAATTATCCAACCCTATCAAACCAATTTCAGATCCGCTCCAAGCATTTGGCATATGATCTGTAGGGCCACTCCTGCCCCACGACATTGTAGGAATTGGGTTGGAGCCTGAGCCATCTATTGGACTAGAGCCATCACCTCCTACATCTCTACAGGAGGATTGGATCCATCATCTAGACAAGTTCCAAGTTTGATCCATAGCTCCCACATGGTTCAAGGAACAAAAAAGGATCCTTTTCAATTTGTTTCAGTTATTGCATGTAAGGAAAATGTATTACTATCAAGAAATTGAATCAGTTTACCTGAAGATGGAAGGCCGCCTCCACTACCATCTCCATCGTTATCCCCTTTATGCTCCTTTACTGCCATCTCCATCTTTATCCCCTTTCTACTGTCTGAATTCCTTTTGACTGGTAGTGCTAGTCAGTATCTGAGCCGTACTACCACCAACAACA
The DNA here is from genome assembly GCA_007258455.2 of Sequoia sempervirens. Classification (NCBI taxonomy): domain Eukaryota; kingdom Viridiplantae; phylum Streptophyta; class Pinopsida; order Cupressales; family Cupressaceae; genus Sequoia; species Sequoia sempervirens. Next base: position 559,913,942 of record VDFB02047230.1, read on the forward strand.
CTAAAAATTATAAGTGCAAGGAAAACAATAGTAAATGTGGGCGCCATGATTTTTTGGAAGCAACTAAAATCATGGACAATGATCTTGAAGGATGAAATACATCATGCATATGCAAGGATTATATAGAGTGTTTCCTTTAACACCATTCAGTTTAGTTAAGAAGATTTCAGACATTTGGCTGGAAATCATTAAAATTGTTTGTAGACAGTAATAAAAGCCACAAGCCATGCACAAGCACAGACCCTGCGTTGAGGGTGAACAATGCTTTCCGTTGCATGTCGTTGTTGAATGGAATTTTTTTTCTTTTAAGATGACCAATCATTTATTCTTCCACTACCTGCCAATACGATTTCGACTCCTATTTGTCCGTTACAGTTTAACAATTTCAAATTCAAAGATTGGCACCTCACTCGTCAATTTTTTTTAAAAACCCCAAAATGTCAACTAATATTTTGATGTCATTGTAGATCACCTCTCGGTGAATTAAACAATTAAATATACCATAAAAAATTTACCATTAAAAGTACATCAGATCTGGTGATGTGGTGTGTGAATCCAGTGAGATTAATAATGCTTATGATGACTCCACTGCCATGGTGATGTGTTCAAGGCGATGTTGCTTGTAAATTTGAAAATGTCCCATCTACTGTGGATGTGCTTGGTCCAATGCTGAGGTGTCAGATCCAATGCTAATGTGTTGGGTCCATTGGAGAGATGCCTCGACAAAAGCTAAAGTGGTTCATTGTACTATTGAGGGTGCACACTCTTGTAGCAGTGTTAGGACCACTAGCCATGAGGAATTTGTAGCCTTAGAGAATGGAAGTAATAGGACCTCCCCTGGTGCACCAGAAAATAGGTAGTGACACGAACTCAATTTATAAGTATTATTTTGCACTAGAGAATGGGTGATAAGGGATACCTGCATGATATAAAGCATGCCAACTTGGGAAAGAGTACACAATGATACTATAGCATCTACTGAAGATTCAGTGAAGATGGCTATGGAGCACCACTAATGAATAGCAACAAAAATTCCAATGGTGAATTGACTATCATACTACAATTGAGGTAGCATCAGGAACACAAAGAACGGAACTCCTATAGCCATTCAAATAAAACTATTCCTCTTACGCCACAAAACGGGTAGCGATAGGAATGCAAAGAAAGGGGCTCCTATAGCTTGATGTACTAGGATTGGTTTTTTACAACAATAATGGCTTCCTAGTTTTCAATTGGTTACCACTTAGAGGCACTAAAAATAATAGTTTTCACCTCTAAGTTTTTTATTAAATTATAACTTGTTAGTGACTAGATTTTTAGGTGATAACTGTCCAACAATGCCTGAGGGTTTTCACTGTTGAATTTTTTTGCTCTTTTCTTTTAAGCACCTACGAGATACTTGAAGAGGTGACAAGAACTATATTAAGAACATTGAGTTCCTTTTTCAAGCTAGAAACAAAATTGTCTTTTGTGATAGGCCACTTGTACAATTTTAGATGATGGTCATTAACAACAAGAGTTGTGCGATCGGAGTCCAAAGTGAGAAGTGTGACTACACCATTGTTGTAGATAACCTCAATTTTATAAATTCCTAGCCACCTAGTGTGGAATTTTCCTTTGAAATCTTGAAACCTAGAGTCATACAAAAGTGCCCAATCTCCTGGTTGAAATGATTGCCTATAGATGAAATGATCATGCCAAAGAGCATGTTTTTGTTGAATTACCTTTGTATGAAAGATAGTCTATTGACACATTTCATTTAGAGAGTGAAGTTGCTCAATTATTTCCCTTTGAGCATCAATAAGATTTAATCCCAATTCCAAAGCAATACATAAAGTTTTAATTTCAAACTCAATAGGAAATACTATCTTCTTACCATAGACAAGTTCATAGGGTGTAAGACTAGTGGTAGTCTTCCATGTTGTTCGGTAAGCCATACTGCTTTGGGAAGTTGTGTTGCCTAATCTTTCCAATGAAGTTCTACTATTTTGGTGAGGATGTTTTCAAGTTCTCTATTGGTTACTACAACTTGTCCATTGACTCGTGAATTATACAGAGAAGACTTACGATGTTGAATATCATATTCACAAACTAGAGCAACAATTATCCATTCGGGTTTTGACTGTGAGGCTCTCCTCAGCTGTGGAACCTAGTGTGCCTTGCCTTGATGAAGTATGCGATGCTGGAAGGTAGGTAAAAGACCTATTAATTCTACCATTTCCCTTGGTTGAATCACCTCAGGCATAAAGTTTTGTTAAGCTTTCCTTTCTTCCTGCTTATGGACCTTGAAAATTATGTTGAAAAATGTGTGGAGGCCGCTGCTCTGAATCCTAATGACCCTCCACCCCTACCTCTTTACCAGGGTCTCATCTTGAGGCTTTACCACTTCCATCTTGCTTTGTGTCTGCCAAAACCCATCTCGGTTGTTTACATTGAAGAGATTGAGCTTCCCCCTGCAACCAACTTATCTCTGGTCGAATCCAAAGGCCCTGTTAGGAAAAATCACCCGGCCTCTGCTGACTCGCTGAAACCCAAACCCACTGCTAAAAAGCTTAAAGGACATGAGGGAGTAGCCCAGACTAGTGCGACAGCTAGTCTATGTGAACTCAAGTCAACCCCCGCCAAGACTTCCAACAAGCCCGCTCTAAAAAGGAAAGACAAAGAGGAAGGTAAAAGTTTGAAGGAGCCTATGTGGTGAGCAAGGACTCTATGGGGGATATGGTGGTTGCAGAGATGGTGGTTATTAGTTTTGATGCCATCATTCGATGCTCTAGTAGGCTAGCAAAGAACAAGAAAAAAGTGTAGGTTAAATATGTGGATATGGAAGAGGAGCTATCAGACAACAAGGATAGCAGGGCTGAGGAGGTGTCAAATGGTGAGGAGGAGGAGCATGATAGAGGTCCTGGCTCCATCTGATTTGGGAAAATTTCAAAAGGAGGGTTCAACCTCTCAATCTTCGAAACTGCTGGATGTTGAGAAGGTTGTTCATGAAACATTGTTGTTGGTGGGAAGGAGCTATGTGTGATGAAAGAAAGATTGGACAAATTGGACAAAAAATTATGTGGTTTGACCCGCTTCATGGTCAAGCTGGTTCACTATGTCACGAGTACCCTTTCGGTGGTAATGAAGGATGAGATGGACATGAAAAAGATTGAAGACTATTAGGAATGGGTTGGAGATGATGTTGTCCATCTCCTGTCTAAGAACTGGGAAGATGCAAGGTAGTCTGTTGCTGGTCTATTGTTCGTCTGTGTGTTGTTGTTTCGTTGTGTTTGTTTTTTGTCTTTCTATTTTTTGATGCTTTTTTGAACCTAAACTTTTTTGGCCCTTGTGGCTCTATGTGAAGGGTACAACACCCTATAAATGCTTCTTACTTTATCAAAAACAATTATCTCAAATGTGAATTGTGGTTCTTGATATGTTACAATCTCCTTTGGTACAACGAGCCTTGAGAAGATCTCAAAATACAAAAAATCAACAACATTAGTATTCCTTGCATGCTTTAATGCTACAACCTCAACCCATTTGGTAACATAATTAGTACAAACCAAGATGTATTCCTTATTTCTGGATGGAGGGTTGATGGGCCCCACAAAATCTAAACCCCATTTTTTAAATGGTTCAATAGATAGTTGAAGTCGCAAGGGAATTTCATCAAAACATGTGGGTTGAACCATGCGTTGACATTTGTCACAATGTTGAAGATGTCATTTGAAATCCTTTTGAATTATGGGCCAATAATATCCAATAGTAAGGATCTTGTTGGTGATCTATTGGGCTACAAACTATCCTCCACATGGTTCAGTATAATATGCATGAAGTATATCAACAACATTATTTTCAACTACACAATGTTGCATGGCATTATTAATATCATTGTGAAATATTGGTCCATTAATCCATGCATATTGACCACTTAGTCCAAAGAATTTATGATGATCTTTGGGAGAGAAATACGGAGGAAGCTTGCAAGTCACCAAATATTTTGCAATATATACAAACCATGGAATTTTGATTGAAATTGAAAAAAGGTGCTCATCTCGAAAGGTGTCATCAACTGGTGTTGGTTCATCCTCATGTTGCAACCTAGATAAGAAATTTGCAACAACATTCTCACGACCAAGCTTATCAAGTATAGTTATGTCGAATTCTTGTAGTAATAAGAACCATCTAATGACTCTTCTAGCAACAAGTTTATTCATTAAAAATTGTATTACAAAATAATCAATATGTATAAAAACTTTATAACTACTAATATAATGATCAAATTTATTAACTACACATATGACAACTATAAATTATTTTTTGATTACTATATAATTTACCTCAACACCTATGAAATTTTTGCTGATGAAATAGATGAATAAAATAAGGCGTCATATTTTTGACCTAGTACAACTCCCATTGAACAATCTAAGGCATCATTATGAATATGAAACAATAGTTCCCAATTTGGGTCATGTAGTGCTAGTGTGGTTACAAGTTTTTCTTTAATTTCTTCAAAGGCTTGTTGACATTCTTTTGTCCATGAGAAGACATTATCATTTCCTAACAAGACAAAAAATGGGGAAGCAAATTTACTAAATTTTTTAATAAACCTTCAGCCTTATCTTGCATGTCCTAGAAAAATATGAACATCTTTTTGACATGTCTTTGTAAGCAAATCTTGGATTATTTGTACTTTTTTAGGGTTGACTTTGATACCCTTAGAAGAAATGTAGTGGCCTAGTACTATACCTTTTGTCATGAGAATATGGAATTTTTCATGACTAAGAGACAAATTAGTTTTAACACATCTTTGGAGGACTTTCTCAATATTTCTCTTGGCTTCTTCATAGGTATTACCATACATATTAAAATCATCCATATATACTTCTACACAATCATGTATAAAATCAACAAAAATATCAAGACTTCCCTCTAAAAAGTGGCAGGGGCATTGCACAAACCAAAAGGTAAAACATTGTGGGAAAATGTCCCCCAAGGACAAGTAAAAGTAGTTTTTCCTGATCTTCAAGCACTATTTGGATTAGATTGTATCTTTTGAAACCATCCAAGAAGGAAAATAACTTCTGACTTGCAAGAGTTAAGAACTTGATCAGTAAATGGCAATGGAAAATTATCCTTTTTAGTTGCTTTATTAAGAGTTATATAATTGACACAAATTCACTACTTATCATTCTTTTTAGGCACCAAAACTAAAGGAGAGAGCCATTGAATATTTGAGATTAGGTAAATAAAGGATATATTTAACAACTTTTACAATTCCTCTTTAACAATCTTGCATAAAATGGGATTTAACCATCTCTGTGGTTATATGACCGAATGACTACCTTCTATATAAATGTGGTGTGTGCAGCTGTTTGGATGTATGCCACACATATCTTGGTATTCCAATGCAAATGTAACTTTATGATTTCGTAGTATGGTGATTAGATCCTAAATTTGTGCAATGCTCAAGTGCAAATCAATATTAGTTGTATTGGTTTCCAACAAAGTTTTCATTGGTGGATACATTGTTAGCTACTTTGTTTGTTCACCATTAGAGATAACCATGTTACCTAATCAACAATTGATGAAAGAATTTGATGCAATGAACCAAGGTCTACCTAGAATCAAATGGTATCCCCTCAACTTTATTTTAGGATACAAGATCATAAAATCAATTGGATATTCTCAAAAATCAACAAAAATAATTACATCTCTAATCATACCTTCATGCTTGACTAAAGAATGATCCATTATTTTCAATACTATAGGTGTAGGCCTAAGCCCTTGGAGACATTTTTTCCTTGGTTTCATTTGTCATAACATTTATAACAACACCTAAATCGATCAGTATATTTGGAATGAGAATATGACCAATACGTACCTATATCATACGACTCCCAAGGTTAGAATACATAGGAATTGATATATTTCCTAACATCAGATTGACAAGTTCCCAATAACTTGTATAGTTTTTGGATCCTATTTCTTTTTCTACTTTCACATACACAACTCTCAAATTTTCTTTGTGTATATAGGAACATCCTTGATTTCCTACAAAAGAGGAATTTTAATATTAAGATTCCTTAACTCATTAACAAAATCAAATTCGGGTTGAGGCATTTCCTTTTGTATTGATTGGGAGTAAAATTAGTCAAGAAATGGGAGTAACTTTGGTTGTATGTCATAATTATCTTGGCTTTATTTAGACTCTTGTGAATAATCCACTTCAATAATTTTAGGTACTTGAATATCTTTCCCTAACCTTAATTTTAGTCCATTAATATCTAATATGTTAACAGGATAAGTTGGATATCATGCCACCTCATTATTATAGACAAGTTGCACCACCTTATTGTTTGGATTTGGTGATGGTTGAGTAGCCTTTGGTGGTTGTGATGGGTTGGATGGTTGATTATTATATATGGGTGGTATTAGTGGTAGAAATTATTGTGTTTGTTGGATTAGAGTGATCATAGGTGGTGTTGGACAATGATGGATATTGTGGAAACTATGGTGGTGATGTCCTCCATGCTTGTTGCCATGGTTGTAGAGCGTGTTGGTATTGGTTTGGCCATTGTGGATTAGGTGGAGACTCTGCCAACCTCCATATCACCTAGATTAGGTCAAAAAAGGACTAGGTTGACTACTAGGCCCTGTATTTTGAGGTGCATGAAAGTCATTCATCATTCTTGAGGGAATAGCTCGTGGAGGCCAAGGCCTTTACTATACCATATAATAAGCAGGTTCTTTAGTATACTCAACATCTACCATATATACTGGGAGAGGTCTTAAAGTAGTATTTCTACTAGCATCCTCTAACCTTTGGTTTATTTTACGAACATTCTTCACTAGTATGTTTCTTACAACAGATAGGAAAAAATATGGCAAGTGCTTCTTACTTTTATGTATATATAAGGTATCAATTTGGTTCTCCATATGACTTAAGATATCAATTTTTCAATTCATCAAGTAATGTACCTAGTTCATTCTATTGGGAATAGGATTCCATTTAATTGCAATCCTAAACATTATCTCATGTATCTCCTAAGTCCTTGGAAAGTGTTCCCCAACACTAGGATTAGAAAGAGATTAAATTCAAATGAAATGAACATGTAAATTGAAATTTGTAATTAATTATAAATGATAGGAACATGTGGGGATGCCCATGAAGAGCTCCTATAAAATAGGTGCACATGGGGCACCCACATGGAAGGTGGAACTCACCTTGAGTTAAGTTAACTGTTTGGAGTAAAAGATAGCACTTCAGTAATGCATGTAAAGATCCTAGAAGTTAGGGATTGATATTTACGTGCATGGAGTTCAGTTAAGTTAAGTTAAGTTCAGTTTAGTTCAGTTCAGTATTAGTTTAGTTTAGTTTAGTTTAGTTCAGTTCAGTTATGGTTCAGTTATCTTTAGTTGCATGTAGTTAGTTTCAGTTGAATGCTAGTTGACTTCAGTTGACTTGGAATGCATGACTAATGACTTGAGTTGCATGACAGATAATAGGTGATACATTCAATTAAGTGGGGATGATCAATCATGCATGATATTTGCATGAATGGTGGAGAGATATGCTTCAGTTAACAGAGATTGACTTAGACCCACCTTGGGTGCCCGAGTTGGCATCTTGGAGTTAACACTTTTGCATGATAAGATATTTTATAAGGCTGAGTTAAGTAGGCCCATTCTTGGGCACCAACTTTGAGGATAAGAACTTTGAGGATAAGCTTAGAAGATATCTTCAGAATCAACGTTGAGTTATGACTTCAGTTTGGGATGCCCAGATGAATGGACTTGTTTTGGCATTGTTCTTCATAGTAGAACTCTACTTGCAAAGAATAGGCGTGAGTTTTGTGAGATAAGCATTGTGCTTTGTAATTGTAAATGTAGACACATAAAAATGACCTAGGTCTGTAAGCTCTATTTTTCATCTTCTTCTTCCTAGCATAATTATGACATTTTAATTATGTCCTTGGCCCACTTTCGATTATTAATTAAATAATTCATGTCTTTTTATTCTTCATGATTATTAAATAAATAGATTTTATTTATTTATTTAATGCATCACTAATTGTCTAAAGTCTTCCTATAATTAAATAAATTTCTTAATTTATTTAATTATTTTCGTCTAATAATTCCTCTTGATTATTAAATAAATACATTTTATTTATTTAATTAATATGTCACTAATTCTTAACTCTTCTCATAATTAAATAGATTTATTAATTTATTTAATTATTGGGCCCATTCTCTAAATTAAATAATTATCTTTAATTATTTAATTGCCTTATTTGACATTTCCCTCATTTTAAATAAAATTAATTATTTAAAATGGCCTCGCATGCTAACTGCCACTTCTTTTTAGTAAATAATCTAAAATCAATTATTTACTGTTACACAAAATCCATATTTTGAATTAATTTTAATTCAAAAATGGTAATATTCTTCCATAAATCAAGTAATTGCTAAAATTATTGATTTTCCAAATCTTATCTTTTTGTCCAATCTTTATCTTCTTGATTTTTGAAATCTTTCTTTTTCTGGCTAATCTTTATCCTCTTGTCAAATTTATTTTCAACCATCGATTTGACTTTCTCAAATTGCATCTTGGCCGCTCACTTCAGATTTTTTCCCTAACCCTAATTATGGGTTGTCACACACAATCTTGACCTCTGATTTTAGGTTTCCATCAACTTTTAATCTTGGTCGTCCATACAAAATTGCATTTTCTATAAAATGCCAATTTTGCTCACATTTTTGGACTACTCATGCTTAGAGACACACACTTCGTATACTTAGACTTCTTTTGCATTGCCATAGTTGATCTCATTGCTTATTGAGTCTTAGGCTTTCTTGTCATGGGCATAGTCATATTTACATCAATTTAATGTTTATCATTTGCATGATAGCATTATAGTCATTTAAATCCTTCAAACCTTGCTTTGGACTTGTCCTTTGTCATAGTTATTGTTCACACACTGAAATTTGAGGGAAACAATCACATATTTGCAGCAAGTTAGAAGGTGCTATAGAGGTGATTCATGGAGGCTTCGAGGATTATCTGGTATAATTGTTCTATTTATTATTGTTCCTTCATTGTGCTTTATAGCTTTCTTTGGGGTTTTATGTTTATGATCCAATCATCTAACCTTAGGAAAATTCCCTTTGATACAGTAAACTCTTTGGATTTTACAAGACTCGTTATTGTCTATATATTGCAGCAAGTTGAAGAGAGTTTATTAGATTTTATTGCAAGTTGTGAAAAAGAATTGTTGAAGGCAAAAGAAGCATCTCCAGCAAGGATTGGAATTATTGTAATCTTATTCTGAGATTAAATAATACATTGATTCTTGGTGGAGTTTTTTCCCGGAAAGGTTTATCCATGGTATATCTTGTGTAACTTCTTTCTTCTAGTCTTATTCTTCTACAATCTTTTGTCTACTTCTACAAACATTAAAATGAATTAAACAGATAATCATCCACAAAGAAATTGTAACAAAGAACACTTAATTAGATCTATAGTATAATAGTTTTACAAGTTCTAAAGCTACATAATTACCTCCATTTTCAACACATACTTAGTGATACTTGTTGTACTTCTAGAGGAGACATGCTTTCGAGGATAGCCCCTTATAGATCAAGTAGATCTTGAGTAATTCCTACAAATATCACATGTCATCAAATCCTAATTTAGAAATGTCTCCACCATCTATAAGATTCAAAACATCAATGCATTAATCACAAATTCCTCTAAGAAAAAGCATCTTAATAGCCTCATTGGTTAGCTTTGTTTTTCTTTGTCTCTAGAGATTGAATGCAAACCATTCAAGGTAATCTTCCAAAGTTTCTTCTTTTTGTTGCATCGTACAAAAGATCTCATCTCAAACCTCCTTTGTCTTCTACTACTCTTGATACTTTGTCAAGGATTTTTCCTTCATAATGTCCCATGTGTGAATAGAGAGTGGGCCTAGGCCCATAAAACCATTGTAATGATGCATCTTTCAATGTGGCTAGAAGAAACTTAATATTTTGAGTATCACTTTAGTAGTAAGAACTATGACATAAGACATCAAACTCAAATGAAAACATATCAGAATCCTCCATAGAAAGTCCTTTGAAAACTAGTAAGGAAGAATGGGGTATATTTTTCATAGGAGCATCTTTTGTAGGATGTGCAATAGGAAATTTAAGGGTAACAAGATTATTGTTAACAAGAGCTCATTCATTATTGTTTTCATTGTTATTATTATTGACCATAATTTCAAATGCCTAAGGTGTATAAAAAGAAAAAAATGACAAATTGCTTACTTTCTTAAGGCTTAGCACTTCATAGCTCATAAAATTCTTCAAATTGTTTGGAAAACTCGGGAGTGATGATCTTAAAATAATATTTTGAAGAATTAGGTAATTATTATTATGTACTAGATGGTGATTCAAGATCAAACTAAATAGTAGTTGATTCAATCACACACTTCTCAAGATCGAGTCCAACTAACTTTGAGAAATCTACATTTGTCATCTCTAACATAACTCATGCATTTATACTTTTTTTTTTTTTTTTATTAGACTGCAGGAATCGGGTAGCACGACCCCCTATAAACTGCAGTGTGCCTGGTAAAATTTTTAACGTGACCGGCGGCGCTGGTGCGACACGCCCTCCGGTACCACGGGACAGGGGAGACTAGAACTCGTGACCAGTAGAGCCGCAACAGAATTACTTAGCCAACCGAGCTAGGGCCCCCGCCCTCATGCATTTATACTTAATACAATGCAAATCAAGGGTAATTTCCTAGAAAAGGTTTACAATTGCATAAAATTTCTCCTTGGCGCATTGGTCCTAACTCAACTTACTAGAATTTCAGGCCTTTAACTAATTTCCCTAGAAATGACACCAAAATGTTGGTTTAAAAATGACACATTTACTATTTTTCCTAATTGATGATATTATTGTATTCTATAGTTTAGTTTTACCTTTATGTCAATCTTGGGCATAAACTTATAAAAGACGTAGTGGTAATTTGCTCAAGGGATGAAAGCAACAATCTAAGTCTTGAATGAATGCACTCTATAAAAATAAATCCTTTTGAAATTCTTTCAAACCTATTCAAAATAAAAAATACTTCTAAACTATAAGAATTATAATGACACAATTATAGAGAAATGAACTATTACTTTCATGTGACATGAATTATTACTTTTAGGTGATAGGAGCTGTATAAATTGTTTTCAAAAGCACAATCATTAATTCTAAACACTTAAATTACTTTTAAAATCTAGTCACACTAAATCTATATCACAGAAGTAATAAATCATTAAAATCATTCATACACAGAAATCATACCTTACAAAAAATAATTTGAAAATATGTTCAATCAGTGGTTGAGGAGTGGACCCTTCCTCCTAGTTGGCCAATTGAAGGAAGTACTTAGAGAATATCAAAAATCAATTTAAATGACAATATTCCTTTGATAATGATATCAATTTCATATCACTTCTACTTGAAAACGTTTTTGCCACATGAGATAACTTATATAGCTTTTACATACAAACATAATATCCAAATATATGTTTATGATTTATGGTTTGATGGCTGAAATACATTAATCAATTTAAGAAAGAGTTGAATGACATACAACCACTCTTTCTTAAGATACTAAACCGATTTACTCAATAATATACTACTTATATTTGATTGAAAATTAAAGTGAGAAGAAAACAACAATCTTCACAAGGGATCTTCATCATTCCTTCCCACAACTATAAGGGATCCTCCACTCACTCTCCATCTCTCTACCTACCTCTCCATCTATCCCTCCCACCTTACCTCTCTCTTTGTCTATACTCTTTCTCTCCCATCTCCATTTTTCTCTCTGTCTACCTTCCTCTCCCTATATCTCTCCCACTCCACCTCTCTATATCTACCTCTCACTCCCTCCCTCCTTCTCTACTTCTCTCTATCTACCCTCTCCATCTCTCTCTACCAACCTCTCACTCCATCCCTCCCTAATTCCCCCTATCTCCCTTTAGATAGCTATCTATATCTCTCTTCTCTATCTCCTCTCTACCCCTCTCTCTCTCTCTCCTCCCCTCTCTACTTATCTATCTCCACTCACCCTCACTCTCTCTACCTACCTCTCACTCTATCCCTCTTACCCTACCTCTCTCCCATTACCTATAACCTCTCCCTCCCTCTTTCCTTCCCTCTCTCTCCTTATTTATCTCCCTCTCTATTTGTAAATCTCTCTCCCCTTCCCTCTCTAATTCTATCTCCCATCACCCTCTTTATCTACCTATATCTTACTCTATCCCTCCCACCTTACTTCTCTCTCCCTTTCCTTGTGTACTTTCTATATCCATTCACCCTCCCTCCCTCTACCTACCTCTCACTCTATCCTTCCCACCTTACCTCTCTCTGTCTCTACTTCTCTTTATCTCTCATCTCTATCCTCCTCTCTATCTACCTATCTCTCCCTATATCTATCCCACCCTACCTCTTTATCTCTACCTCTCCCTTCCTCCCTCCCTATCTACTCACTATCTCCCCTCTCCATATCTCTCTTTACCTAACCCTCACTCCATCCTCCCTTGTTCCCCTCCTCTCCCTTTAGATATCTCTCTATATATCTTCTCTCTTTCTCCTCTCTACGTCTCTTACCTTCCCTCTCTACTTCCCTTTATCTTCCTCTCCCACATTCCCTCTCTATTATCCATAGGAGTGATAGGGAGAGAGGGAGAGAGGAGAGAGGGATAGAAAGAGGGAGAGATATATAGAGATAGATATGACTTGGGAAAGATAGAGGGGGAAGAGAAAGGGAGAGAGATAGGTAGAGAGAGGGGGAGGGAGAAGGAGAGGGAGAGGGAGAGGGAGAGAAAGAGAGGGAGAAAGAGTAGGGAGGGAGAAATATATCAATATATAAAGAGAGAATAGGTGGAGAGGGAGAGAGGAAAAAATAAATCCAAAAGGTAGGCTTAAATATTGAAAAAGTGGAAATATTAATGATATATAAAATGTAAGAATGAAACCCTAATGTGGCTTCGAAGGATGGGTAGGGTAAGTAAAATTAATTTTGCAATAAAGATAATAGAGAAATATGTAAAATATAAAATCAATGAAGAATTGGTCATGCAAAGAGTTTCAAATATAAAATTGAGATGTAAATATCTTAAAAGTATACAACTAAGAAACCCTAATATGTATAAGAAACCATAGAATAAGACTACCTATTGTATAGGATTGATTGGGTTTAATAATATATAAATAGGTCTAAAGAGGGACAACAAGAGAGGAAATGAAGGGAGAGGTAGAGAGATAGGTCTAGACCTTGGGAGAGAGATAGAAATAGATAGGGAGGGATGAAGAGAGTAAGAGGCAAGAGGGAGAGAGATTTGAGATTAATTAGAGAGGGAGTAATGGAGGGAGGGAGAGGTAGAGAGATTGGTATAGAGAGAAAGAGAGATCTAAAAAGGTACAAATAGAGAGGGAAGGAGGAAGGGAGAGGTAGAGATATAGGTCTAGAGTTCAAGGAGAATGAGTGAGATAGATAGGTCTAGAGAGAGGTCTAAAGAGAGAAAAAAGAGAGAGGGAAGGAGGTAGGGATGGAGAGGTAGATAAGTCTAGAGCTCAATAAATTGATAGAGAGGTCTAAATATGGAAAAGAGGGAGGGAGGGAGAGAGAGAGAAATATCGATAGATAGGTCTATAGCTTAGGGGGAGAGAGTGAAATATAGAGAGCTAGAGAAAGGGACAAAGAGATATGATGATCTATGAAAAATTATTCATCTCCTTACTACACAAAATATAAACATTTTATTATTGATTACTTCTCTAATGTTTCAAGTATTTCAGATGATTGTTACAAAAACCATGAAAAAGAGACTTTGTATGTGAAAGTAGTGAGCATTTGATGTTTCAAAAATGAAGGATGAAGTTCAAATGATTATATTTTTTTTGTGTATAATGTAGAAACACTACCTAATCCCTTGTGTAGATATTTGAATCACCTTTCAAATGCTTGTAAAAAATCAAAATTTCAATAAGAAATGCAAAAGTTATGCCCATTTTACTAAAGAGGGCTGCTTGGGCTTTTAGGTAATAGATATTTGTTTTGCAATGACGAATATCCATTTTTTCAAAACAAATATTTGTTTTGTTTGTCAAAATAGATATCTGTTTTGTTTGTCAAAATAGATATCTATTTTTTTTTCAAAATGGATATCCTTTTTGAAGACATAAATTAATAGAAGGTCCTTTAGATAATGGGTACCCATTTCTAAAAAAATGGATATTCGTTACAAATGGATATCCATTTTTTTTCACATATTTTTTTCCCTTCATTTTTCCCTCAAGAAAGCTTTGGAATTAGGTTTGGGAGTGTCAATCCTAAAAATTCAATTGTTCCAATGTGTTTAGAGGTTTCATCCTCTTTTTAGAACTTTACCCTTCATGTTGATGACTTTTTTATCCAAATTTGATGAAACAAAAAGGGTTTATTCAAGAAATTGTCAACATTCAACCAATATAAGATATCCTTTATTTTGAATTTAATAGATAATCAATTTTTTATATGTAATATATATAAAGTCATAATTGATAGGTTGATTGAGAAACATCTATAACTTTTAAATGGTTAAACATTTTTCGAATCCAAAAAATTCTCACTCTACGCTTCATGTAATGCCCCGCCACGCAACCCTAGAGGAAGTTGCAATTTACTACTCAAACGTACTATTTTTTTTTTGTTTAAGTACAAATAACATGCAAGATCACTATCCATTGCCAACAAGCTCTAAGGTTACGAGACTGAGATTACTTAAAACCCAATAAAGAAACATGAATTAAAAACATAACATTTAATTACTTAACAAATTAAATACTCGAACATTCCATACATGATAAAATTACAACCAAGGCATAAAAGATACCACATGATTCCAAAAATATACCTTACAATAAGATTACAACACTTATTCCCCAAATGAGGTAATTCCAATAAATAAGGTTACAAATTACAACTTCCACCTCGATACAAGGAGCGGTAATTAATTACATTTAATGACTGAAAGAATAAAGCATGAAGAATAGGATCCCACGAGCTCTCCAACTGGAAATCTCATCCATAAGAACAAAAGTCGACCCAACGGATTAAGATGCATGTTCCACCCAACCATGTGATACCCGAAGGCTCATCCCCCTGTGCTAGGAGATAGTATTAAGGATTCCTAGGCAAGACCATCCACCACTAGACATAGGATAACTAACCCTGACACAACCAATCACATGAACCATACAACCATAAGAATAACACAAGTATGACTCCAACAATCACTAACATAGGTCACATTGCTTCCAGAAATAAAGCAGATCGAGTATGATAAGAAGACCATACACATAAAACCAAATACCAACTGTTGTCGTAGAAAGAGTGTCATCACACAACTCGTCATGGGATATCCTTTGTGAATCTTCCTAGGCTCTGGCCCCCACTATGGGTTGTCCTGGTGGCCTCTACTGAATCCCGACACCCATGCTCACTCATGCAGAATCAAATACCTCTTGTAAGGACAAGATAGATGACCTTTCCATTCCAGGCCTTCCCGTCTCATCCCAAGTCTATACAAGCCCTTGCGTCCATGAGCGAGGCTCAATTATCTTAATTAGTGTGAAATACTACCTAACATCTAAATACATTGATTTACTTTTCACTTGATTAAACCACCTCTGAAGGTTTCCTAGTTTACCTCTTTGGGCTATGGCCCCTAACAGAAGCCACTCTTCTACATGACAACATACCAAACAAAACCAATCACCAAGAGAATCTCAAGTGCATACCAATACGATAAAACCACTCCAACTCTAGGAGGAACACATAAATAAAACTCACTCCAAACACTGGAGACAACAAAAGTCAAAACTCTCTCCAAATACTAGAGGCAACAAAGGTCAAAACCCTCTCCAAACATTGGAGGCAACAAAGGTCGAAACTCTCTCCAAACACTGGAGGCCACAAAACACATAATTCACTCCTTCCAAAGAAGGCACAAACCACATAAACCACTTTTAATCCAAGGAGACACCAACTATCCCCGTTCGTGAAAATTGGGTAAAACAACAGAATACGGCTATACACATTACCCAAAACAACCCCAAGGTTGGCTAACACTTTACGACACCCATAAAATTAAAAGAAAACCCTGTCTGGAAGACTTACATAACAATTGACACAATTTCCCAACACCGAGAATGAACGCCACACATCATAAGGAAGCATTTCAGGCAATTCATTAAAAGAAGTAAAATAACTAATATTAGGATTTCGTAAATCCAATTCACTCAATCATCATAGTGCATGGTATAAATTAAATAATTCATTTTCTTTGTACATACACGAGAGGGAAATCCAATCACGTTGATAAACATTACTGAATTCAAAGCTAAGCACCTAATTTTCTTGCTCAATCATACTAGCTGGTCAAATACAGTCTTTTAAATAATAATTCATTTAATTAAAATAAAACAATCTTTATTCCAAATATACTGAAATAATCACATCGATAAACATGAATTTAACTAAACTTAAGTTCCCACATGTATTAAATACTATAAATAAGAGTGTACATTTCATGTGTATACAACTATTTATATATAAATATATATTTCATAAATCACTCACTTTTTATAAAAAAAAAAAACCAAATTTAAAATCCACTGAATAATTTATTTAAAAATATACCAAATATACATATACACAGTATATATACATATATACGCAATAAATGTGTATTATATATATACATAAGTATATACATAAATTATATATATACAATAAATTATTATAAAAAATAATATTAAAATAATATTATATATATATACATATAACATATATATGTTATTATATAATATTAAAATAATATTTAAAAAAAAAAAAAAAATTAAAACCAAATGCAGCCCACACTTGGGCGCGAGCCCCTCCCATATGGGGAAGGGCGCTGCCAGCGTAGCCTCCCCCATATGGGTGGTGTTGTGTGGGCAGCGGTGCTGCTTCCACACAGCGCCTCCCACTGGGGGGTGTTGTGTGGGAGCAGCGCCTCCCTCATGGGCACGTGGGGGGTGTAGGGCTTCGGCCCTCCCCTCCACAACAATGAAAATAAATTTATTTATTATTTATTTATTTTTATTTAAAACCCTACCATCAACAAAATGATGAACAGGGCAATCCCCTGTATGTTTTAAAAACATAAAAAAAAAAATTTCCAGAAACAAAATTAGAACGAACATAGTATATATTTGTAAATATATCTATATGCATAGGTATATTTACAAATATATACCCAAATTTGAATTCCCAACTAAACTATGCAAATGAACAAATTTGCAATAACAAAATTAAATTTGCCCAAACAACACAGGTATTAAAAACTCAGTTTGAAGTGGAAATTTTCTTTTGGTTTTCTTCCTATTTTATTGTGTTTGATGTTTTGTTTTAATTTCAAAATCCAACAACATATTTGCAAGTTTGGAATCATTTTTCATGAGTTTTCTTTACATCTAAAATAGCATTCAAAAGTTTTTTAAACAACAAGAAGAAATTAGAAGATCATTGCAAAAGAAAACAAGAAATGAAGATGAACCTGGTGTTTCTCCCCAAGCTTTGAAGACTTCAACAATGGTGATCCCAATCTCCTCTCCAACTCCAAATTCAGCCACAACCAAATTCTTCACCAAAATCAAGAATTGCAAAACAAATGAAATTTCATTTCTTACATAGAACTTTCCCCAAATTTGGTCAAACCCCTAAAAATATCCCACCCACTAAATTTATTGGGCTTTTGGAGGATATTTCATTTTTTCTATAATTTT
>VDFB02047230.1:559931889-559957257 GCA_007258455.2 Sequoia sempervirens
TTAATCTATTTGTTGGTGCAAGAATGGTCATTCTGAAGCTGCCCCACACTTTTACGGTCTTCTAGTAGAAATGGAAAGTATGGCATGGGAGTTTCATGGGTCTTGATGCTTGGCTACCCTGATTGACGTTAATGAGTCATGGAGAGGAGCTAGTGGGGTCAAGAATCTAACCATTCACTGGAGATAAGTGTAGTTGGACTTCTCCAAGTGGGAATCCAACAAATATTGTCTTACACATCCATAGGATTGTACTTATTCTTTGGTTACAAAATGCATTACTTGATCGAAAACATCTCAAAAACAAACAATTAACATCATTCAAATCTCAAACCCTTTGAGACAAATACAATTGACTCAATCTATATGTTATTGCTTTCCCTTGAAGTTCACATCCTTAGAGTTTCTAAAAATTGGATTATATATCAATTTGTCTCCTTAGAAAGTAAACTATGGGAAACCCTTGTGGTTCATTAAATTTCCACATACTTGAGATCTTGTGGGGTTTGAAGAAATTAAGACATAGGACATCTTAGTTTGAAAACCTAATTGAAGAAAGTGTTTTTGGTAAAATAAAGGCATTAAGCAAAGCTAAGCAAAATGAACTTTCATATGTGTTGAAAACTCCAAATCCCAAAGCACAAATCATTGATTGAAAATCTGAAAATGAATGTTCAAATAAAATCATTTCTTGGTTACAAAGGTCATTAGGAAGCATTTTCATGCTCTTCAATACCTAGATCTAGGCAAACAAAGTGTCCTTTTTTAGGTTCATCTTAGGATCAAAACATTATCAAAATCCTTTTTCATTCATCATTAAAACAACGAAAACAAACCTGCATCTCACAATCACTTTTGGAAAATCTTGAAATCATCCTTAATACTAGGCTTTGTGGCAAAATCAAAATCATCAATATCATTGAGATAAAATCCTTGAAATCATTAGCAAAATCACCTTTGGTTAGGTATGTGTAGATGCATCCTTTTGCATATACTTAGTCAAAATTATCAAAATCATCTTGTCTAGCTTGGTGTATGTAGATGAATCCTTCTTCATATGCTTAGTGAAAGAATCATCTTGTTTGAATAGGTGTGGGTAGATGCATCCTTCTCCTCACACATATTCATCATCCTTTGAACAAAGTTATCCCTTTAGATCATCATCCAACATCTTAGGATCCTTTTGTTCAAAAAATCCAAATCCAAAATCAAATCAAAGTGAGGACAAAATCACCAAATCAAAACAAATCAAAATCAAAATCCGCAAGTCCTAAAAGCCTAGTATCTCATTCAAGATTAATCAAAAGACCATAACATCCATATCATCCATCCCTAACATCATCATGATATCATCACATTTGATCCTCAAGGCATCCTAAAACTTTCTACTTTGGGAGCATAAAATAGAGATCAATCCAAAGAATCAAGAGATTCATCTCCCATATTTTCGAAGATTGATCCTTGTTTTATGGTTCTAACTAGATCTCAATACAAGAAGAGTATGGAAGCCAACAAAGAAACACCCGCTTCAAGCGATCTCAGCCAAACAAACGCAAAAATGAATCACCTTTGAATCAAAGTAATCCTTTGACCCTCTCATCATTACAAAATCTGCAAGAAGAAAACCAAGGAGAGGACCTTACTTTTGGAATGTCTCGCAAGGAAATGACTGAAATGCTCCAAAATTGGGATAACCATAGAATCATCAACATCATGATGAGGCTTAACCCTTCATTATACATGCTTGAACTATAAAAACAAGGGGCCAAACTACCTTCGTATTTTGACGTGAGTACCATAGTGGAGACATCATTTCCTCCAATCTCATCCACCATTCCCATCTCATCTACACCCCCATCCCAAAAATCACGCAAAACATTCTGCAAGTCACAACATCTTTTGCTCCAACCCAACCCAATGTTAACAAGGGAAATGCATTTCTAAATGCTCTTCAAGCACACCCCCTTGTTAATAATCAAAATTTGGATGCAAACACCACCTTGGAACAAAGCATCCCAAAAACCCATTACACAAAAATGTTCCTCTCACCTTCAATCATGATCCATCATCGTCATTTTTTCACGCAACACCTCAAACACCTCTTCTCACAAATTCACAAGAAGAGGGAGATATGTTTGGACCAGGGGGCATATTCGACACCACAACATTCTCACAACAATCCACACCCCTTACATTTCCACCACTTCTGCCATTGCCATTATCATCCACACCACTCCTTGGTTTAGGGATTCCCCCTCTACCAAGTATCAATCAAACCACCATCCCAAATATCAATCAAAGCATTATTCCAAATGCCCAAAATTTGTCATTGATATCACAACAACAAATGAAAAATACACAAGTAATGGAAACATCATCAAACACCCCTTTAGTATCACAAAACATGGTCTCTCAAGGACCAATCACATCAATAGCACCATCCATCATGCAAAACACCAACACCACCTTCACAAACACCATCCCAAATCCACCACCACCACCAACTTTCACCACATCAAGCCAATACGACGCAGCATTGCAAGCTGATTTCCAAAGAGGATACCAACAAGTTCAAAAATAAAAAGTCAAACAATTAGCTACTCAAGCCACGCAAGCTACCCAAGCTGCACAAGCCACATTGCAAGTGCAACAAGCACAACAAGCCCAATCTTTATTGCAACAACAACAACAAGCATTCGTTCAAGCTGCCCAAGCCACGCAAGCATTGCAAGCACAAAGGGATGCTCAAGCACAACTTTTATTGCAACAACAAATGGCACAAGCACAAGCAGCGCAAGCACAAGCTCAAGTGCAAGCTCAATATCGGGCATAGCAAGCCCAATATCAAGCACAACTCAATGCACAGAGAAAAGTAGCGCAATTGCAAGCATATCAACAAGCACTAAAGCAATATCAAGAACAAAAAGAAGCAACAAAATTGGAAGCCAAACAACGAGCATTGTTGGAACAATAGCAAGCATAAAAACAAGTGTTTTCAGAACAGCAAAAAGCAAAAAAACAAGCACAAATCTTAGCGCAACAACAGCAAGATCAACAACAGGCATTGTTCATACAAAAGCAGGTAGAAGCCTACCTCGCTTGGTAGAACATACAAATACCATTGAACAACACACCAAGCAACCCACCCATCCAATCCATGATTGAAACACCCCAAAACACTTTCATCCCACCCCCTAATCCGCAAAATGATGTGACGACACAACTCAGGTTGCTCTCGCAAAAAGTGCTCGACCTTCAATCAGGGTGAACAACCAAGACACCAAGCAACTTGTGTCCCTATCCATTTGATAGGAGCTTACAGATGAAACCATTCTCCAATGGATTCAAAATCCCCAAATTTGACAAATATCGAGCGATGGGAAACCATGAAGATCACATCAGGGAATTCCAGGTTCATTACATGGAAGTCGCATATGATGATACTTATCTGATGTGGATATTTCCTAGAAGCTTGGCAAGCCCTACTATAAAATGGTTCTCTCACTTACCTTCAGGCATTAGAACATTCCAATAAATTAGGAATGCATTCATTAAGAACTATGCATGTAACATTGCAATGGATGTTAGTCTCAAAGAACTATACGCTCTAAAACAAGGAAAGAATGAATCTTTCACTTCATTCCTTCAATGATGGCGATCCAAGGCCAATCAGAGCAAGTGGACCATGCCAGAAGAACAATAAGTTTGCCCCATCATATCCAACCTTGAAGGCCACTTGGCATTTCATCTCAAGGTTCAAGGCATCACCACATATGATCAATTGATCTCCAAGGCACTTAGCATCGAAAGAGCCCTTGTGACTCAACCCGTGAAATTAACATCATACCACAAACAGCAAAACAACTGCCCACCATCCAATTACAATGATAAACCTCATACATGGGAAAGAAATAAAAATGTTACTAATGATGGTGTCATAGATACCAAGGTGGTCATTAGTGGTCCTCGCCAAAACACACCCGCACCACAAATCCAAACACAACATCAAAACACTCATCACACAACATATCAACCCGACAACAATCCAACCATCAATAACCTCAATGACCAAAGGGGACCACCCCAAGGCAAAACTTATCCCAAATGAAAATACACCATTTTGGGGGAACCACTTGAGGACATAATGAAAAAGTTGATCGATGAAAAACTCATCAAGCCTCCTACATTTGAAAATTACCAAGAACCAGATGTGAAACCTCCTTGGTATAACGAGAATCAACTTTGTGAATTTCACAAAATCAAAGGCCATACCACAAACAGTTGCATGAGAATTAAAAACATCATCCATGATCTCATTGATAAGAAAATCATAAACATGGAACAACTTATGGGAAATCAGGATCTTAAGATATATATGAATCTGATGCCAAATCATGGTAACAAAGGGAATAAAAATGACAAAGGGAAAGGTAATGTAAATCATGTGTATGAATCTATCGTTTCCTCCCTAAATGAGGACAACATGGTCATCACCATCAAGGGCACCCATGTCGAAGAATGTGGAGTCACCACAAGAGGCGGAAAATTCACCATCGCAAGATCATCCCAACCAAATAGAGCCCTTGCATCTAGATCCGTTCCTAATGGCTATAATGCCCTAGACCAACTCAAGAGAACGCCAGCACACATCTCCATCATGGAGTTAAAAATATCATCAGCTCATAAAAAGATCCTTGAAGAAGCATTAGCCTCATCTATTGTCCCCACAGATCTCGATGCGAAGCAATTCCAAGCTATGGTCAGAAATATTATAATGCCTAATCTCCTTACATTTTCTGACCAAGATTTCCCCGCTCAGCCATCTCACAACCACACACCTCACTTGGAAGCCATTATACACAAAATCAAAATCAAAAGGGTCTTGGTGGATGGAGGTGCAGGTTTGAACATCTGTTCTCTTAGCCTCATCAAGCAGTTGAAAATATTAGAAGATTGCATCGACAAAGGAAAGGGCATCACAATAAGAGCATATAATGACCAAGAAAGAGTATCTCAAGGCATGATTAAACTCCCTATTCAAGTAGGGCTAACTCTCATGGAAACCACTTGTCAGCTCTTGGACCTTGATTTGTCGTATAATATCC
Source organism: Sequoia sempervirens (assembly GCA_007258455.2). Taxonomy (NCBI): domain Eukaryota; kingdom Viridiplantae; phylum Streptophyta; class Pinopsida; order Cupressales; family Cupressaceae; genus Sequoia; species Sequoia sempervirens. Next base: position 559,936,992 of record VDFB02047230.1, read on the forward strand.
TCCTCAGACGCCCATGGATCCATGTGATGAAAGTCGTAGCATCAACCTTCAACCAATGTGTTAAATTTACACATAATGGACAAGAGGTTATCGTCCATGGAGATCCCGAACCTTTCTCATATTGCAAAAATCTTGAGGCAAAGTATTACAAAATCCCCCAAGTGCCAAAAAATGATGAGGGCCCATCCACACCATACACCAACCCTGCCACTCTCACATCCACTTTTGCGACAGAGACACCCACCACTCCAACCATTCTCACCATCTCCAACATCAAGCTCATCATCCAGGAAAATGGTTGCAGAAGCTACAAGCTCCCTAACAATGCTTTTGTGATAGGAGATTTACCACAATCTCCTAGATCACGAGGACACCCACAAGAGAACCGAGCTTCCACATCACAAATGTATTCTGAAGACTATCCCGAATTCACAAGCTAGGGAGACCTCGGTCAATATGTTATTGAAGCTGTAGACACATAAAATATACTAATTGATCTCATGCACTTGATCCCGATTAACTAACATTGTTTCATCCTGAATCACCTCTTCAGCTTATCATCACTATTCATCCCTTAATTAAATAAATAATCATTTATCCAATTAAGTCATCATCTCTTGTTAATTAAATAAATTAATTGTATTTAATTAATTTTGTAATCCCCCTTTTTTAATTAAATAATACATTTTATTTAATTAATTCTCTAAGGTCATTCTATTAAATTAAATCAATCTTTATCCAACATCATCCCTCTTTAGTTAAACAAATCAAAATATTTATTTAATTAAATCTAAATCATTATTCCTCTCTTTTTTATTTAAATTAATCCAAAAATCTAAATCAAATTGTCAAATCAGCTAAATATCCCCTTAAATTAATCAAATCCTGATTAATTTAATCCTAATCACTCAAATCCTCTAGATTTTGCAACTTGCACAATTAAATCATTTAATTGATTTAATAATTCCTATTTTCATTCAAAAAAGCATCTAAGTGGGAATATTCCTCAAATTTGAAATCTCCCCCCAAAAGGACTTGTCCATCCAACAAAGCATTTAAAGCTCTTACATTGTCTCTTACATGTCTCCCACTTGGCATTTAACTCATCTTTCATTCCCCCCTAAACATGTCATCTCATCAAATTCAAATTTCAAACTTGCACATGGATCAAAACTTGCTCAACCTTCATCCTCTCACATGTTGACAAGTGGCATCATATCATTGGTTGAATCTTTGTCCCACATTGATCAAATTTGGACATCTCTTCAACTTATCAATCTATAAATAAAGAGCTTATATCCTTATTTCATCATCCACATTCCAAGCAAAGTTACCATCCTAAAATACTTAGACATTTCCATTCATCATTTGAGTTCTTAACTAGGTTATTGCATATTTTTGGCTTGGGGCTCTCACATTCATCATCAAAGTGGATCAACAATCTCTTCAACACATCAAGCTTGCATCATTGGAGTTGGGAAAGGGCCAATTTTCACATCAAATTGGCACCAATTCCCCCATGGGATCAAGAGTTTGCATTGCTTTCAATAGGATTTAATTTACTTTCTTGTTCTTTCATTATTTTCCTCTCTTCATTCCTATTTTGAGTTTTGTTAATGGATTTCATGGGGAATCCTTATTCTTACTTGCATTTGATCTCCTAATGTATTCATTTGTTGTGTTTTGTAGGTATTTGGATTAGGGATTCACATTTTGGCACTAGAAGGAGGGCAATGGATTACAAATCTAACACATTTTCTTAAAATTTTCATCGTTTTAGCACTCATTCACACTGTTTTAGCGCTCTTTAAGATTCTTTTAGCACTCATTCACACTTTTTTAGCGCTCTTTAAGATTCGTTTAGTGCTTATTTTAACTGTTTTAGCGCTCTTTAATGTTTTCTTAGTGCTCTTTAATATTTTTGTAGCACTCTTTAAAGTTTTCATAGCGCTCTTTAATGTTTTCGCAGCACTCTTTAATGTTTTCTTAGCGCTCTTTAATGTTTTCTTAGTGCCCATAAGGTTCAGCGCATATGATCATTGTCTTAGTGTTTTTTAGAGTCAGTTTTAAAATGACCATATCTTAGTCATACGAAGGTCTTTTTTGATGATTTTTTTTTAAAATAGGGTAGAATTTTGTAATCTATTCAATGGTGTAGGTTTTTTTTAACTATTGATTAGTTAAAATTTTCAAATTTGCATCTAAAGTCAAAACACATGATAACTTGGCTAAATCTTAGGGTGTTTTGGTTAATGATTCATCTAACCCCTATATCCTTTTGTTTTTTATCTCATCTAACGTTTTGATCACTTTTGTATGTTGGGAATCGAAATCAAAAGAAAGAGAAGCATGAGAAGGATATTTTGTTCAATCAAAGTGTTTTTAAACACTTTAGTGTTTGTTTAACACTTCTTTAAGAATTTGTTACCTTCTCCTTCTTAGGACACTAGTATTTGTTTGGTCTTAAAAAGAACCTTTTCCATTTCTTGCAAAGGCTAAAATGAACTTTAAGATCACAACTTACTAGATTTTGTTTATTGGATTAACAATTGAGCAAGGCAATTTCTCACACTTCATTTGGTGCTCTAAAATGAACTCACATTTTACTTTGAGGATTTAAAAAGAACAAGTGTAGTTGTGTTTTTCATGAAGGCTTACTTAGACTAAAGGCATTGGAAAAGGACGTATGTGCTTCTCTCACACTTTATAGCAATCTTGAGAATCAAAAGGTCTTTTCCATGACTTTGGGTTAAGACAAAGCAATCACCTCCACACTTCAATTTTGGCTTAAAATTGAACAAACTATTGTGCAAGTGTGAGTGGGGGGCATTTTCGCGTATATTCTCTCTCTTTGTTGCTATCAAAGATTGATCGAGTTATGGATTTTGTTCTTCATTCACTTTTTTATCTTAGAGGGCCCGCCTTGTGGGAAAAAGTAATCACCCAAGGGAACGGCTCAACCGGTAACACTCTGAACCCGACAGTATTTCCAGCCAGGATATAAATGTGGATATTGGAAGAAACTCCAATATCAAGCGGTTGACTTCGACAAGATGGATCTGAAAGGGGACTCTTGCCACATTGGGTCAACTCCTATGAACGGAAAGTCCTTATTAGAACTCATGTGCTAGAATTTTCCAAAATATTTTTATCTATATGTTGGTGCAAGAACAGTCGTTCTAAAGCCGCCCCACACTTTTACGGTCTTCTAGTAGAGATGGAAAGCATACCATGGGAGTTTCATGGGTGTTGATGCTTGGCTGCCCCAATTGACGTTAATGAGCCGTGGAGGGGAGCCAGTGGGGTCAAGCATCTAACCATCTGCTAGAGATAAGCATAGCTAGACTTGTCCAAGTGGGAATCCAACAAATATTGTCTTACACATTCATAGGATTGTACTTATTCTTGGGTTACAAATGTGTTGCTTGATCGAAAACATCATGGAAACAAACACTTAACATCATCCAAATTTCAAACCCTTTTGAAGACAAATACCATTGACTCAATCCATATGCTATTGCTTTCCCTTGGGATTCACATCCTTAGAGGTTTCTAAGTATTGGATTAAATCTCAATTTGTCTTCTCAAGTAAACAATAGGAAAACCCTTGCCTTGAGTTCATTAAATTTCCATATAACATATTTTGTGGGGGTTTGAAGAAATTAAGACATTGGATATCTTAGTTTGAAAACCTAATTAAAGACATTAAGCAAAGCTAAACAAAATGAACTTTCATATGTGTTGAAGACTCCAAATCTCAAAAGCACAAAATCATTGATTGGAAATATGAATGTTCAAATGAAATCATGTCTTGGTTACAAAGGTCATTAGGAAGCATTTGCATGCTCTTCAATATCTAGGTCTAAGCAAACAAAGTGTGTCTTTTTAGGTTCATCTTAGGATCAAAAATATCAAAATCATTTTTCATCCATCCTTCAAAACATCAAAACAAAATCCATCTCATCATCACCTTTTGGAAAATCTTGAAATCATCCTTGATACTAGGCTTTGTGGAAAAACCAAAATCATCAATATCCTTGAGACAAAATCCTTGAAAACATTAGCAAAAACACCTTCGGTTAGGTATGTGTAGATGCATCCTTTTGCATATACTTAGTCAAAATTATCAAAATCATCTTGTCTAGCTTAGTGTATGTAGATGAATCCTTCTTCATATGCTTAGTGAAACAATCATCTTGTTTGAATAGGTGTGGGTAGATGCATCCTTCCCCTCACACATATTCAAATTATCACCCTTTGAACAAAGCTATCCCTTAGATCATCATCCAACATCTTAGTGTCTTTTTTTCAAAATCCAAATCAAAAATCAAGGACAAAATCTCAAAATCTCAAAATCTCAAAATCAAAAATCAAAAATCAAGAATCCACAAGTCCTAAAAGTGATGCAGAGGTGGCAGCAAATTAAAATGTATTCAAACTCCCAAAAACATAGTTTTCCTCGAGAGAAACTTACTCCAACTAGCCAAACCACAAAACCTCATTTTAAGCCAATTTGAGGAGGGTTTAATGAAAATATGGGTTCCAAGACAAATCACAACATTCTAGTGCCTCACACCTTCATAAAATGACCTTAGAAAACTCAAAACACTATCACATATATAGTTCCAATCACATTTTTCCAAAACCTTACTTTAGTTCCTCAATTTCTCATGGAAACTCATGAAAACACCCTAGGGCATCACCCTAAAACCATAAAAGTTGCATTTCCTATCTCCCAAACCATTGGTACATGTAAAATACCATGAAACAAGTCATTCCACCGAGTTACAGGGCTGGACAGTAGGTGGAATGGCTATAACATCACTTTTACACCAATCAAACCCTCAAATTAGTTAGAAACAGGCAGTCCCAGAAAAATGAAGAGATCTCCCTCAAAACTCAATATTAGAACCTCTAATTGGATTTAAATGAAAGATATTTCATGCCCCTACAATATTATATAAGTCTCAGAGCATATGGTGGTGGTACAGATCCGTACAATGCTTGCAAAGTTCAGGAAAACAGAAAAAACATGGGGTTTCAGACCACCCGGCAGTAAAATGAGGATATCTCACTCGATTCTCAATGAAATAACACCATTCAAACGCCAAAAGAAATATTATTCAATTATATATCCATCCATTATAGCTTGGAGTGTGGAACAATACGTACAGGTCGTACAATGCTCGTGATCAGCAATTTCTTAATGGAAAACACAAAAAACAGCAAATTTCTTATTAGAAACTCATTCCAAACTTCTTCAACAGCCTCCCCTTCGAGATATTACAACAATATATCATGCTACCACCTGAAAACTACCTCTTGGGGCGTTCAACTTCCATAACCACCCTTTAATTAGATTCTAAAATGACAATTTTGCCAATTTTGCCCTTAATCACTATCCCATTACAACTTGATCAACTTGATTTTTGCAAATACCACCTAACTGACCTATTAAGCCCTCCAATACATTGAAAATGGTCATTGAGACCTTATTTAACATGGAATAAGACCCTACTCCCCATGTCCCTTAAAACTCATGATTTCACATGGCTTTTGCATTATGAGTCAAACTGACAAATTCAACTAAATGACTCAAAACCCTTTCAAATTACATTATGACTGGTCCTTTAGACCTTATTAAGCATAAAATAACAAAAGACACACCTAGGTATCAACTTAGACTTCACAAGGTGTAGGTGCTCCTGCACCATACACCCCCCCATAAAAAGGACTCTTGCCCCAAGAGTGGAAACTTGTTCTTGGCCTTCTCATTGCTGCTTCAAGCATCTTCAGACCTGGTACTAATCTCTTTAGTCCTGGATGAAAATTTGGTGTTGTTCTAGGCCTTAGACCTGCAAACAAACAAACATCAGAATCATATAAACCTGCTCTCTTCCTTGCTCCACCCATACATGGGTAGCTCCTCACCATTCCTTGCACATTCTGCCTTACTATCTCTGTGATCAGACCTGCATGCCTCTGCTTAATTTTATTTTTTTGTAATGCCCCTGGACCTGCCATGTCACCATCCTCTTGTACCCCTGCACTAACAACTTTATCCTCTTTCGCATTACCAAATTTCACTTGTCTTGCACTCACTACCTCATCAAGTTGTTTTGTCACTGTCAAATCAGACTTAGGCATTGTATTTTCTGCAAACTTTACTTTTTTCTCAACTATATTCAGAACCATAGGGCATTCAATGGTTCCTACTAGCACATTCTCATGCAAACTCACTGTCCTCACCTTCTTTACCTCTGTATTTTCCTTTACATCTGTTATCCCTGTATTTTTAGTCTTAGAACTGATTACATGATCAAAATATTTGTTTTCCTTTATCACATTTATAGGTTCCTTCTTGCCACACATTATTACTTTTGCCTTACCTTTGATATCTTCTACAAGAGGAGTTAACACAAAAGAATGACCATCTTGAACTATGGTGTAAGTATTTTCCCTACCATCATACAATGCCCTCTTGTCATATTGCCAAGGTCTACCTAATAAGAGATGACAACAGTCCATTGGAAGAACATCACACACAACACTATCATGATAACCACCAATTTGAAAATCCACTATAGCCTTTTCATTCACCAACAAAGATTGATCATCAGTTAACCATGAGATTTTATAGGGACATTCATGAGGAATCTTTTTCAATCCTAACTTATTGACCATTTCACATGACACCATGTTTTCAGTTGATCCAGAATCAATGACTACTCTACATACCTTGTCCTTGCACTTACAATTTGTCTTGAAGAGACTTTTCCTTTGCAAAGGTGCTTCCTCTTTTGCTGCCTTCAAGATTGTTTTTCTCACCATCAACATTTCCCCAACCTCAGGATCTGCATTCCTACTTGGAGAACAATTACTTTCACACTCCTCTTCTTGTACCAATTGTGCTCTTCTATCAATCTTCTTGTCTCCACTAGAAGAAATACCAACCCTCTCAGGACACTTCCATGAAGGATGGCCAAACTCATTGCATGTGTAGCATCTTCCTGCAAAATCATTAGAACCTCTACCAATACCAAACCTTCCTCTACCTCTAAAACCAAAACCACCTCTAGAATCATTGTGATCTTTACCTTTGTTTGCTCCTTGATCTTCATTTGGCTGCTTTGATGTAGAAGGTATTCCTCTTCCTCTTGCACTAGGACCACCTCTTCCTCTTACTACTTTCTCTTGTCTCCTTTTAAGCTTCTCCTCCACCCTGATTGCCATTTGATAACAATCCTCTACACTCCTAGGGTTAGCCAAAACCAATTCATCCTGTATATTAAGCCTCAAACCACCAATATACCTAGCAATTTTTTCATCTTCATTCTCATGATGACTAGACCTCAAACTTAATTTATAAAACTCCTCAGTATAGGACTTAATATCCATTTCCCTTTGCCTCAAACTTTGCAATTTTTTAAACATTTGAATTTGGTGATCTTTTGGTAAGAATTTACCTTTGAGTTTAGATATCATCTTGTCCCATGATGTGATTTTAGACTTTCCTTGTTTCCTCCTCTCAGACTGAAAGTAATTCCACCATACCAAAGCATGACCCTGCAACTTAGTCTTTGCAATCCTTATTCTTTGCTCCTCAGGAACTTCTTCACATTCAAAATGGTTATCTAATGCAGCAATCCAATCAAGTAGTTCTTCATCATTTAGACTACCACCATATTTAGAAACATCAAGTTTTACCTTAGGCTTGTCACCTTTCACTGCCTTCAACAACTTTGCCATTCTTTGGTCTTCTGGATCAAGTTCTTCTTCCATGTCTTCAAACTCCTCATCTTCCTCTTCTTCTGGCTCACTCTCTTCAGCATCTCTTCTCTTGTTTGTCTCCAGGGCTATGACTCTCTCTTCCAACTCTTTGAGTTCTCTTGCATGCCTTTCCTTCATCTCCCTCATCTCTTTAGCCATATCTTTGCTCTTTGGAGGCATCTTGTCAACCTTTCCTTTTCTTCAACCTGCAAAATGCAAACCAAAACCTACTCCCTGCTCTGATACCACTATGATGCAGAGGTGGCAGCAAATTAAAATGTATTCAAACTCCCAAAAACATAGTTTTCCTCGAAAGAAACTTACTCCAACTAGCCAAACCACAAAACCTCATTTTAAGCCAATTTGAGGAGGGTTTAATGAAAATATGGGTTCCAAGACAAATCACAACATTCCAGTGCCTCACACCTTCATAAAATGACCTTAGAAAACTCAAAACACTATCACATATATAGTTCCAATCACATTTTTCCAAAACCTTACTTTAGTTCCTCAATTTCTCATGGAAACTCATGAAAACACCCTAGGGCATCACCCTAAAACCATAAAAATTGCATTTCCTATCTCCCAAACCATTGGTACATGTAAAATACCATGAAACAAGTCATTCCACCGAGTTACAGGGCTGGACAGTAGGTGGAATGGCTATAACATCACTTTTACACCAATCAAACCCTCAAATTAGTTAGAAACAGGCAGTCCCAGAAAAATGAAGAGATCTCCCTCAAAACTCAATATTAGAACCTCTAATTGGATTTAAATGAAAGCTATTTCATGCCCCTACAATATTATATAAGTCTCAGAGCATATGGTGGTGGTACAGATCCGTACAATGCTTGCAAAGTTTAGGAAAACAGAAAAAACATGGGGTTTCAGACCACCCGGCAGTAAAATGAGGATATCTCACTCGATTCTCAATGAAATAACACCATTCAAATGCCAAAAGAAAGCTTATTCAATTATCTATCCATCCATTATAGGCTTGGAGTGTGGAACAATACGTACAGGTCGTACAATGCTCGTGATCAGCAATTTCTTAATGGAAAACACAAAAAACAGCAAATTTCTTATTAGAAACTCATTCCAAACTTCTTCAACAGCCTCCCCTTCGAGATATTACAACAATATATCATGCTACCACCTGAAAACTACCTCTTGGGGTGTTCAACTTCCATAACCACCCTTTAATTAGATTCTAAAATGACAATTTTGCCAATTTTGCCCTTAATCACTATCCCATTACAACTTGATCAACTTGATTTTTGCAAATACCACCTAACTGACCTATTAAGCCCTCCAATACATTGAAAATGGTCATTGAGACCTTATTTAACATGGAATAAGACCCTACTCCCCATGTCCCTTAAAACTCATGATTTCACATGGCTTTTGCATTATGAGTCAAACTGACAAATTCAACTAAATGACTCAAAACCCTTTCAAATTACATTATGACTGGTCCTTTAGACCTTATTAAGCATAAAATAACAAAAGACACACCTAGGTATCAACTTAGACTTCACAAGGTGTAGGTGCTCCTGCACCAAAAAGCCTAGTGTCTCATTCAGGATTTATCAAAAGCCAAAACATCCATATCATTCATCCCTAAAACATCATTATCATACCATCACCTTTGATCCTCAAGGCATCCTAAAACTTTTCACTTTGGAACATAAGATAAAGATCGATTCAATGAATCAAGAGATTCATCTCCCATATTCCCAAAGATTGATCCTTGTTTTATGGTTCAAACAAGTTCTCAATACAAGAAGAGTATGGAAGCCAACAAAGAAACTCTTGCTTCAAGTGATCTTAGCCAAACAAACGCAGAAATGAATCTAGCTGAATCAAGCAATCCATTGATCCCCTCATCATTCCAAAATCCACAAGAAGAAAATCAAGGGGAGGACCTTACCTTTGGAATGTCTCGCGAGGAAATGACGAAAATGCTCCAAAATCTAGACAACCATAGAATCATCAACATCATGATGAGACTTAACCCTTCGTTGTACATGCTTGAACTAGAAAAACAAGGGGCCAAGTTTCCTTCAGATTTTGATGTGAGTACTATAGAGGATACATCATTTTCTCTGATCTCATCCACCATTCCCATTTCATCTACACCTCCATCTCAAAACATCACACAAAACATTCCACAAATCACAACATCGTTTGCTCCAACACAACCCAATGTCAACAAGGGAAACACATTCCTTAATTCTCTTCAATCACATCCCCTTATTAACAATCAAAACTTGAATGCAAACACCACCTTGGAACAAGACATACTCAACAACCCATTACACAAAAATATTCCTCTCACTTTACATTATGACCCATCATCAACATCTTTTCATGGAGCACCACAAACACCTCTTCTCACAAATTCACAAGAAGAGGGAGATACATTTGGACTAGGAGGCTTATTTGACACCACAACATTTTCACAACAACTCACACCTCTCACCTTTCCAACTCTTCTGCCATTGCCATTATCATCCACACCACTACTTTGTTTAGGGCTCCCTCCCCTACCAAGTATCAATCAAACCTATACCCCAACCATCAATCAAAGTATTGCACCAAACACGCAAAATTTGTCATTAATATCAAAACAACAAACGACAAACACACAAGCAGTGGAAACATCATCAAATATCCCCCTAACATCACAAAGCATGGTCTCTCAAGGACCAACCACATCAATACCACTATCCAACACCCAAAACATCAACACAACATTATCATCCACCACCATTCCAAATCCACCACCACCCCCACCACCACCAACATTCACCACATCAAACCAATTTGATGCAACATTGCAAGCCGCTTTCCAAAGAGGATATCAACAAGTCCAAAAACAAAAAAGTTGTACAACAAGCTGCCCAAGCTGCACAAGCCACATTGCAAGCACAACAAGCTCAACAAGCTCAAGCTTTGCTGCAATAACAACAACAAGAAGCCGCCCAAGCTGCACAAGCATTACAAGCACAAAGAGTCACTCAAGCACAACTATTATTGCAACAACAAGCTGCACAAGCACAAGCAACACAAGTGCAAGCGCAAGCCCAAGCACAATCTCAATATCAAGCACAAGTAGCACAAATGCAAGCATATTAGCAAGCACTAAAACAATACCAAGAGTAGCAACAAGCAGCAGAATTGGCAACCCAATAATAAGTGTTGTGGGAACAACAACAAGCACAACAACAAGCGCAAAAACAAGCACAAATCCTAGCACAACAACAAGAAGATCAACAAGAAGCATTGTTCATCCAAAAGCAAGTAGAAGCCTACTTCACCCACCACAACATACCGATACCATTGAACAATGCACCGACCAACCCATCCACCCAAACCATGATTGCAACACCCCATAACACATTCATCCCACCCCCTGATCTACAAAGTGATATAATGACACAAATCGGGTTGCTATCACAACAAGTGCTCGACCTTCAATCCGGGCGAACAACCAAAACACCAAGCAACTTGTGTCCCTATCCATTTGATAGGAGCCTAGAAATGAAACCATTCCCTAAGGGATTCAAGATTCCTAAATTTGATAAATATTGAGGGATGGGAAACCATGAAGATCACATCAGGGAATTCCAGGTTCATTGCATGGAGGTCGCATATGATGATACTTATCTAATGCGGCTATTTCCTAGAAGCTTGGCAGGCCCTGCTACACAATGGTTCTCTCGCTTGCCTTCAGGCATTAGAACATTCCAAGAAATCAGGGATGTATTCATTAAAAACTACGCATGTAACATTGCAATGGATGTCAGTCTTGAAGAACTATACACTCTAAAACAAGGAAAAAATGAATCTTTTGCTTCATTCCTTCAATGATGGTGATCCAAGGCCAATCAGAGCAAGTGGACCATGCCAGAAGAACAATAGGTCTGCACCATCATAGCCAACCTTGAAAGACACTTTTCATTTCATCTCAATGTTCAGGGAATCACCACATATGATCAACTTATCTCCAAGGCACTCAGCATCGAAAGAGCCCTTGTGACTCAACCCGTGGAATCAACATCATATCACAAACTGCAAAACAACTGCCCATCATAAAATTACAATGATAAACCTCATACATGGGCAAGGAACAAAAAACATCACTAATGATGGTGTCGTAGATGCCAAGGTGGTCATTAGTGGTCCACGCCAAAACACACCCGCAGAAAAAATACAAACACCAAATCAAAACACTCATCACACAACATATCAACCTAACAACAATCCCACCATCAATAATCTCAATGACCAAAGGGGACCACCTCAACACAAGACATATCCTAAATGAAAATACACTATGTTGGGGGAACCACTTGAGGACATCATGAAAAGGTTGATCGACGAAAAACTCATCCAGGCTCCTACCTTCGAGAATTACCAAGAACCCGATGTAAAACCTCCTTGGTACAATGAGAATCAAGTGTGTGAATTCCACAAAATCAAAGGCCACACCACAAACAATTGCATGAGACTCAAAAATATCATCCAAGATCTCATTGACAAAAGAATCATAAATGTAGAACAACCTACTGGAAATCAGGATCTAAAAATCTATACAAATTTGATGTCGAATCATGGCAACAAAGGGAATAAAAATGATAAATGGAAAGGTAGTGTAAATCATATTTATGAATTAGTCGCTTCCTCCCTAAATGAGGACTACATGGTCATCACTATCAAGGGGGCCCATGCCGAAGATTGTGGAGTCACCATAAGAGGCAGCAAAGTCACCACTATGGGATCATCCCAACCTAATACAGTCCCTTCATCTAGAGTCGTTCAACATAGCTACAATGTTGTGGAACAACTCAAGCAAACACCAGCACACATCTCCATCATGGGGTTGTTAAAAATATCATCAGCCCATAAAAAGATCCTTGAGGAATCATTAGCCTCATCCACCGTCCCTGCAGATCTTGATGCAAACCAATTCCAAGATATGGTCAGGAATATCATAACACCTAATCTCCTTACATTCTCTGACCAAGATTTCCCCACTCAACCATCTTACAAGCATGCACTTCACTTGGAAGCCATTGTAAACAAGAGAAAAATCAAAAGGGTCCTGGTGGATGGGGGTGTAGGTTTGAACATCTGCTCTCTCAGCCTCATCAAGCAATTGAAAATAGCAGAAGACTCCATCGACAAAGGCAAAGGCATCACGATAAGAGCATATGATGACCAAGAAAGAGTCTCTTAGGGCACGATTAAACTCCCTATTCAAGTAGGGCCAACGCTCATGGAAACCACCTATCAAGTCCTGGACCTCGACTTGCCATACAATATCCTCTTAGGATGCCCATGGATCCATGCGATAAAAGTTGTAGCATCAACCTTCCATCAATGTGTGAAATTTACACATAATGGACAAGAGGTTATCGTTCATGGAGATCCTGAACCATTTTCATATTGCAAAAATCTTGAGGCCAAATATTACAAAATCTCCCAAGTGCCAAAAAATGATGAAGGCCCATCCACACCATACATGGACCCCGCCACTCTCGTGACCACTTCTGCGACAGAGACACCCACCATCCCAACCATTCCCACCATCTCTGACACAAAGCTCATCATCCAGGAAGACAGTTGTGGAAGCTATAGGCTTCCTAACAATGCTTTTGTGATAGGAGAGTTACCACAATCTCCTAGATCATGAGGACGCCCACAAGAAAACCAAGCTTCCACATCACAAACGTCTCTTGAAGACTATCCTGAATTCACAAGCTAGGGAGACCTTGGTCGAGAGGTTATTGAAGCAGATCCATCTCACATGTTGTACCAAGATGAAAGACCGACACCTAAACTACCAATGGATGAGACAAGCAAGGGCCTACAAATGATGCTTGCAATGGGTTATGACAAAAACTAGAGATTGGGACAAAATGACAATGGCCTCATAATACCTTTCATGTCGGAGACGCGACCCATAAAAAATCTTGGTCTTGGATGTACCCCTCTGAGAATAACCATATGTGGCCGAGCTCCTTCGGTTAGAGATGCTAATGTTACTCCTCAGCCAATGCTAGTACAAGTACACTCACCAATAGTCACAGGTAGCAATACACATAACTTCATAACTGAGCCCTATATTAGTAGCGATGACAAAGACACCATATCCAATCTCCCTAGGTTATTCGAAGATACCACCCTATGTATGATTAGCGCCCTCTCCTTCAAAACCGATCATCCAAATCATGAGATCCACCTAGTCTACCCCCAACTGATCGACTATGACTAGCGAGGACCACCAATTCTCGACAGATTAAAAAATGATGAGGCACTCTCAGAGTTCATGGGATTGAGGGATAACATTCCAAATGGAGATCATAAGGAGGGGTTTATAATGGAATTGGACACACATGCTTATTATGAGGAAACAATTGAATCATTCAATTGCAAAAGTGAGACACTAAGAATCATATCCAAGTCCTTGAGTGAAAACCACACTGTGGCACTCTTTGACAAGAAAATAGTAAAAAGAAAGGACGTATCCAATGGTGAAAACCTCTTTGAGGTGCCTAAGGATGAAGGATTCATTCTTCCCTTAAGAGCCATCCGTCAAGAGAAATTAGCAGTCTTGGCTGAAAAGTGCAATCCGGTCAACATAGGAACAAAGGAGGCCCCATTTATCACTTTCTATGTGGAATCACTATTATCAGAAGAACAAGAACTCCTAGCAGCATTCTTAAAAGAAAGGCAAATAAAATTTGCATGGAGTTATGCTGACATGCCAGGGCTAGATACAGAAATTGTGGTTCATCATTTAGATGTGTATCCAGAGGCAAAACCAGTCAAACAAAAGCTTCAGAAAATGCATCCTAAAATCGCTCTATTGGTCAAAATGGAACTCAAAAAGTTGTTAGATGCAGGATTTATCTGACCAATCGATTATCTAGAATGGGTGTCAAATTTGGTACCTGTGTCAAAACCTGACGAAGCCATCAGAATCTGTACGAATTTCAGAGATTTGAACAAGGCATGTCCCAAGGATGATTTCCCGCTTCCCAACATTGATACGATAGTAGACATGATAGCAAGGCACGAGATGCTATCATTAATGGGCAGATTTTTAGGATATAACCAGATCATGATAGTAAAAGAAGACCAACATAAGATGGCTTTCACTTATCCATGGGGGACCTACTATTGGAACATGATGCCATTTGGTCTAAAGAATGCAGGTGCAACCTATCAAAGAGCCATGACACTAATATTCCATGACATGATTCACAAAATAGTCGAAGACTATGTCGATGATATTTTAGCTAAGTCAAGAAAGAGACAAGATCATATAGCAACCCTAAGTGCTATCTTTGACAGACTGGAGGAATACAAAGTCAGATTAAACCATAAGAAGTGTATCTTCATCATACAATCAAGTAAACTGCTAGGATACATAGTCTCCATGAGGGGTATTGAGGTGGATCCAACAAAAGTAAAAGCAATCCTCGAGATGGAAGTACTGAAAACATTAAAGAAACTGAGAGGCCTCCAAGGCTGACTTCAATCCATCTGACGATTCATAGCACAACTAGCAGACAAGCGGAACCCATACTCTCACCTACTCCACAAGGGGGTAGTGTACAAATGGGATACAAAATGTGAAGAAGCATTCAACAAAATCAAGGAATACCTACTTACACCACCAGTGTTAATGCCACCTATCCTTAGAAAGCCATTGATTTTATATGTATTAGCAACAGCAATAGCCTTAGGAGCTCTCTTGGCTCAGCACGATGAAAACGGAATAGAGAGGGCCATCTACTATATCAGCAGGACAATGGTCGGTCATGAGCTAAATTACTCCTTCACCGAGAAAGCTTTCCTTGCAGTAGTGTTTGTATCCTAAAAATTCAGACACTACATGTTGGCACACAAGATAAAGCTTATTGGGAAAATTGATCCCCTCAAGTATCTCTTATCCAAGGCAATGCTCACGGACAGAATGGCAAAGTGGGTAATGATATTATCAAAGTATGACATCTAGTATGTAGAGAGGAAAGATATCAAGGGACAAGTCATTGTGGATCAACTAGCAGAAGCACCCATTTATTCTAAGAATCCTCTTATATCTAAATTTCTAGACAAATCCATCTTTAACCTCAATGTAGCCGATCACTGGAAATTATACTTCAACGACTCATACACGCAGCACGGATCAAGAGTTGGTATCTTCTTCATCACCCCACAAGGGGATTGCATACAACGGTCATACAAACTAGCATTCCCTTGCATGAAAAACATAGCAGAATATGAGGCTTTGACTATAGGTCTCAGGATAGTAGTACAATGGAATATCATAGCCCTCAAAGTCTACAGAGACTCTCAGTTGATCATAAATCAAGTTAATGATGAATATTAGACTAAGGATGACAAGCTAACTCCACACAAGAAATTGGTGGATACTCTCAAGGAATCCTTCATTGACATAACATTTGAATAGATTCCAAGAACCAACAACAGAGCAGCTGATGCCATGGCTACAATTGGGTCTCTAGTAGACATCCCTCACAATGTGCCAAAATATGAATTTCTGATCGAGCAGCTTCTCATTCCCACACTTGAGGTACCAGAGTTGGAATATGTGTGTGAAATTGTTGGTCCTGGCAATCCTTGATACCATGACATCTACACATATCTTCGAATAGGAGTCTTACCCGCTGACCTACCATCAAGACTAAAATGAACCTTTATTAAAAAGGCATCCAGATTTGTCATCCTAGGTGATACCTTATACTGTAGAAGCATAGAAGGTACCTTAATACACTATCTAAATGCTAAGGAGGCATTAACCACTCTAACTAAGGTTCATAACGGTATTTGTGGCTCACACTCGAGTGTAATGACCATTTCCAAGAAACTGCTGAGGCTGGGGTATTATTGGCCCATAATGGAAAGAGAAGCGCATGATCATGCTAAGAGGTGTTTACAATGTCAGTAGCATGGGGACCTCATCCATGCTCCAGCTCAAGAGCTCCATCCAATCGTCACACATGGCCCTTCTCACAATGGGGACTCGATCTCATTGGAAAAATCTCACCCACCTCATCCAATGGCCATAAATTCATCAAAACTGCAAGTACTTCACAAAGTGGGTGGAGGCCATACCCATGACATATATCACTAGGAAGCAAATTTCAAAATTTATCCTAAACTATCTCATATGTCGTTATGGTGTCCCACAAGCCATTATTTCAGATAATGGCACACCATTCAAGAACCAGGAGGTTTGCGACTTGTGCGAGAAATTCAAAATCCAGCATCACTTCTCCACCCCGTACTATCCCCAAGGCAATGGCCAAGCAGAAGCCCAGTCCTCCCGAAAAGCGGTCAATGACGTAGTTCGTGACTTCACGCTGACTTAATCCCGCCCTCTGGGCTTATCGAACTAGCATCCACACACCCACTGGTGCCACCCCATTCTCCTTGGTCTATGGATCAAAAGTCGTACTCCCCATTGAGATCGAGCTCCCATCCCTTAGAATATCACTGCAAAATCTCATCACTGATGAAGAATATCAAGTTTCAAGACTAAACGAGCTAGAGTTACTAGATGAGAGAAGGATTGATGCTTTGAATCATCTACAAGTCTATCAAAATAGACTCAAATGAAGCTACAACAAGAAGATCAAGTAGGACTTTCAAGTCGAGGAGTGGTCTTAAAGAAAATAAGAAGAATGTCTGAAATCCCGTGACAAGGCGGGAGTTCGGGCAATTGGTTAGGGCCTTTTCATCGTCACAACAAGCTATAAATTAGGGGCATATCAACTATCAACACTCGAAGGGGAACCTCTGCAGGAGACAATGAATAGCTCCCATCTCAAAAAGTTTTATGCCTAATTTTTTTAAGGTATAAAACCAAAAATCCAAAAATCAAGAAAAATTCCTTAAAGGGTTATAGGTTGAAAACCTAGCAAACGGTCTTGGTGACAACAAAAATGAAAAAGAAAAAAATCCAAAAAAATTAGAAAATGGATCAAAAATAAATAAAAATCATCCTCTAGTGAAAACCACTTTGGTGGCACTTTGGGCAAGTACCTCAGTGAAAACCTGGAAAATAGGCACCTTCTGTAAATAAGCACTATCCATCCACCAGGATCTTTATGGCTTGATCTACATCATCCACCCATATCGCTAGCATCATCCATCACATTGGGGTCTCCATCCATCACACATCCACTCACATCCGCACCATAGCTTGGTCCTGTGTTTGTATCATGATCCCTCCTAGTACTACTCAGCTCATCCTCAAGGTCAGTTTGTCTTGCCTTTATCAGAGTAGTCTATTGCATCACGTTGGGGGCATGATCTTATCAGATCGGATTCATGTATGATCATAAAATCAGAAAATCCAAAAATCCAAAAGCATCAGATAATCAAAAAATCCAAAAACATTCAAAATTATCAAAATCTCAAAAATAGGGTCATCTTGTCGAACTACGTCAACTCTGAGCTTGAACGTAGGCAAGGTTGATCTTTGATCATCCCCCTAAACATTTAGGTCAGTCCTATAGGAGTCTGTCATAATAAGCTGACATTTCATCATGTATATCTTCATCTATAAATGGATTGGTCGTCCCTGGAGTCAAACTCGTGGTCTGGTGTGTAACATAGGCAAGGCGTCTATTGGCCGAACCCCAGAAGCTAAGATGGAGTCTTTAGCAGGTTAGTCTCTTGGTCAAAATCTCCAGAAAATCCCAAAACATTGGAAAATTGAAAAATCAAAACATTTGAAAACCTTGAAAAATACCAAAAATAGCCTCAAAACATTTCAAAGCGTCCAAAATCCAAATATTTGAGAAATCCATCCGTCTCATTTAAACTTTTTCCATAATAATCAGTATTGTAAAATCAAAAGAAAACAACAAATCTTTAAAACAAAATCAAAGTCTTGATCATTTTCAAACATGTGAATCAACTTTATATCAAAATCCTATCAATCAACTTATCAACCCATCATCATCCTATACAATGCATGTCCTAAGATATATCATTCTGACAATGGGCATCATTTTGGATATCACTTTGGATTCTTATCCTATCAAAACACACCCCTTTGGCTGAAGGTATGAAGAACATTGGCTTGTTTGCATACTTGATCTTTTCTTTTGATTTATCTTATTGCGTTCATTCCAAGGACCTCTCAATGATATTTGAACGAAGGATTTAGAGAGATAGGAATGGGGCAACGATCATTATCTTTTTTCTGTTGTGCTTGTTGGACGTTCTTGTAATATAACTTGGTGAATACTTGCTTTGTTAGGTACGTCCTAGCAAGGTTTCCGTATGTCAAGTGTGAACAATAATACTCCTATCTATTTGTTGAGTCAAAGTCTATCACACTAGGTGCAATGCCATCTTGGTTCTTTATACCCTGATTCATCATGCCTACATGTGTTATCAAACATAAGGTAATTGGCCCTTTGAAAATCCCAACTCCTCGGCAAGTAATCATCATCATCATCATCATCATCACCTCATCTCTTGTTGGAATCTCTTGTTTTCTTCTATCTCTTTCTTTTCATGCTAACATGGTACCATGATAGTTAATTGTAAATCATCACTAATGCATCCATCCTGCATCCACAAACCATACTGCATAATGAATATCATACCATATAGAAAGCATTAATCATACCACATGCATTCATCCCCATCATTGCATAATATAGATTGGTTATTCTCAACATCTCATAAACCATACATTTATCATCTAGTTGCATAATCATAAAAGCATCATCATATCATATCATGTACATCCATATCATCCATGCATCACCATATCATCCATTGCATATAAGCATCATAATCATCTCATCATCAATAATGTCACTGTCATGGTACAAATCAGGATCAAGTGGGTGTAATATATCAAAGTAGGCATGAGGCTACCCATGGCCAAGGACTATCTACATCATCAAATCTATCTACATCAAAGATTCGAGCTGAACTGATCTTGAACCCCTTTGTCGAGAGATCGACCCTCAAATCAAACGTCTTTGCTCGATCTCTCGAGGGGCAGTATACCGGCGTAATTCTTCATTTGTTGCGGCAGCAGTGGGACATCCAAAAAAAATCAAAGAATTTTTGAAGTTTGATCTCAGCAAGATTATTCTTTGAACCAATGCAACAAGTGCACTGCTTCAAAGAGGGGCTAAATGTAGACACGTAAAATATACAAAATTGATCTCATGCACTTGATCCTGATTAACTAACATTGTTTCGTCCTGATTAAATAAATAATCATTTATCTAATTAAGTCATCATCTCTTGTTAATTAAATAAATGAATTTTATTTAATTAATTTTGTAATCCCCCTTTTTTAATTAAATAATACATTTTATTTAATTAAATCTCTAAGGTCATTCTATTAAATTAAATCAATCTTTATCCAACATCATCCCTCTTTAGTTAAATAAATCAAAATATTTATTTAATTAAATGTAAATCA
>VDFB02047230.1:559961997-560009692 GCA_007258455.2 Sequoia sempervirens
TACCTCCCAAGAAAGACAATGTAGATATGATTCCATCTGAGAATGATGGGGCTGATGAAGAAGAGGAAAATTTCATCAGGAGATTAAGAAGAGGATCTAGAAAATATAAAGATAAGTTTCCCTTTAAATTCTTTGAATGTGGTAAAGTAGGTCATTTCACTACTAAATGTCCCTACTATAAGAAAGGAAACTATGAACAAGAGGTAGATGATAAAATGAAGAAATCCTACTGCCCTAAGAGAAGAAATTTTAGAAGAACAAGAAAAGCCTATACATCCAAGAAGAAAGTGATGTATCAGAAGGTGACAATAGCTTAGATGAGGAACAAAACTATTCTTTTGTTGTAAGATAAAATGAGTTTCTCTTCATGCCAAAAGAGTACGAGGAGTAGAAAAAGGAAAAAGCAGAAGATCTTCATGAGGAAGGTGAAGAAGAAGGAGTGGTTGACCTGGAGGGAGAAATCATATATTCTCTAGATGAGATTGATGATCTCAAAGATATGATTGAGAAGTTAAAAAGGGAGAACAAGCAATAGAAGAAACTTGCACAAAAAGATTCTGATAAACTAAGCAAGGAACTAGAAGAATCTACCTAGAATGTTGTAGAATTGAAGCTGCAACTAGAGGAAGCTAAGAGACCAGAAGATGTAATTCAATCGAAGCTACAGTCTGAAGTTGGCATATGTATGAAGCTTGACGGAGAGATTGTTTCTCTAAGAAGATATTTGGAAAAGGAAAAATAAAAAATAGAGAAAGGACTCAAGCTGAAAAAATGGCTCAAATATATTAGATGAGTTACTGAGCACCCAAAAGCTCGCTAACAAAGAAAAATCAGGTTTAGGTTTGGAGAAAGGGAAAATATCCTTTGTTGATGCTTCTGCAAAATTATATGAAAGATTTAGAGTAGAACAAAAGTCTAAATCTATCAAGGAAAGTGACTACAAAGGAAAATATTGCAATGAAAAATCTACAGAGGTAGAGAAAACTAAAGAAGAAAAGAGTCTTCTATAGACAAGAAGGATAACCAATCAGATCCTGATCATCAAAAGAAAAATAATTTTTTTAAAAGGACTAATGTTGATGGATTCAATAGGGTGAGAGACACCAGAAGGTAGATGTAAAAAAGACCTCCTCATCCAACACAAAATGCTATGACCAGGTATTCCTCATATTTCTATGGATATTGCTATTCATGTAATCAGTTTTGTTATAGGGCTAGATATTGTAGAATCATTCCTAAAAGGAGTGAAAACTTTGAAAGCGAAAATTTGTTTGCTCCTTTAATTAATGTGAATGTAATTTGTTATAACTGTAATAACTTTGGTCATATAGCTAAAAATTGTAGAACAAAGTTTACCAGGCCAAATGTTAAGAATGAGAAAAATATATTTTTACCTCCTAAATCAAACAAAGAATTTGAAAACAAGGAGGAGAAGATGGAAAATATAGAAAATAAAACTAAGGTGTGGAAATAAAATGGAGAAAGCTCCACACAATCAATGATTGCACAAACAACCCTACATGCCAAAAATAAAAATCAATGGTTAACAAATAGTGGCTACTCCAAACACATGACTAGAGACAAAAGTAAATTCATCAAACTTAAGAAATGTAATGGAGGGTCTATGAGTTTGGGTGATAACATTGTAGTCAAGATATGTGGTAAAGGAATCTTAAGTCTAGATGCTAAAAATTCCACAAAAGATGTTTTGTATGTTGAAGGATTGAAGCACAATCAACTGAGTGTGAGACAAATATGTGACAATGGTTATAAAGTCACATTTGATTCAGAAGGTTGCAAGATCAAGAAGAATGAAAAAGGTATTTGCACAAGGATTGAGAACTGACAACAATCTTTACAACCTTGTTGAAGTGAAAGGTCAAAATTATTTGATAGGACAAGCTGATGAAAGTTGGTTATGGCATATGAGATTAGGCCATATAAACTTTGATAATTTGATGAAAGTAAGTTCAAGAGGTCTGGTTAGACACATGCCTAAAGTGTTGGTAGATGGTCAACGCTCCCCTTGGGATTTGTGACATGGACTAATTTCCTCTTGTGGATCTATTAACTCTGGCTGTTGTATCGGGCATTAACAAGTTGATCTTTTGATGCAATGACAACTATGGGCCAACATGTGGTATCAGAGCCAAAGGTGTTAGGTTTAAGTCCCCTTAGGTAACACTAAGGGGGATTTTTTTGGTAGATGTTCAATGCTCCCCTAGAGATTTGTGACATGGGCTAACCACCTCTCGTGGATCCGTTAACTCTGGCAGTTGTATCAGGCATTAACAAGTCAATATTTTGGTGCAATGACAACTGTGGGAAAACATAAAGTCATTAAGTCTGTAAACATTATATGAAAAGAGTTCCACTAGGGAAAGAAAAAAAAGGTTAGTTTCCCAACTAAGGAATATTATACCACCAAGCCTTTACAGTTTGTTCATACTGATTTGTGTGGACCCACAAGAACAAGGGGATTGAAAGGAGAAAGATACTTTATGTTGCTTGTTAATGACTACACGAGAATGACATGGGTGACATTCCTGAGAGACAATTCACAATCGTTTGAGAGATTTAAGATACTTGAAAAGATGGTTGAGAAGGAGATAGGTAGAAGGATCAAATGCTTAAGGTCAGATAGGGGAGGAGAATTCACATCAATTGAATTTGTTGAATATGGGGCACATGGAATCAAGAGACAATACTCAGTGCCAAGAAATCCACAAAAAAATGCAGTTGTAGAAAAGAAGAACAAGTTTGTACAAGATATGGCTAGAACAATGTTGAAAGAGGCTAGATTAACTGATATGTTTTGGAGAGAAGCATACATACTGTAGTATCCATTCTGAACAAATTTCAAATCAGAGTACATAGTGATAGTACTCCCTATGAGTTGTGGTATGGCAGACCTGCATATGTGACATATTCAAAGTGTTTGGTAGTAAGTGTTACATCAAAAGAGAAGATGAAAACTTGGTAAAGTTTGAATCAAGAAGTGATGAAGGATATTTCTAAGATATTCCACTCAAAGTAAAGCATATAAATGCTATAACAAGAGAGGATAAAACTTGGAAAGCATCAATGTCAAGATTGATGAAAGCATAAAACATATCAAATCTAATCAGAATGATTTGAAGATGAGTCAGATTATGAAGATAATGTGTCAAATGATGAAGAGGAATATGAGGAAGTAGATGTTGAGAAGGCCTCTGCAAAGTATGTTGCAAAGAACAAATAAAAAGTAATTTTTTCTCTCCTATCTCAAATTGAACCAATTTTTTTTACTAAAGCCAACAAGGATGAGAGCTAGATAGAGTCCATGGAAGAAGAGTTAAATCAGATTGAAAAGAATAAAACATGGGTACTGATTCCTAGAACCACAAGAAAAAATGTGATTGGAACCAAGTGGGTTTTTAGAAACAAACTAAATGAGGATGGAGTAGTTGTAAGGAATAAGGCAAGATTAGTGTGCAAGGGGTATGCATAAGTTGAAGGTATTGATTTTGAAGAAATATTTGCACCTATAGCAAGATTAGAAGCAATAAGAATGTTTCTTACATTTTTAGTTTATAAGGGTTTCAAAGTATATCAGATGGATGTTAAATTTGCATTCTTGAATGGAAACCTAGAAGAGGAAGTCTACATTGAAAAACTAGAAGGTTTTTAGCTATCGGAGGATGATAATTATGTATACAGATTGGGAAAGGAATTGTATGGTCTAAAACAAGCACCTAGAGCATGGTATTCTAGATTAGACTAGTATTTACAACAACAAGGATTTAAGAAAGGATGTGTAGATAGCAATTTGTACTTCAAATCAGAAGGTGAGCACATGATTATTGTTGTTGTATATGTTGATGACATCATTTTTGAAGGTAACAATGATAAAATGTGTAAAATATTTTCCACCCACATGCAAGATGAGTTTGAGATGTCAATGTTAGGGGAGTTTTCATCCTTTCTTAGCTTACAAATTGTAAAAATTGATAATGGGATATTCATATCTCAAAATAAGTATGCTAAGGAGATTCCCAAGAAGTTTGGCATGGAAGATAGTAGACCAGTTAGTACCCCCATGATAACTGGCCACAAATTGAGTAAGTCAAATGAATCACCAGAGGCAGATTAGATGATGTACAGGTCAATGATAGGAAGCTTGCTATACTTAACTGCATCAAGACAATATATTATGCAAGCTATATGTTTAGTAGCAAGGTTTCAGGTTTCACCAAGAGAGTCACATGTCAACACAGTGAAAATAATATTTAGATACATCAAAATTACTATTGACTATGGGTTATGGTACCCCAGGAGCAAGGATTTTTCCTTGAAAACATATACAGATGTTGATTGGGAAGGAAGTGTGGATGAAAGGAAAATCAATAGTGGTGGAGCATTATTTTTGGGAAACAAGTTAGTTTCTTGGATGAGAAAAAAGAAAGAATTACTCACCCTATCCACTGTTGAAGTAGAGTATGTGGAAAAAACAACATGTTGTACTCAAGTCATATGGATGATGCAGACACTTAAGGACATAAAAGTGGAGTACAAAGAACCTATTTCAATTCTTTGTGATAATTCAAGTGCCATCAATATATCAAAGAATCCAGTGATGCACTCCAGAACTAAGCACATATCTATTAAGTATCACTTCATAAGAGAGAAGATTGCAGATAAGGAGGTCAACCTGGAGTATGTTCCAACCAAAGAACAAGTAACTGACATTTTCACCAAGCCTCTTCCCAAGGAACAATTTTAATACCCAAGGAAGAAGTTAGAAGTCATTGCTTCTACATCATATCACTAACTACTAGTAATAATGCATGAGTCCAAGGGGGGAATTCATTGCTACTTCATTCATCCCTAGAAATGAAAGGATAGGTCAAGTCAGGTAATGATGGTTTTCCAAATTTCTAACAACTTGATGGTTGCATAATAAAAAATTCCCACTCTCTCTTTGAACTACCTGTCCAAGAGGGAGTATTGTGTTAGGGGGAGTTTGCCCTTTACCATTGATGTCAAAGGGGGAGAAAAGATGCCAATGCTCAAGATAGAAATGGGAGAAAGTAAGCAAATGATCAAATGGGAGCATGATGAACAAGATAGAGAAATGTGAGCAAAGAGGAGCAAGGTGAGTGAATTTCTTAGAAAGTCCAATTGGTACAAAGCTCTAATATTATAGATTTTAATTGATTTCAATTGGTATAAGACTATTTCAAACCATTTGGTATCAGAATTCAGTTTTTTCATCAATGACAAATGGGGAGATTGTTAGCATATTGTTGTCATTAATGTCAAAAGGGGATTAGGTGTGAAATGGAATTGATCCTGCACGAAGGGAGTTCTAGCATTGATGTAAAAAAAAATTCATTGATGTCTAAGGAAGATGGTGTATTGTGGATCTGGAAGGTGAAGTGAATGCTGCAAATGTTGTTCAAAATATTGCACTATTGTCATGCAATTTTTTCATGTTGTTATAGTGAATTCTTTCAGTGCTCAAGAGAAAAATATGAGTCTAGATTTGACATGGGTTTTCTGAGAGCAACTCAGAAATGTGTTTTACAAGTCTGGAGGTTGAAGGCTTTACTAAAAATTATTATACTTGTGCTCTTAGCCTGATTTAGGGTTTTGCAATTAAACCCTAGTGTTGGCAGTCATGGAACCTTAACAATTCTTCTATTTTGTCATTGACTATTTATTGAAGATAGCACATCACATAAGTTATAACCTATTCCCTTTAAGTTTGTTCTATGATCAACCCCTTCACCTAGTCATCCAGTTGAGGTTTCCGATATGTTCCTTTGGAGATTGAATAGTGCACGTTCAAAATTGTAGATCCGATGGATATCACTATATCTCGTGAATCATGGAAAACTCTTCAAATTTGGTTTGTAATTTAGTGATGAGCGATGGGAGCCATTCAATGGTCATGATTAAGTTGATTAGATGTTTCCCACTAGCTTGTTATGCCTATGGTGGGTCCTAGTTGAGCCTCATGGGGGAGTGGGGATTGGATGAGATCTGACAAGTATTGATTAGACGATGCACGATGAAGAATAAATTTTGGTAGGTCCAACAAACATGTGGCATAATCTCGTTCAGTTGCTTCACATTGCTATTGTGAAGTGAAGAGTTTAAAGATTTGGGTGATGAGCGATGATAGTGGAAGGTGACAACAATAAAGATAGGTTTCTGAAGGTTATTGCATTTCTGGGTGTTAGTGTATCATGTTTACACATCCTTGAGACAAGAAGCTTTCAACGATATGTGATGAGAGTTAAGCAGTAGTGTAGTATGAATTTAAGAGAAGACACATAGCATAATCCTGCCAGCTTGTGGAGAATCGGTGGGCCCATTGCCAAAGCTAACAAGATAGCGGGGAATGACACAAATTGATCGATAGTTGATCCAATGGTGATTGCTACATCCTAATCCATTGCAGATAGGAATGGTGATGCTCATAGCATATCAACGATATCTGATGGATGATAGAGATTAAAGGAAAGTGATCGGATGATGGTCGTTACATCATGAAAATAAATGTGAATGTCACAAGTGGTATGGTGATGCACGATGGTTATGAAGGATATGATGAACAGAGGAGATTTAAATGACCGCTTATCAGATGGTCATGATTTAAAGTTATGGTGGTGAATGGAGAACATAGGACTATGGAACGAAGGCAATAGATCAACAACCCAGATTTGAATAGATTGATGTCAAACAACTAACTCTGTGTAAATAGGGTTTCAACTTGCAAACCGACATGGAGATGAGAATTAAATGATTTACCTACCTCAACGATAGTTGTAATGAGATTTGATGCACAAAGTGATGACACAGAGGTCTACAGAGACAAGGATCAAGATCAAATCAAATAATTAGAAGGTTGCACTGATTGCATATCCAATCTTAGGGTTTGGTAGAGAAAGAATGAAGGAAAATACTCTTCACCTGAATTTAATGTTGTGTGGTTCAAGACAACTATATGATAGAGGAAAAGATATTTCAAAACCTAACTAAAGATCTATAGATGGTGGAGAATCCTAAGGAAATGATCTTCAATAAGCCGTACACAAAAGATATGATGTTGTAGTTCAAGGGTGTGAGCTAAATGAAGTGGGTATAGAAGAGGTGTAAAAAAGTGTAGAAGTGATTTTGAGCTCTAATGGAAAACAATGAATACATTGAAAACAAAAGGAGAGCTACAAAAGGGGTATGGTGGTGCATTGAGGGAGATCGAGAATGCACTAAAGAAGAAGGATAAGAGTAGAGCTAAACCAATGGGGTCTAGAGAAATGAAGAGAGTTGTTAAAGCAACAACATATATTTGAACAGTTGCAAAGTAAGATATAACATTGACTTGAGTTCCTTAGGAACAAATTCTAATCATCTTACATGTTGTAAATCTGATAGGTTGCTGCCATCAGATAAATTGCGTTGGTGCTCAGTTTAGGGAATTGTCTCCTTAGGGTTGGTGTCCTTAAAGGTTGTAACAAAAAGAATTTTTTTGTGAAGTTGGATTAGGATAGTAGCTCCTAGTAGAATTTTCTCATCATGGTTTTTCCCATCTTGTGTTTTCCATGTGTACCTATTGTTATGTGTTGATCTTTTATGTGCATGTGTTTGTCATATCTTTTAAGTTTTAATCTGCACATATAGATTTAGAAGTTATATCTACACTTAAGAAAAGAAGGCTAAAATTTTTGTATCTACTGATTCACCCTCCCTCTTAGTAGACTATTGTGTTCCAACATGTAACTTAATCTCTAGGCTACTAGAAGTGTTGGGTATGTCATGTATTACTAATTCATCACTCTGTGTGTCTGATTCTATGTTGGGTTCACTGTGAACACCATATTGCTAGATTAGTGAAAAGATGAAGTCATCCTTCTATAATGGCTTCTTGTATAACTTTAGTTTATGGCCTTTGACAAGAAGGGAAAACCAGATTGCATCAATGGTGTTTAATTGTACTACCCCATTAGGGTAAACTCTGCTAATCTCATAGGGGCCCAACCATCTAGACTAAAATTTTCCCTTGAAGTATTTATACCGTGAATCATATAATAGGGCCTAGTCCCCCACAAAAAACTCCTTTTTTTTTAATGTAATGATCATGCCACTTCATCCTCTCTTGCTGTACTACCTCTGTATGATGTATTTCTTCCATTCTTATCTCATCCAACCCATTTAAAGAATGCAAACTTTCTTTCCTTGCTTCTATTAAATCCATTCCCAATTCTACTATTGTCCTCAATGTTTTATATTCAAATTCAGTAGGAAGGATCTTTTTCTTCCCATAGACTAACTCATAAGGTGTAAATATAGTGGTATTTTTCCATGTAGTTCTATATGCCCAGACTGCTTCAGGAAACCTTGAAACCCAATCTTTCCTATGCAGTTGCACTATCTTGGTGAGAATACTTTCAATCTTCCTATTAGTGACTTCCACTTGACCATTATCTTGTGGGTGGTAGGGTTTTTATTTCTTATATCTAATTTGGTATTCCTCAACCAACTTGGAAATTATATCAAAAGCAAATTGGAGCCCTTGGTCAATGACTATTTATCTAAGTACTCCATACCTAGTAAATATATCTTCATAGAAGAAATTAGCCACATTTCTATCTCTAGAAAATTGTAAAGCCTTGACTTCCACCTATTTTTTCAAGTAGTCAATAAAAAAAAGGATATATTCCTTGTTGTTATATATAGGGGGGATTGAACTAATGAAGTTTAAACCCCATTTGTCAAAGGGTGCTAATGTCAACCGAGGTTTTTTGAATACACAAGATACTGAGAGGGGGGCTGAATTAGTATCTTCTTAAACTTATTAAACAAACACCATCCAATTACTCCAATGCATATAACAGTAAAAATGAGCAAGAGCATTAATAGAACATAAAATCACACATCACATGAACACCAATATTTTTACATGGAAAACCCAGAATGGGAAAAATCACGATGAGGATTAGATCACAATATAGTATAACCGATTATAAGATATTACAAAGGGTGGCTCAATGCCAGGACTCACTGTCCAAAATGGGAGGCTCACTGCCTACAAAAGATACAATTAAAAAATGGCTTACAACTAGAATATGAACTGATAAAGTTACACCTAACAAGTGATGATTTAGTTCCTTAATGCTCAATAAAATGACTTTACACACATCATCATCTTTGCATAATTGTCTATCTTCACACACTTCACTTCATACTTCTTACTTCATCAATCACAAAACTATCCAATATATATATATATTTGAATCATCCACAAGCATAAATTAGGTCGGCCTAATTAGATGCAACCCTTATTCACCAAAAAGATAACTGTCAGCTTCAAGCATGTACAAAAAATTTCTAAAAACAATTCAAGCATGTATCACGCTACAACATGTCAGCATGGACCAAATATAGGTCATAATTACACTTGAAATACAAAAAATAATCAATTACAACATCAACTATACATTAGGTCGGCCAAAGATAGACCTAACAAAAAAATGTAACAACAAAGTTATGTCAACTCACTGTACGAGCACCTAAACACATGAGACTCTGAACTTACAAGCTTCCAACGTCCATAAACCATTTCCCAAAACCACAAGCAACGATAATCATCAGCGGAGGATTGCAAACCAAAATACCAGAGGATAATACCTGCATACCAATTCTGAATACAAGATCAACCTTGAACTTAAACTTGCAGTTGCAACTCATATAACATGGTGACATCAATGACAACACAAAAGCTACATAATGATATGTTATTCTTCATTCTTCCAAAAATCTCCCCCTTTGTCATTGATGGCAACATGTGCCAAAATAATTTACAAACCTCCTATGTACGATACTCTCCCCTTTTCTCTCCATAACATTCTCTTCCTTTTCTCTCCCCCTTTGACATCAAGGACAAAAGATGATCAAAAAATATGAAAACTAAAAAAACACTACCTAGAGGAAGGTGAGCCTTGAATCTCTTTGAGAATAACTTGCCATGTGGCCTTACCATTCTCCCAACTCTTGTTAGCAGATATCAATATCCTATTTAGAGATTCCAATTCCACTAGACTTTCTTTTGCATCATCCAGAGTACTAGGAGTCATATCGATCTTCTCTAATTTCTCTACATATGCCAAAACATTGGAAACCAGAGTGTACTCCATTTTTACAAGGTCACCTAGCTGACCGAATCTTCTGATGATATTCTCCTTCTACTTTTGTAGAATAAATAATTTTTCTCTAAGAGTAGAGATAACATTCCAGGATGTCCTGTCTCTATCTTTGGATGCACTATAAGTACTGGAGACAATAGTCAACTGGGAATCAATGGATTCCATGAGATCTTTAATATTCTATGTGTCATCCAACCACTTTATGCAGTAAGCAAATACAACATTGGCTTTGGATTCACAAGCCTACACAACTTCTAGATTCTTTTCAACATTATTGTGTGATAGAGCACACTTATCATGAAGTTCCAAAATCCTTTTCTATGCCAATTTATCCTCAACATCTTGCCTTGACTTCTCACTAAGTTCAGAGGCATACTCCTTAAAGGAATCTAATAGAAGTTTCAGATTCTCTACTAGAGTGAGAGAAGTATCCATTGATGTACTAGGGGTGGCCTCCTGCAAAGCTTTGATGGCATCATCAATAAGCTCTGTCCCCTTTTGATGTGTTTCCAAAATTTCTCTTCTTCTAGATGCATGCAGTGCATCCCCTAACACCAACTTATGAATAGGATAAATCTTATCCAGATCCACACTGCCTTGAATCATGGGGAGTTGAAGTTTTGGAGGAATCACTGGCTGGAACCTAATCTGCTTGGATAACAAGCCTTTCAAAACATCATCCTCGTCGTCGGATTCTCTAGGGGACCTTTGAGATTCTACAACATGCCTTTGATCTTCTTCATTCTTTCGGGAAGATTCCCCATTTTTTTCTTCTTCCTCTACATTTCCTTCTTCCTTTTCTTCTACCTTTTCTTCTTCCTCTATTTTCTCTTCTTCTCATTTTCCATCTTCTTCTTCATCTTTATCTCTTTCTCCTTCATCACTTTCACCTTCATCTTTATCCTTTTATTCTTCAGTATGCTCATTTTGTTTCTCTATCTTTGGAGGATTATTTGTAACATTTGTATTTAGAGGGATATCTACATCATTTTATTCTTGAGGAATGTTTGTATCACCTGTACCAGAAGGAATGTCTTCCTTAACCTCTGCAGAAACTTCTTCTCCTAATTTAGGTGTAGAACCGGATGGGAGTGCACCAAACATGCCATACTTCTCAGCCATACCCCTGATGGCTTCTGCAGTTTCTTTCTTTATTTTCTTTATCTACTTCTTATCCTTTGTCATAAGAGTGTTTACACTTTTCTTCATCTAGAACATCTTTGAACATACCTTCTTCAAGGTTTCCAAATCATTTAGGGTCAAAGAGGACCCAATTTTCTCAAATGCCTCAATTCTTATCTTCTCTTCTAATTCAATAGCCTCTGATCTCCTTTTCATCAGGGCTTCCCATAGTTTCTTAGGCACATTGTTCTTAACATAATCACAAATGACTTCCAAAGTGATAACATACTGAATAATAGCCAAGATTAATGTTTTTATGTCCTCTACCTACTTGATCATAGATTTCTACAGTAGGTTGCAACATATCTTCAAAATGTGTCAATCTATTAACCAATTCCTCTAGTCTAAGAGGGGAACTAGGTCTTACCAGAGAGGCCTTTTGTTCTTCTTGGTCCAAAGATACCTCTTCTAGCATCTTTTCCTTCTTTGAGTCCTGTTTGGTAAGCACATGAACACCAAAACCCTATTCTTCATCTTCTTTAGAGGATGACACAATATGAAATATTTTACTGCCAACACTAGCTTCCTGTGAAGCACCTTCACCAGAGGACATGCTTCCTCTTCTCCTTCTTACCAATTTTGTTGCAGGGTCTTCCTCCTCTTCCTCTTCTTCTTCAATGATGTTGAGGTTTTTCTCCCTTGTTGCCTTTTCCTTCTTTTCTCACTTGATAGGTACCACTAGAGGAGTTTCTTTCCTTTTACCAGATCTTGTATTGGGTTTGAAAGAGGTTAGTCCTTTATCTTTATTAGGAGTGATGGGATCAACCTTCACTATAGGAGCTACAGATGGTTTTGAAGGAGTAGTCATGCCTGATCTCCTTAGTCCTGATGATTCTCCAGCCATCTACTCTCCCATGGCTCTTCCTTCTATAATTTTCTCATCAATGAAGCCATACTTTCTAAGCATTTCATCTACATTCTTTATTATCATTGGCTTCTTATGTTCCAAGTGAACTTCCATAGATTTTTTGCATAAGTGCCAACTCTAGGTTCACTGATATCTTTCAGAATTTTCAATAATATTTGTACATAACCTTCGGCTTCATCTTCTATAACCTCATACCCCAAAGGTTGAATCCATATAGTTTGGGGTTCAACAACTTCAATCATGCACTCATCAGAGGATACATGAAATATGATATCATTCTTATACTTCTCAATAACTTTCTTTGAAATCCCTTCTCTTTCGTTCATGTTGCTTTTGAACACATCAAAGAATGTTGTCAGAGCATTATATCAACTCTTCAAATCACCCAAACTATGCATATTATAAAAAATTTGATGTGCAACTGGTCTGGATGTGTCCCAAATCACCACATCATCTCTTCCAAGAAGTATTTTAAGAAAGTAGAATATCAAAAAAACAATCAAGGAGCCAAATTTAAATGCATATTTCTTCTCCTTGGTCATCTTTAGATTCTCAAACAACTGCTTCCAAAGAAGTTCACACAAATCATAATTAGCACCATTAACTACCATGTCATAACTGGCGTAAATTGTTGTAGTAGATACAAAATTCTCTCTATTTGTGAAGTAGATCTTGTGACTGATCATTATAACTGCATACTTCATAGCAGGATTGGTGATAGGCTTCGTAGCAAGAGACCTTCTGTCAAATGTAGCACTAGTGAGTTCCATCACCACTTCATTCTTCATAGGCTTCAACACTGGTACTAATTCGGTGTCAAATCTTTGTTTTCATTTTCATCCTTGTTAAGATCTTCAAGAGTAGCCCAGATTTCTTCTTTGCCATCCATTTGTTCAATCTTCAAGATCTTCCTCAAGCTGTTAGGATTTTTCGGAGGAACAAATATTTGATACCAATTGTTGAATACCCAAGATACTAAGAGGGGTGGGTGAATTAGTATCTTCTTAAACTTATTGTACAAACGCCATCCAATTACTTCAATGCATATAACAGTGAAAATGAGAAAGAGCATTAACATAACATAAAAGCACACATCACATGAGCACCAAGATTTTTACATGGAAAACCCAGAATGGGAAAAACTAGGGTGATAATTAGCTCACAATATAGTATAACTAGTTATAAGATATTACAAAGGGTGGCTCACTACCAGGACTCACTGTCCAAAATGGGAGACTCACTGCCTAGAAAAGATACAATAACAAAATGGCTTATAGCTAGAATATGAATTGATAAAGTTACACCTAACAAGTGCTAATTCAGTTCCTTGATGCTCAGTAAGTTGAATTTACACACTTCATCATCTTTGCATACTTGTATATCTTTGCACACTTCTCTTCATACTTCTTACTTCATCAATCACATAACTGTCTAATATATATATATATCTAAATCATCTGCAAGCATCAATTAGGTCGGCCTAATTAGATGCAACCCTTATTCACTAAAAAGATAATTGTTGGCTTCAAGCATATTCAAAAAATTTCCAAAAATAATTCAAGTGTGTAGCACACTACAACATGTCAGCATGGACCAAAGATAGGTCATAATTACATCCGCAATATAAAAATTAATCCATTACAACATCAACTATACATTAGGTCTACCAAAGATAGACCTAATAGAAAAATGTAACAACAGAGTAATGCCAACTCATCGTACGAGCACCTAAACAAATGAGATTCTAAACTTACAAGCTTCCAACATCTAGATACCATCCCAAAATTGCAAGCAATGATAATCATCAACATAGGATTGCAAAACAAAATACCAGAGGATAATACCTACATACCAGTTCAAAATTCTAGATCAACCTTGAACTTAAACTTGCAGTTGCAACTCATATAGCATGGTGATTGTTGACGCCAAAAATTGATGAGGTAACAGAGCCTTATGGGAAACTCAATTTAAGGGGGACTTTTTGTGCTAAACTGAGTAACCTCCAGATTTTTAGAGAAGCCAACTTCTTCTATAATGGGGTTTGGAAAGGGAAAAGGAAGTAGATATAATAAAATAAAGTCTAACCTAAGGCGATGCGTCAAAATTTAATGATGAGCACGATAAATCATATATTTAAGGGCCTGAATGGTGTTGTAGTGTTCTAGAACATCAGAGACTTAAGATAATGGCATAGAGAATTCATTCATTGACATAAAATAACATCACATACATTCCTACTACCAAGAAGAGTCCTTAGACATGATCTAGGTAAGAAAACTTGCATCTAATATATATAGAAGTTTTCAAATGAAGTGTCAAGACAATAAAAAACACAGTTCACAATTTGATCAAATAGCATGAAAAACAAAAAGGCCAAACAATTGGCACAGTCTGAGAGTTTTACAATCAAATAAAATAGTAATAAAGGCCTGCCGTCTTTTTCTAAAACCAATGTTTTTTCTCCCAAATTTTGGACTCTTTTCTCATCATAGAGAAAAGTATATATAGCAAGAAAAAAATCCCACCACTTTGGAGAGTAGCAACAGAAAAAGATTTTGCAATCCTCAGCAATGATGAAAGAATCATAATATCCCCAAGGCTGTTACAACATAAATGATCTGAAAATGAGAATCGGGTCGTCCTAGACACAGGTGCATCCTTTGCAATGATGAAGGTGGTCCCAGTTAGGTGCGATCAGACAAGTATCATCCTTTTGTGTGCATGATTATGACACACAACAACCAATAGCATTATTTGGTTCATCCGGTTCATCACCCACATATGAGATCCACTGGTTAGGCATGTGGCAGCCATTCGTTGCCTGTATGAACCTTTCTTCCCTTATAGCTGAGGACTTGCATTAATGCTACATATGTCAAATGGGTGGAGCTTTTTAACAATAACGGAGGGAACAATCACCAGTCAGGTGCAAAAGGGATGTGTGGCAGCATTTCGCTACCTGCGGTCGCTAATTCATCACTGCACAGAAAGATGTGCGAATGGAAGACACATAGCAAGCATACATTATAGATAGCAACCATGGGGCCCACCAGAACTTGTTAGAAATGAGGGCTTCATGGCAGCCTTTCGAAGCCTGATGAGACAACAACCAAAACATTACTAAAAGAAACCCATAGCTACAACACATGGGAGCATAGTAGAGCTTGTTGGGACGTGAAAGGAACGATGAGACTCAGAGTTACGAAGAGTAGACACATGGAGTAGCAGAGGGAAATTTAGACAAAAGGTGAGTAGACCCTGTGATGCACGAGCCAACGGATGGAAAAATAAATCTGAAGGGAGCTGATTAAATATTTGTTAACAACTTTTGGCAACTATCAAGGGCATTTCGATTAAGGAATGGAGAACCCAAAAATTCTCTGGTTTATAGGCCAAAGTGCCATTTCATTTGGTCAATGGAGTTAGAGATTGGAAAGAGCTGCCTGTAAAGGTGACTATTCATCCTCAGATGGCTTCACCATGTTGTGCAAATTCTCTTGTGCTCCACTTAGATCAATAGTTTCTTTGTGAGGTAGCACATTGGGTAAACTGGCCCCTGCTTCGCAATGGAATAGTAGCTGTGAGAGTGGATGAATCATTCCCTCAATGTCGGTCACCGTGGGAGGATCACTGAAATCCCTGAAAGCCTCTAGATCATCTTCCCTTTCTTCTATCCTTTCTGCAATATGCTCGGCCGTGGCAATAAAACCATCTTCAAGGAACGGGGACGGAAAACCCATCCCATTTAACTTGGAAAAACCTCTTCGTATGCTATCCAGTGTCTTACTCAGAATTTTCGTGACTGATTTAGTGTGCTAGAAGGTGGAGTGGCAATGGATGAACTTATTTTTCATTTGAGCAGCAGCAACCCGATCTTCAATACCCGCTCCGACAAGGCTCTCATCAGAGACCGAGTATAGCTTGGTGAGTAGATATTTTGCTTCAGGAACCCTCTCCAAGATGAACCGTGGGAACTACTCAATCATATCATGGGCCTCCTAGCTCAACTTTGATGCCTTGGCGATGAATCAGAGGGTAGGCTGCAGTGTTAGGCAAAAGGCTTTAATTTTTTCCCAGTGAGAGATGTATAATTTCCTAACCAGCGGAATGATATCTGGCTGTGTAGGGGGAGGCAGGAGAGAGCCTTTAAGAGAAGAAATCTCCACGTCTCTTGAAATAATGGCTTCAACCAATTATACCCTTTTCTTTTTCTCGGACGCTAGCTGTTCCACAGTGTTTCTCATTTCTTTATTCCAGTTCTTCTCGGCTTGGGAGTGATTTGGTAAGTGCTCATTCGGAGAATAATTTGTCTCTCGAAGTTCTTCCTCTAGTTGAGCTTTTATGCCTTTACATTCAACCTCTTTTTCTTGTATTTTCTACCCATATTGAGCCTGTTGGTGCTCTGATGCTTCACTTCTCTGTGCCATTCCTTGACTATACTCAAGGTGAAGCTGCTCCAGTTCTTCATTCTCCAGTTGTAGATTCTGCTTTGCCTCCTAGTTCTTAGATTGTAGCTCTATTATTATGCTAGGGTTGGCAACCTAAGTCTTCACAATTTTTCCCTGAAGTCTATTCCTCTCATCCTCTGCTGCCAGCACCCTTTCAGTCATACAGGCAATATCTACCTCTATGGATTTCTCTTTCCTCTCCAGAAAACTAACCCTTTCCCTTGCCGCTTTAAGATGCTCATCCTTCTTCTTTAACTCATGACCAATTTTGAGGAAGTTGGAAGTGACCACCCGTTGTGTTTCATCCATGATTTCAACTTTATCTTGCAGTCGAGCTACCTTCATGTCAAGTCCTACAACATATATCTTATAGTCTTTTGGTTCCATTTCTCCCTGAGGCTTGTTTACCCATGGGTACATGGTTGCAAATTTCAATTCTTGCCGGGCCTCATCATAAAGAGCCTATACTTTTGGCTCAACAGAGACACTATCATCCTTTGCTTTGTGCTTTCTCATTCTATTTGTGTGTGTCTCTTTTTCGCAATCTATCTGTGCTATGAATTCGGTTGGTGATGAAACTAGCCCACCTGCAAAAGGAGCACCAGAAGGTAGGGCATAGAGATAGGCAACCTTCATAGGCGCAAACATTTGTTTCTTCTGGAGAGTGATAGTTTATGGGGATAAGTGGGACACATTCCATAGTTTGGTTTGAGAACCAACATCAAGGCTAGTCATTTGTAATGACTAAATTGGAGAATTAGCCGTAAGGCTGATTAGCTAGGACAGTGGAGGGGGAGGCAATAGGGTGTCAGCCTATTGCGATCGAAGAGGATCTGCAATAATAGTGGAAAAGGAAGGGGCACTCATAGGGGGAATGGTTTCCAAAAGCGAGGTGAGGAAGGTCTGAGCAGTAGCAGCGGGTGTAGGGATCTGCAGAGGAGTAAAGACGAGCGGAGTGGTTTGTGAAAACTGGGTGAGGCCTACTAAATATGTCAGACTAAAAGTAGAAGGCAGAGGGCCAGTACTTATGGTAGGGATCACCAGTGAGGTAGGGGCAGATACCAAGGAATGAGAAGCAAGGGAAGGAGTGAATTTTACCTGTTAACTGGTCGATGGCAGCTCCAAAATCGTTAGCGACTCCTCCTCAGCCTCAAGCTCCTGGCTAGCTGTAAGCACATTGTCTTTCGTGGGTTCTTGCGAACCTTCTCCAATAATGCTCTCCATGCACTATCGTTTCATAGGTGGGGTCTCTCTAGCTTCGAAAGTCATCTTCATTTACTGTAGTGATAACCTGGCTAGTTTAGCAGCCCAAGTGAGTGTATGCGAGCCCCTTGATATATTAAAGCGCACATTCGTGGCTACATAGGGGGGTTGTTTGGGGCCTTTTTTTTTGGCACAAATGAGGCCGAGGTCATCGCTTCCTCCTCCTACTCTTCAGATTCTTCCTCTAGATCTCCACTCCTATTAATACTAGATCTCAGGTTGGGGTGGCCCTCCTTCCACCATTTTTCAAATTCTTGGTCATCCTTCAGATTTTTGTAAGGAGTATCCAATTATGCTATTTCTTAGTGATACTTCCAGAAAGCCTCTATTTTTTCCTCAGTCCATTCCTCATTCTTTTTCAACCTATTGTAAATGTTGTGCTTCATGTGGACATTATCCTGGGCCACTACTACATCAAAGTAGAACTTGTGCCATGAACCTTTAGTGTCTTGCATAGGGATACACGCTAATTCAACAAAATTCTCATCTTTGTCTGCCGACGGGTTACGCCGCTTCTCCTAGTAAGGTCGGGGAACATGCATAACTCTCATGTGTGGCTCTGAAAAGTTGTCGAAAGGGTTGTATTCCCACTTATCATTTACCAGTACCAACCCTAGATAGGCCAGCTTATCCTCCAACAATTGGTCTGATTGTTTCTTTATTAGAGTTACTGACTTGAAACTCTTCGGACAAGAGAAAAATCCATTCTTCTTTACACTTTTGCTGCTACAGAAGGTAGAATCAATGATACACACCTATCAAAATATTTCCAGTATGAGCACCCTATTTGTGACACAAGCTGGGAGCAGGAAATGTTTACCAGTAAAGCTGTGCATCTAGAGAATCATGAAATCCCTACCTAAGAACCAGTTGCAGGCGGGAGTGAAACTTTGCGTATATCTGGTCTGATCCCTATCGAGCCTAATTATGTCACCCTTTTCGATTAAATTATTCAAGATCAGAGCTATGAAATAGTCTGAAAATGCATAATAATCATATGATGCGGAAAGAAAAGGTGTCCACGTGGACACTAGCTTCCTTTTATTTCGGTCATCAAAAATTTATAACGGAAAATACTAGGCGAAGAAATCTAAGTTCTGATGTAGAAACATGTGGACCAGCAAAGAAAGAAACCTAAAATTTTTCTCCACCTAGTAATTCTTTATTTTCTGTATCATTTCTTCTACCATAAACTTAGCAAAATCATACTAGGAGAGATCATGTTGC
Source organism: Sequoia sempervirens (assembly GCA_007258455.2). Classification (NCBI taxonomy): domain Eukaryota; kingdom Viridiplantae; phylum Streptophyta; class Pinopsida; order Cupressales; family Cupressaceae; genus Sequoia; species Sequoia sempervirens. Next base: position 559,981,173 of record VDFB02047230.1, read on the forward strand.
TTGCAAAATTGGAATGCCAGTCCCAGTTGAAAAGTTTCCACCTTCTCATTGGAGTCTCGGCCGCACAAAAAAGCCATCATGGACATGGCATCCTATAGATCGTCATGTAACGCACCGCGCGAGAATGGAATACTTGGTAGTTTGGTGGCTAGGATACATTTCCTACCAGTCTCCTCCAACAAGAACTTTGAGTTCTTTTTCCTCTTCCATATTTTCTCTCCTTTGCAAAGGTGAAAGGACTCGATATTCTCTCTTCTCTTACTTGGGTCTAGGATGCATAGCATGTGCTAGATGGACTATGGAGTGATGCGCACCCTTCAGTTGTGGCCTTCAATATAAGGGGTATTAGGGTTATAACACTGGATAGCAGCATCAACTACCTTCGGGCAGTAGTGCACCAGTGGGACCATGTATTGAGGGAGACCACTGTACCAAACTCTCTTCACTGTATATTGGTCTGCCTTTGGTGCCGATAACCTTGCACAAGTTCCCTCTCTGAGGGACTTAGGGTTTTTCGCAAGTCGTGGATCATAGATATTATCCCATTTCTCTTCGACCCTTTTCTGGATTATGAAATTCTTGGGCCTATTAAGCTCTTTTGTATAGGCCCCCTTTTGCTAGATGGGTATACTAGGCGTAGCATACGCCACATCCTCATATACATATACCTCCTCTAAAGAATGTATAGCTATAAACAACTCCTAGCTAATTTCTTCTTGCATTGGTTGAGATGAAGTCTCTGACATTTTTCTTCGGGTGAAGATATCCGCAAGTTCTTGGCTCTTTAATTTTCTTCGGTTCTGGATATACAAAAGAAGAACAACTCTGCACCTTTCTTTTTGGAATTTGTGAAAAGACTTTGAAATATTAATCCTTTTTATGCAATATTTGGAAATCTTTCCTCAAGGTGGTAGGCGAAAGCATGCCTTTTGCATTTAATTTGGCATGTACTGTTAATTTTGCAATTCACGCAAAATGAACTGCTTGCCATTTTGAGGCGATCGGAGTTCATTATTGCATTTGAAAATTGTGTGATACACTATGATCCCCTTGGAACTTGAGCTGACAATTTTCTTTCTAACCTTGCATTAGTATGCACTGGCAATTAATATCCCAGCCGGAATGATTTTGCCAAAGCAAACGATCATGGCCTGAAAAGATATGAATATTGCTTTGGGCTCTAGGAAATGCTTGTGAGGTGACACAATAGCATATGGCCATACGTCTTACTGTCAATGAGCGCCACCTTTTTAAAGCTAATTAATTAGCTCCTATTAATCTAGCACACATTTAGCCATACTCTCGCAAATACAACTAACCCAAAAATGTGAGCAAACGTAGGCACGCATTTCAAGTTAGCAACTAGCTTATTATCACATTTTCTCAAAATGGATTAGCATGCATCTTGTCATTTTTTCTATAAATAGGCTGGTAAGTGGTGAGAAAATCATACTTAGCATTCGAGTAGTGATAGGCTGGTAGCAGAGTTTTAAGCAAGCCTTCTCATAGGTTAGGTGATAGATAAATTTTGACATTAGCTCAGAAACCTAGGAGTAGTGTTAGAACTATGGACACTCCAGTTCATTTAACCTCATATAAGTCACATATGACATTCCTAGGGAAAGTTTCTACTAGGAGGTTGAAGCAAATGACCAAGAATAAGCATTATTTGGTCTTGATAGCCATAAAGTGGGTTCTAGGAAAAGACTACATAGAGTATGAGGAAAAGTATTGGGTGAACACCAACACATGCTCCCACTTTGTAGCATCCATGCTAGACATCAATGTCCCCCGACTGCTTATCTTAAAACTTGTTAAAGAAATCTTCTCCAAAAAGTACCTGAATGGTACCACTGAGGTTGTTGCTCATGTTGCCTACGAAGTAGGTCTGCCGTCAGCCAGTGACCTACGTCGCTTTATCAAGGAAAAAGCTGTTGTCATTTGGCTACTGTTTCTCAGCGGATTCTGCCTATAGACTGACGACGAGTACTAGTAGAGGGTTACTTAGGCCTTACATTTCTTGTTCCGTAGCTACAACATAATGCCCTTCTACGACGTATATTGGTATACTGATTTTAGGAACTTGGTATTCCCCCCGCCAATAGTGGTTGTGTCGAATGATGCTGCTAGTGCTACCGAAGAACCTGTGGATGAAGAAGAGGTGGACGTTGCTATTAATGTGTCAATTGCTACTTCCCATGCCTTTGGATGAAAAACCCCCTTTGTGCTCTCAACAAATGTCTCCCTGTTTACTCAGTTTCTTGTTGCTACTTAGAATACCTGCCTTATAGTTGTATATAAGCCTTAAAAAAAAGATATCATATATATAATAGCTCAAATACATGTAAATTTTTGGATTATGGATTCCTAGCCACTTTTGCGATGTAAAGAATATATATAAATAGATATATATATTTTTAAAGAAAATCCATGTTCTTTTCTTCATTCTGTATTTCATTTTTATGGGCTCTCAACTTTCATTCTGTGATTTCTCTGCACATGGGTGTGTTCTGTGTAAAGAAATCCTGGTACCCCACCCTCTGATATAATGGGTTAATTTCGCAAAAGTACAAAATAATTTCGAAAAAGACCGGCCAAAGAAATGAAAATAAAATAAAAGCACTATTCACATATGTACAAAAATAGAGTTCAATGCCTAATGGAATAGCTTGAGGTGAATCCCATTGACTGGGATTCCTAAGGGTTCCTATTTCATATTTTCTAGCTCAAAAGCATTATGTCCTTTGCACCGAATGATTTTAAAGGGGCCCTCCTGTAGGCTGTCAAATTTACCATGCTGACCTGACTTAGCATCCCTCTTATCATACTTTAGCATTAGGTCTCTGCATTTTAGACCTTGGTAGGAAGCCTTCTTGTCAAACCATCACTTGACTACTTGTTGACGATTTGTCATGGCTATTATGGAATTCCTCCTTTTTTCCTTTACTTCTATTAGTTCGGTGAGCCAAATCTCCATGGCATCATTTTGTTCCATCTCAAGAGATTTCAGCAATTGCAGTACTAGAATCTCCATGGATATAGGTAACAACACCTCTTTCCCGTATACGAACTCATAAGGAAAATTTTTTAGGACTTGCTTAGGAGTTATGCGGTTTTCCCAAAGCGCTGCTCAGAGGTTTTTATGCCATTCTTTCTGGTGTTCTGAACCAATCCTTTTAAGGAGCTGGACTAGGCTCTTGTTCGTTGACTCTGCTAGACCATTTCCCTGTGGGTAATAGTTTGATGATGTCTTGAGGAATATGCCATTATTTAATGCAAAGTGACATACCTTTGCACCTAAGAAAGCTCTGGAATTATCCAAAATGATAGTTTTCAGAGGACCAAACCTTGTCACCAGCTCCTTGAGGAAATATACAATCTCTGTTTCTATTGCACTTTTAAGGGGAACAACCTTCATCCATCTTGTGAAGTAATCCATGGTGGTCAGAATCCACTTGTGTTCAGCGCTAAAAACTGGGTTGATAATTCCAATGAAGTCCAGGCCCCATTGTGCAAATGGTTTGTCTGCCACTATGGGTTTGAGGGGCATTGCAGAATTCTTCCTTTTGTCGGTAAAGAACTAACATTTTCTGCAAGATTTTACCAAAGAGTGGGAGTCATTAAAAAGTGTAGGCCAATAATAACCAACCCACATAATTTTAATGGCGGTGGTCTTAGCAGAGAAATTTCTACCAATAGTGCTATTGTGGAACACGTCGAGGACCTTCTTTGCTTGCTCCGAAGTGACGCATCGCAAGAGAACACCATTTAAATTCTTTTTGAAAAGGACTCCCTCTATTAGCGTATATCCATAATTTTGTAGTTGGTAATATTTCATTTTTTGGGATGAGAGACCTGACAGATACTTTTTGGTTTGTATGAACCTTATTCTATCAGTCAGCCAACCACCCTCTGATTCTGGTTCATCCATCAAAATGAGCTCTGGTTGCTCCTCTATGGTAGGTACCTCCTCGTTCTGTGCCATGTACTCACATAGTCCTCTTCCTTTAATAGTTTTAGTAGGCTTAACTTCAATGTCATATTCAAGGATCTTGGTGATCCAATTAGCCCTTTTTTCTGTGATCTCCCCTTCCATGATATATTCACGCACACTGGAATGTGCGACATACACTAGCACCTTGTTGCAGGAAATTAGATGGCAAATTTTTTTAAGCCCCTTCACTATTGCAAAGGCTTACCTTTTGATGAAATTATAATTCACCTAATATTCCTTAAGGTTCCGGGAGTAGAATGCCACTGGATGTTCTCCTCTTCCTTCATCGTCCTTTCAGGTTAGGACAATAGAGATACTGGACACGCTACTGAATGCATACATTATAAAATCCTTGGATTGATCTGGATTAACCAACACTAGAGCTATGGAAACAACTTCCTTGACCTTTTCAAAAGCTTCCCGAGCTTTGGTCATCCACTTGAATGTTTGATCTTTCTTCAGCATCAAGGTGATCGGCCTAATTATTCCTGCAAAATTAGAAATAAACTTGCTGACAAAATTTACTTTGCCCAGGAAAGATTGAACACCTTTCTTATTTATCAGAAGGGGAAGTTCTTTGATAGCCTTTACTTTTTTGGGGTCAATTGAAACCCCTTCTTTAGACACAACATGCCCCAATAGCTTACCCTGCGGTACTCCAAATACACATTTCTTTGGGTTTAGGGAAACTCCGAACTCTTGGCATATTCTAAAAACTAGTTCTAAGTGATCAAAATGATCATCCTTATATTTAGAGAACACAATAAGATCATCCAAATAGATTAGAATAAACTTATTGATTAGTTCGCTAAAGGTGATCTCCATCGCCCGCTGGAATGTTGCCCCTGCATTGGATAAACCAAAAGGAATTTTAGCATATGAAAATGTTCCCCACTTTGTGGTGAATGTAGTCTTGTGCTGATCTTCTTCTTTAACTCAGATCTAATTGTAGCTGGAGAAACCATCTAACAGAGAAAACATTTTTTGATCTTGCAACCGTTTGTAGGATCGACTCCATCGAAGGCAGTGGATAGTGGTCCTTCAGGGATGCTCTGTTTAGGTCTCAGAAGTCCACACATAAATAGATATCTCCATTATTCTTTTAGACCGAGACCATATTCGATACCCAAGTACTATGCTTGATTGGGAAGACAATGCACGACTCAATGAGCTTAGTTAGCTCTTGCGCCATTAGGGCTTTAATTTTTGGGTTGACAGGCCTCTATTTCTGTCGGACTGGTTTTACACCTTCTGTTAGCTCAATAGTGTGCTAAATGATGTCAAGATCATATCCCTCTAGATCATCATAGGACCAGGCCACTACTCCATATTTTTCACAGAAATTGATGAGTCTTTCCTTATCATGGTGCGGGACATTTTTACTGATTCAAAGATTCCTACCATCGGAGACCCGAAGGTCTACATAATCACCTTTTTCCACCACAAACTTTCGGTTATCATTTCGTGCATCATCACAATCAATTTTTTTTTTGAGAGTAACCAATCCTTTCAGAAGTTTATTAGATTTGAGCTGCATAATTTGTCCTTCATAAGATTTGACAATCTTTGATTGAAGCTGATCGACGAACTCCCCTGAGTGTTGGCTAAACGAGGCGATTTGTTCATCGCTTTCAAAAACTTGCCAACTCTGATCATTGTCAGTAATTGCTGGTCAAACTATTACTCGTACTGAATGTTCATTATGAAGAAGGTCAGATACATGATCAAACTGAGCACTAATCACGACCATGTGATCTGTGTTGCTATTTTGTCCTCAGGGAATAGTTTTGATGTTGAAAGCTTCAAAACCATCAATCAGGTCCCAGACTTGGTGTCAATAGGATCTCATGCAGACATTCTTTGCCACAGAAGCTCCTCAGACTTGGTTAACTACTAGTTTAGAATCTCTGAACACAATTAATTGCTTAATGCCCATTCATTCCGTAAGGCTTAAACCTTGAACCAATCCTTCATATTCAACCTTATTATTTGAATAGGTGAAATGAAAGTGGAAAGACCTCAATTTTATTTTATTTTGTGGGGATATTAGATATATCGCTGCTCCAGCACCCACTTTGCTTCTTTCTCCATGAAAGTACAGTGTCCATAGCTCATTTACTTGGCTACCTTTAGATTCTTTGGCGACCCTCGGAAGCACTTGGTCTTCATCATAAATTAAATATGTGCCCAATCCTGTAGCATGATAATTACTAGAAGGATCATTGTCTATGTGTTCACTCAACAGAGCATCTTCTTTATCATTCCGATCTCTGCTCACCTTCTCTTCCTCTAGAAATTCAATGCAATACATTTCTTGCTTGGTGATAGAGGTATGCATGACTTCAAAATTGATCAAGGCTTCATCTGCTACATGTTTAGAATGTAAAGCCTCTGATTCTATCTTCATTTTTGTGCCATGTTTGGTCCTAAGTATCAGATGTGACCAACAAGTATCCACCCACCTTTGAAGTAAATTCTTGGGATAGACAAAGTCCAAACATAGGAGGAACATCTATGATGACCTTGTCTTGCGGGACCGTGATACTAGGACAAGAAAATAGAGTTAAAGGAAGTGCTTTGATGACACCTATGGTCTCAAATTTATTTTCGTCAAGCTGCATTACCCCTCTTTTCATAGATTCATAGCTAAGTCCCAAAGCTTTGGCTATTTGTTTAGGCATAACCATGGTACTAGCGCCAGATTCAATCATAGCATTGTGCAATAACTTCTTTCCTATAATGAGAGTCAAGAAGAAGGGCTGAGGTTTCAACTTATTTTTGTGCTCAGCAGGGGATTCCTTTGTATTGTTTGTAAGGACTTTAGCTGGCGGTATTTGATAAACAACCTCTGCACTAGAAAATGACCCTGTTAGTGCCAGGTTAACCTCTTCTTGAAGCACCTTCTGTAATAGTGTCTTTGTTCTGGGATAGCTAGAATGTCCCATAGAGACACATTAGTAGATGGTTTCTTCAATTTCTCTACCACATTAAAAGGTGACAAACTTGAAGGTTTCTACTCCTTGGTTCTTGCTATAATAATTTCCTTCCGTGGTTGAGAAGGTGAAGGAACGGTTGAAGCACTGGGAATCTGATCAGAAATGCCTTTGAGTTGCGGGTTTTCTAGATGCGAAACAACTGACTCACCGGTGAATATCCTCTTTGAGCATGTGTTATAATACGACTACACTTGCGGTGTCTTGGATATGAACACGTCATTAGCAAACACCGTTTCTTCTTCCTCCATCTAGGAGAAGAGTGTATGATCAGGAGCAATATCATATTCTTGTTCTAAAGACATTTTTTGCATTTGCAAGGTAAGGACCACACTCTCCATTTGTGGTGAGGCATATACATAACCTCCATTTTTCGTTGCTATGCCTTGGCTACGTTGCTCCGCCACCTTTTGTTGTAAGTTGTCACACGGACAGTTCTGGGGCATATGCGCATTGCTGCAGGGGAAACACGATGGATTGATATCATTAATAAGATTGTTCTACCCTGAAGTTAATTCCCTACTTGAGCTTGGTGACACGCTCCTCGATGGAGTAGGCACCGACACCATTTGGTTTGCAGTCGGGGCTAGTGTGTTAGCACGAGGCGTGCCCTGGTATTGATTCTGCTGATAAGAAGACTGCCTGCCTTGATAGTTTTGATATGCAGGCTTCGAAGGCGTTGCTTGGTTCTACTTAAGAGTGGTTATATCAGTTTCCATAGTTCACAACATCAGTTTGAGGTCGCTCATTTCATCCTTGGAAAAACCTGATCTAGAAACCACATTTTGTGGGCTTGCTGCATATGTGTATATTGACTAGGCAATTGCGGGTGCGCTAGTTGACGTGACCTATTTCGTGGAGATTGATATTTTAAGAAATATCAGCATAATAGGTCGAGGAGGCAATTTTTCACAATCTATTAAATAATTCTCAGCTTTGATAGCGATACCATAAGCATCTGGTAGAGTAGCTCCTCCCAAAGACTTGATCATCACGGAAATGTTAGAATTGATGGAATTTAGATAAAATATAAATGCCAACTCAAGAGTTGGACATATGGTAACAAGAATCCTTTGCCAATTTGCATGAAATTGAGCATTAAAGTCTGTTAGGGCCTCTTGGGGGGCTCATTTTATGATAGATAGTTGATAATACAATGAAGAACGATCTCCATCATTTGAGAACCTCTCATAGAATGGATCTCTGAGCTCATCCCAGGTGCGAATTGAATTAGGTGTTAGTGTTCGGTACCAATCCAGTGCCTTTCCTTTAAAAGATGTGGTGAGAAGCATTAGGGCTACATTTTGTGTTGTAATCCCGTGTACCAGACATACATCTACCACATCCTATAAATGTTCTGCTGGTGTTCTTGAGCTGTCTCTAGTAAACTTTGGTATAGCTTTTATTGTCTAAACCAAGATAGCACCCCAGACAGAGGGTGCTACTGAGGCTACTAGGGGACTTTCTGCATCCCATGCCATGTAGTTTTTGTTGGTGACTAGCAACATGGTAAGAGGAAAGGGTGGCGGGAATGAAACGGTTACCGATTGATTTGTGACATGGACTATCCCTAGTGGAGGTACTAGTAAACTAGTGTTGCCTGTGATTTGGGATCTAGTTATAGGTCGATGGCTCATACACCCTTTTAAAATGAAATTTCATTTAAGCTCAGTCCCACCAGGTGTGCCAGAAAAAGAACAAATTGTTGAAACCAAAAATTGACGAGGTAACAGAGTCTTATGGGAAACTCAGTTTAAGGGGGACCTTTTGCGCTAAACTGAGTAAACTCTAGATTTTTAGAGAAGCTGGCTTCTTCTATAATGGGGTTTTAAAAGGGAAAATGAAGCAAATATAATAAAATAAAGTCTAACTTAAGGCGATGTGCCAAGATTTAATAATGGGCACGATAAATCATAGATTTAAGGGCCTGAATGGTGTTGTAGTGTTCCAGAACATCAGAGACTTAAGATTATAGCATAGACAATTCATTCATTGACATAAATTAACATCGCATACATTCCTACTACCAAGAAGAGTCCTTAGACATGATCTAGGTAAGCAAACTTGCATCTAATATATATAGAAGTTCTCAAATGAAGTGTCAAGACAATAAAAAACACAGTTCACAATTTGATCAAATAGCATGAAAAATAGAAAGGCCGAACAATTGGCACAGTCTGAGAGTTTTACAATCAAATAAAATAGTAATAAAGGCCTGTCATCTTTTTCTAAAACCAACGTTTTTTCTCCCAAATTCTGGACTCTTTTCTCATCATAGGGAAAAGTATATATAGCAGGAAAAACTCCCACCGCTTCGGAGAGCAGCAATAGAAAAAGATTTTGCAATCCTCGACAATGATGAAAGAATCAGAATATCCCCAAGGCCGTTACAACAGAAATGATCTAAAACTGAGCATCATGTCATTCCAGATATAGGTGCATCCTCTGTAATGATGAAGGTGGTCCCAACTAGGCCTGATCAGACAAGTGTCATCCCTTTGTGTGCATGATTATGATACGCAACAACCAATAGCATTATTTGGTTCATCCGGTTCATTGCCCACATATTAGATCCGCTGGTTAGGCACGTGGCAGCCTTTCACTACCCATATGAACCTTTCTTCCCTCACCACTAAGGACTTGCATTAATGCTACACATGTCAAATGGGTGGAGCCTTTTAACAATAACGGAGGGAACAATCACCAGTCGGGTGTAAAAGGGACGCGCGGCAGCATTTCGCTGCTCGCGGTTGCTAATTCATTATTGTGTAGAAAGATGTACGAATGGTAGACACATAGCAAGAATACATTACAGACAATAACTGTGGGGCCTGCCAGAACTTGTTAGAAATGAGGGCTTCGTGGCAGCCTTTTAGAGCTCGACGAGACAACAACCAAAACATTACCAAAAGAAACTCGTAGCTACAACACATGGGAGTATAATGGAGCTTGCTGGGATGTGAAAGGAATGCTAAGACTTAGAGTTGCAAAGAGTAGACACGTGGATCAACATAGGGAAATTTAGACACAAGGCGAGCAGACCCTGCGATGCACGAGCCAACGCATGGAAAAATAAACCTGAAAGGAGCTGATTAAATATTTGTTAACAGTGACATCAATGAAAACACAAAAGCTGCATAATGATATGTTATTCTTCATTCTTCCAACAAGGTTGTAAGGGAATCTCATCACTCTTGGTTGGCCTTCCCATCCTTTAACACCTATCACAACTTATTGTGTATTTAACATCACCTTTATGCAAAGTAGGCCAATAATAGCTAGTTGTGGGGATCTTAAAGGTTGTTCTCTTTGCTACAAAATGACCTCCACATGGCTCATAATGACATGCCTTCATGATGTAAAAGATCTCATCTTCCCTGATACATCTTCTCATTATTCTATCTGACCCTATATAAAATAGATAAATAGATATCCAAAAGTATGGAAAACATTTGTGAACCATCTATCTTTTCTCTCTTGGTGAGAAATGTGGTGGAATCTACCTTGTGACCAAATAATTAGCAATATCTGCATACCAGGGTATTTGTACTTGTAAAGAAAATGAGTGTTCATCTAGAAATGAATCATCCACCACTCCTTTAGTTGGTTGTGTTGGAAATCTTGACATGAAATCTTCCACCACATTTTCTTTACTAGGTTTGTCTACTATGGTAATGTCAAATTCTTGTAAGAGAAGTAGCCATTTTACCAATCTACCTCCAACTACTAGCTTGTTCATTAAATACCTGATTGTTGCATGATATGTATGGATAAAAACTGAATAGCTAGTAATATAATGCCTGAATTTATTAATAGAATAAACTACAACAAGCATCCCTTTTTCTGTTACAATATAGTTTAACTCTACTCCTTGAATATTCTTGCTGATATAATAAATTGCATACTCCTTGTTGCCATCCTTCTGACCCAAGACTACTCCAATGGAAAAATCTGAAGCATATGCATGTATGTGAAATGGGCGAGTCCAATTAGGCCCTCTCAATACCGGTGCTTGATTCAGAGCTTTCTTCAATTCTTCAAATGAGTGTTGACACTCTAAGGTCCATTTAAATTCAATATCCTTAGCAAAAAAAATAAAGGTGTAGCAATCTTACTAAAATCTTTGATAAATCGCCTATAGTAGCCTACATGACCAAGGGAGCTCTTGATATCTCTTTGTTTATGAGGAACATGTAAGGTAGATATTGTCTCTATTTTATGTGGATCAACCTGAATTCTTGTGCTAGATATAAAGTCTCCCAATATAATTTCATGTGTCATAATCATGAAACACTTTTCATTGATGAGTGACAGGTTGTGTTCTTTTTCCTGATTATTGAGGGGTTCCTCATAACTTTCACCATAAGTAGTGAAGTAATCCATGTATATCTCCATGCAGTCATGTGCATAATAAAAATATATGCTAAGTACTTCTCTTTGAAAGTTAGTTGGACCATTGCATAGGCCAAAGAGTAGAATAGAGTAAGCATAAGTCCCCCAAGGACATGTAAATGTAGTTTTGTCTTGATCCTCTAGAGCAATTTTAATCTGGTTATAATCATTGAAATTGTCAAGAAATGAGAATTACTTCTTCCTAGCTAGAGTATCAAGTACTTGATCTATGAAGGGTAGAGGTGATGCAAAGCATAGAACACAACTCAACTAAATACACTAAACTCAAATTACAAAAAGACTTGGAAATTGATAAACTCCAAAAATTAACAATAACTTGTGTCAATTTTAAATCGATCTATGATTGTACAATTTGCATACTCAAATTAAAGACAAATCAATTAGCTCATCTATTCATTAGATTTCATGAAATTCAATTACAATAATTTGGATAGCCCATTGTCCTTGAACTTTTCAACTTCCCTCCAAGGTTCTCTAATTTGATTCTCCGACCTGCACATTGGCATTGAGTTGTCCTCATTCCATTGGCCCGATTTTCCTCCTACAGGCTTCTTGATAATCTTATCGCACCAATTTCATTATTCTTGCTTTGCCCACGTATTCCTCCTCATACTCCATTCCAAATTTTATCATCTTTTCCCTGATATCTCTTCCCTTCAGGTAACCACGACTCTATCTCTCATCTCTTTGTTTCATTTCCTTCGACAACATAACATTAGCCCTTCAATTTTTTTTTCGCACAGTTTGTGGGGCTTGACCCCCTCTTCTCCTATTTGCATATATTCCCCTACGTAGCATGACTATTCTTCCTTATGTATGCATCGATCTTAAATCTCAAAGAAAATTGCTTTAGCTCCATGCAGTTGCAATGGCTTTACAAAAACCGCTTCATCTTCCCTCAAGATTATGCCCCTTAGAGTTTTGTCTGCACTTTTCCCACTTCAATGTTCTTCATTCATAGTGTGGAATTGAAAACACCAGACAAATAGAAATTGTATCTTATGGCCATTGTCCTTTATCCCGTTCTAAGTCTACCAAGCTCTCTTGGCCTGGGAAAAATGTTTGGCTTCTTATCTATCAGCCTATTCTTCCCTTGTTCTCCCTGTCCTCTATTTTCATTATGCAAATTTTGTCTTTTTCTTCTTAATCCCCATTCAATAGAAACATGCACGGTCTCTTGTGTAGTGCAAGTTCTTATTTTCTTTTTACATAGGTGCATCCTCTCTATCAACTGGCCGATCCCTCTTTATCCCTGTTGATAGCCCCTTCATATCTCAATTTGGAAGAAGTTGAATAGTCTTCAAACTGAATCAATGTATCCAATAATTAAATCCCTTCCAACGGTTTTGAGATCTCTTGCCATTCCCATAATATGTTCAAAAATAATATTTGGAAAAAGAATAAACTTATAACTATTTTCCACCAAACCATTTTGATCATGAAATCCAAATTGAGCTAGAAAACCAAAAATGAAAACAATAAATTCAAACCAATTATTTTTTTGTGATGCCAATTGCACTCTGGGATGCTCTTGCATCAAGAGGAAAGTGATATTTCCTAGTGCTTGTATTCAATTCCTTGTAGTCTACACAGATTCTCCATTTCCCACCTTTCTTGGGAACAATTACCAAAGGTGAGACCCATTCACTATTTGATATTGGATAGATAAAACCTGCATCAAGGAGCTTTTGTAGCTCAACTTTCACTATCTCCCTAAGGGTAGGATTCATATGCCTCTATGGTTGCTGAAGGGGTCTATAGCTATCATTAATATAAATAATGTGCATACATAAATAATAATCTATGTCTTTCATATCATGGTAATCCCATGCATATGCGGATGACTGTGCCTATAGCACTGATTGCAAAGAATTTTTTCGTTCCTTTGTCAAGGCATTATTAATATTCAACTTTCTTCTTGGCATGATTTAAAATTCCTTTGATGACTCTTGAACTGATGAGAGATCAAGGCTTGGTATGATGGGTAGAATTTGTTGAGGTAGCAATGAATGAAATAGTTGTGATATTTCTTCTATAGAATTGATGGGTATAATAATTTGCAAGGGGTCTTGTAGGCATATGAGGCATTCTTGCTATTGCAAGATCCTACCACTGTAATTTTGGATTATGTGAGAAATGAGCTCATGTTCATCCTGGTCATCCAATAAGGGGTTGTGCTCTATAGTCATCAGTATCTGAAAATAATAGTCATCCTCCTCCTCATCCAAATTGGGCCAAATGGTGTGCTCAAGATCTGCATATGGCTGGGCCTATGGATAAAGAACTAAGTTGTTTGTAACCATCCCATTGGATATTATCATTTTACTAGACCTACAACCTATAAATGCATCACTTGTGGATAACCAAGGCCTTCCTAGGATGAGTGGGTAACCTACAAGATTGAATTTGGGTTGTAACATTATGAAGTCTATAGGATATTCTCAAGAATCTAATGCAATGACTAGGTCTTCAATAATTCCCTCAGGCTTGACTGTGGACCTATCAGCTAGCACAAAACAGTTTGTGTGGGCTTGAGGTTGACCAACTAAAGCAACTGCATTGTTTCTTTTGTCATGACATTGATGGCTTCCCCCAAGCCTATCAAAGTATTATTAATGAGGGTCCCATTAATCTTAACGTCCACAACTGGACTACCAGTGTTTGTATACTTAGGGACTGTGTGAACCTCAGCCCTGGTACCTGCAAAACAAAGAGAATAAACACCTCAAGTTAGATATTGCAAGCATAAACAAGGATTCCCCATGAAATCCATTTACAAATTCAAAATAGGAAAGAAAACAATGAAAAACACAATAAAAATGATAAACTAGATTGAATCCTAATTTAAATATGCAAACTCATGATCCCATGGGGGAATTGGTGCTAATTTGATGTGAAAATTGGCCCTTTCCCAATTCCTAAGATGCAAGCTTCAAATGTTGAAGAGATTGATCCACTTTGTTGATGAAGAATGAAGACTCCAAGCCAAAAATCCACAAAACCTAGCTATGACTCAATGATAATGGAAGGAATTCAAGAGATATTTGACCATGGTAACTTTGCTTGGATTGTGGATGAATTTGAGTAGAGTAAGTTTACTCAAATTGTATATGATGAAACAAGGATATGAGCTCTTTATTTATAGGATTCCAAGATGGATGAATGTCCAAATTTGAGCAATGTGGGACTAACATTCATCCAATGATATGATGCCACTTGTCAAGCTATGAATGGATGATGGATGTGCAAGATTTGGGGTTTGTGCCAATAAATGCATAATATTTGAATCTTAATTTTTTTGAAATGACATGCAAGAGGGAAGGGAAAATGCAATAAATGCCACTTGGCTCAAGGCAAAGGACATGTAAGAGATTTTAAATGCCTTGTTGGATGTACATGTTGACTTGGAATTTTTGAATTCAAATTGAGACAATATTCCAAAAGATGCCTTGTGAGGAAAATAGAGATTTAATAAATGAATTAAATCTATTTTCATGTGCAACTTGCATTATCTAGAGGATGTGACATGAGATGAGGTTAAATTAATCAAGGATTAATTAATTTAATAGAAGATTTGATGATGTGACTTATTTGACTTAGATTTATGGATTTATTTAAATCAAATAAGAGAGGAATATGATAAGAGCCTAATTAAATAAGGATTTTGATTTATTTAATTAAAAGGGATGGTGTTAGATTAAATCAAATAAGGTTTTAATTTATTTAATTTAATAAATAGACTTTAGAGATTTAATCAAATAAATTGATTATTTAATTAAATAGGGATAATTAGATTAGAAGGATTCATTTAATTAACAAATGAGATTGACTTAATTAGATAAAATGATTTATTTAATTAAGGGACGAATATTGATGAATTTAATCAGATAGGGGAATTTGATTAAATGGCTAGACTGAGGGATGATTCAGGAAGAAATGATGTTAGTAAGTCAGGATCAGATGCACAATGTCAATCAGTATATTTTACGTGTCTACATTTTCCCCCTCTTTGAATCAATGCATTTGTTGCATTGGTTCAAAGAATAAACGATCTCGATCAAAGCCAAAAAATTTGATATTTTAAAAACTTGCCCCATTGCTGCATGGTGAGAGAAAACATGCCATTATAATGCCCCCTCGAGAGATTGGACGAAAATTTTAAATTTTTTGGGTGATCTCTCGAAAAAAGATGACAAAGTACTCGACAGGTGAGAAAGGGGTCCGGGAGGCTAAAAACATGTCTAAACGCAATAAAACAATGAAGAAAAAGCATCAATCAGACCAAAACAAGTTAGGGGGTCCAAAACCCTAGCAGGACAACTATTTAGAGTTAAAAAACCCTAATTTTTAGGCTTAAAAGGGGCCCGAGGGGTCACTTTCAAGTCATTTTCACACACCTCCGCTAGCAAACTTGAGATTTGAGCTATGACTCTCTGGCGATGTGGTGCAACAATAGCTTTCCCTGCACATCACTAACTAGTTTCGGACATACTAGTGGCCACCTGGCATCGGGGCACCGATATGTGACCCTTACCCAAACTTAATTTTTTCATTTAATGCCGCAATTAATGCTTTAAAAGGGGAGCTCGCCTCTAGCGGTGCTATATAGTGTTGCTCGATATTTAAACTACGCCCCACCAGGATGTTTTGCACATCACTGGAATTTGGCGCCGCAGTGGTGCAATTCAAAGTTTAGAAACTCCAACGTTGGGCTTGGGATCGGCAGGTTGGTTTGGGTAAAGTGCACCGCGGCAACACCCTTTTCACCCAAACTGCGAGGCTGGAAGGGAAAGTGCACCGTGGCGGTGCCATTTGGCTCTTTTTTGGCTCAAGCATCAGAGTTTGAGTAAAATCAAACTGCGATGCCATCACAAACTGCGCCACTGTGAACTTTCTTGGTGTGTTCGACCAGAAATTTTTA
This sequence comes from Sequoia sempervirens, assembly GCA_007258455.2. Taxonomy (NCBI): domain Eukaryota; kingdom Viridiplantae; phylum Streptophyta; class Pinopsida; order Cupressales; family Cupressaceae; genus Sequoia; species Sequoia sempervirens. Next base: position 559,997,494 of record VDFB02047230.1, read on the forward strand.
AATTTTTTTAACATGCTAACCTTCCTTGATGCAGGAGGGGCATAGGGATCTCTACTTTCGGGAGCACCGATCTTGATATTTACTGAGAGTCTTACGAGATCTGAGTGATAGGGACCAGGATCAACTGGGAGTTGTAAGATTATGGCACATTGCATATGCTGCACCTGTGCACACCCACCTAGGGATGTTGTCAGCGCTGGTAGAGAGGTGGCACAACGAGACGTTATCATTTCATCTCCCAATTGGCGAGGCCACTGTCACTTTGGAGGAAATTTGGTGCATTCTACGATTGCCTATCCATAGTCGACGAGTGATTTATGATATGGATGGGGGATGCGAGTCCTACATTAGAGTCCTTGCCACACGGGACATCATCTATTGTGAGGGACATATTGAGTTAGAGAGATACATGATCATCGCACCTCCTTTCCGCTGGGCGATTGTAGTGATCATTTCGGGTCTGGATGCCCCAAACAAACGAGGGTGATACTTTAGTCCTAGCTAGGGGTATTGCTAGGAGCGGATGGTCCAAGACAAGCCAGTTCATTTCGCATGGGGGCCTGTCCTTCTAGCTTCGCTTTATAGGGACCTACATGAGTACGCATACATGGATGGCAGAGTGTTGGGGGATGGAGTTACACTACTTCATGTCTGGGCATGGAAGCACATTTTTTGTGTTGTGTCCATGTGTCGTTCTAGTTCCAATGTGGGTAGAGGATTCCCTCATAGCATGATACAGAGGCGGTGTGTCCACACACACTGGTGAGCATGGGATCCCCTACTGGAGGCAGGTCCTAGACAAGATGCTAGTTTTTACTTGGCGTCCATACCTTGGTTGGACCGGATGGGTTGATGATGCTGATCAACTCTTTTATTGCCGCCAGGACTGATATATGCAAGGGCGGGAGCACATGATGATCGAGAGGTATCTGCCCAGGTGTGTACAACATCAGTTTGGAGAGCCACAAGATTGACCTGATGAAGGCTATGTAGTCGTCTTTTCTTGCAACATGACATAGGTGTCATGGGGACACGGTATTCCTGCCTTAGAGGCAGTTGACAGCTTCAGGAAATTGGTAGTTTGACTATGGGCTTATGATTAGGGCTTGATAGATCCAGGCACCACCTAGGCCTATAGAGATTGGTTCCGACCTCCTTTTCGGTTGACCATTCCAGGTGAGGATCCAGATGTGCGCAGGGTTAGAGGTAGAGGGAGAGGATGAGGGCGAGGACCGAGGGTTGAGATTCAACAAGATCCACCAATTGTGCCCCCAGTCCTGCTAGGTGACGGGGATGTGCATATGCAGGACTAGCAGCAGGAGCCGCCAGTCCCACCACCATGAGTCGAGGGTGAGGATCAACCTCACGTGCAGCCACGGGTATAGCCAATAGGTCAAGCAGACACACGAGACACACTAATTGCGTAGCTGAAAGCCCAGGTTCATGTCATGATGGCTGAGAGAGATCAGGCGAGGGATGAGAAAGAGCAGCTCAGAGCAGAGAGAGATCAGGATGTGTAGTAGAGATAGGCTACAGAGCTATATGCAACTACAGAGCTAGGCCGCATATAACAGATCGAGAGTATGACAACCTCCTCCTCATAGGGTACAGTGCCAGTATGATCTTATAGGGATTCCATTCAAGAGGTAGAGTACTACCATTGGGCTTATCACGATACCATACCGAAAGCAGAGTGGGTCCTAGAGTACTCGGAGCGGGCCAACTAGAGACCACCAGAGTGTCACAGTGACAGGAGCGAGGGCAATAGTCACAGAGATCGAGCTTGATCCAAATGATTATGATATTTTTTTATGTCTTATGGGCTCATTTTTTTATAGCCCGATGAGTGTTTTGTACTGATTGACATATATATGTACAATGATCTGATTTATTCTTTGTACTATGACAGTGACATTATTGATGATATATATGAGCCGATTTTGACACGATGTACTATGTTCTCCTTTATGCATGTATGGTTTATTTCTATATGCTTTGCAGTGATGTCTCATGGATGTATTTATTTCTAATGATGTATGCATTATGCTTATGACTAATAGATCTATATTATGTTAACCTATGATATGATGTGCAATGATGTTATCTATATGATGATTTATTTTATGCCAATGGGATATGTGATATGGATTTTAATATGATATGATCTATGGTATATGCAATAATGTGTGGGATATGCTTATATATGAGATGATTTATGGATGGATGTAATATGAATGCGATGGTCGTGATATGATGCAAATGAAATCATGTTAATGCATGATGAAATGGTTTTATGGGATGTAATGATATGTTAATGCATAAAGTGGTGAGATGATGTCATTTATGTTATGCAAGTATGTATGCCTTAATGAATTAAATGCTTATATACCTATTTGTTATGTGAAAAATTATTATGAGATGCTTTTGTAGATGCTTATGTGATGATTTATATGAAATGGTGTATAAAATGCAAATGAATGTTTATGCAATGATTGATATAATTCCATGAGATGCAATGTACTGGGTGAAATGCAATGACATGGATGCACCTATTTATGAAGAATATTTATGATAACCTATTTATATGATGATTAAAATGCAATGTACATGCTTCCTATATGATGTGTTTATGTGATATACTAATGATTTGTTACTGGATTGATGGCGATGATGGTGATGATGATCAACTGTCATAGTACCTTGTTAGCGTGATTAGTAAGAAAAGAAGAAGTCATTTCAACAAGACAGAAGATGATGCGAATGCAAATGATGATGATGATTACTTGCCGAGGAATTGGGATTTTCAAAGGGCCAATTTTTTTTATGTTTGATAACACACATGGTACGATGCATCAAGGTATAGGGAACTAGGATGGTGTTGTACCTAGTGTGATGGACTTTGACCTGACAAGTAGATAGGAGTATTCTTGTTCACACCTGACATATGGAAACCTTGCTAGGATGCACTTCAGAAGTTTCAGGCACCTCAGACCAAAACATAGAAAGGTAAACCTATCCATGCAAACGTCAACAAGTTGCCCTCGACCTCTTCCATACATACCTAACAAAGCAAGTATTCGCCGATATTATATTACAAGAACATCCAACAAGCATAGTAGACAAAAGATAATGATCGTTGCCCCATTCCTATTTCTCTAAATCCTCTGTTTTGGGATATCATCGAGACATCCTTGGAATGAGTGAAAAATAAGATAAGTCAAAAGATAAAGACCAAGTAAACAAACAAACTGATGCTCTTCAATACTGCTAACGAAAAGAGGATATGTTTTCTAAGCATAATAATAGAAACTTATTGCCAAAAGATAATTCCCATTATAGGAAGGATTCATCCAAGGACATGTTAGTGGATGGCAACACGTCATTTCATTTATCCAAAGTGTTCTAAGGAATGATTGATATGGGACCAATTTAGATGATGAGTTACCAATACAAAGAGATAACCAGCTTGCTTACACACTGACTTAGACTTTAGACTTGACATTTTTTGAGTTTTTCACTTTTAATCTGCTAGGCTTGTTTCCGATTATCCTGCCAAAGATTGAGGATGGTGATCAGTTTATTATGGATGGTGTTTATTGCGGGTGCAAGCAAGATGAGAGGGATGGATTTTTGTAAATATTTGGATGTTTTTGCAATGTTTTGAGGCTATTTTTGGTATTTTTTTGAGATTTTACATATGTTTTGATTTTTGATTTTTTTAATGTTTTGGGATTTTTTGAGATTTTGGCCAAGAGACTAACCTAAAGACCTATCCTAGGGGCCTCAGGGGATGATCAACAGATTAGCCTTGCTTACGTTATACACATAGAGACCACGTAGTTCGACCGACGACTTGACCGATTTACATATGACAATATACATGATGAGATGTCAGTTTATTATGATAGACTCCTATAGGACTGACCTAAATGTCTTGGGGGATGATCAAAGATCAACCTTGCCTACATTCAAGCTCAGAGATGATGTAGTTCGACAAGACGACCCTGTTTTTGTGATTTTGACTGAATTTTTGACCTGTTTTTGGATTTTGATATGTTTTGATGTATTTTTTTTGGATTTTCTAGTTTTCTGATGTTTTTGGATTTTTTGATATTCTGATGCTTTTGGATTTTCTGATTTTTGGATGCTTTTGGATTTTCTGATTTGAGGACTTTAAGATCATACACGAATCTGATCCAATGAGAACATGCCTCCAATGTGATAAAATAGACTACTCTGATAAAGGTAGGACAAACTGACCTTAAGGATGGGCCGAGTAGTACTAAGAGGGATCACGATATGAAAACAAGACCAAGCTATGGTGCGGATGCGAGTGGATGAGTGATGGATGGAGACCTAAATGCGATGGATGATGCAGAACACGCCATATAGATCCTAGTGGATGGAAAGTGCTTATTTTTGCAAGGTGCTTGTTTGCCAGGTTTTCACCAAGGTACTTGCCTAAAGTGCCACTGAAGTGGTTTTCACTAGAGGGCAATTTTTTTTATCCTTTTTTTTGATTTTTTTGGATTTTTTTCTTTTTTGATTTTTTTGTTGTCACCAAGGCCTGCTTGCAGGTTTTCACCGAAGTAACCATTTTTTCAAGACATTTTTCTAATTTTTTGGATTTTTTGGTTCTATACCTTGAAAGATTTAGGCGTAAAACTTTTTGAGATGGGAGCTATTCATTGGCTCCTACAGAGGTTCCCATTCGGGTGTTGATAGCTGATATGCCCCTGATTTATAACTTGTTGTGATGACGAAAGGCCCTAACCAATTAGGTTCAAACTTTCCTTTGCTGCTTGGGTTTTTGAAATTCTTTTGATTTTCTTTTAAGACTAGTTCTCCGACTTGGAAAGTCCTTCTGGTTTTCTTTTTGTAGCTCCATTTGAGTCTATTTTGATAGACTTGTAAATGATTTAAAGCATCTATGTGTCTGTCATCCAGTAACTCCAGCTTGTTTAGTCTTGACACCCGGTAGTCTTCACTAGTGATGAGGTTTTGCAGTGATATTCTGAGGGATGGGAGCTCGATCTCAATGGGGAGTACGACCTATGATCCGTAGACCAAGGAGAGGCGGGTGGCACCAGTGGGTGTGCAGATGCTGGTTTGATAGGCCCAAAGGGTGGGATTAAGCTACAAGTTCTAGTCACGACCTGCGTCATTGACTGTTTTCTTGAGGATTTTGAGAATGGTTTTATTTGTAGCTTCTGCTTGGCCATTTCCTTGGGGATAGTACAGGGTGGAGAAGCAATGTTGGATTTTGAATATTTTGCAAAGGTCACAGACTTCCTAATTTTTGAATGGTGTCCCATTATCTGAGATGATGGCTTGTGGGACCCAATAATGACAGATGAGATAGTTCAGGATAAATTTTGAGATTTGCTTCCTAGTTATATACGTCATGGGTATGGCCTCTACCCACTTTGTGAAGTACTCAGTTGCAGTTATGATGAACTTGTGGCCATTGGATGAGGTGGGTGTGATTTTCCCAATGAGATCGAGTCCCACTGCGAAAAGGGCCATGGTGTGACAATAGGACGAAGCTCTTGAGTTGGAGCATGGATGAGGTCCCCGTGCTACTGACATTGTAGATACCTCTTAGCATGATCATGTGCTTCTCTTTCCATTGTGGGCCAATAATACCCCATCCTCAGTAGTTTCTTGGCAATGGTCATTCCACTCGAGTGTGAGCCACAAATACCATTATGTACTTCGGTTAGAGTGGTTAATGCCTCCTCAACATTTAGGCAGTGTAGTAAGGTGCCTTCTATGCTTCTATAGTATAGGGTATCACCTAGGATCACAAATCTGGATGCCTTTTTAGTAAAGGTTCATTTTAGGTTTGATGGTAGGTTAGCGGGTATGAATCCTATTCGAAGATATGTGTAGATGTCATGATACCAAGGATTGCCAAGACCAACCATTTCACACATATTATGATTCTGGTACCTTGAATGTGGGAACGAGAAGCTGCTTGATTAGGAATTTATATTTCAGAACGTTGTGAGGGATGTCTAATATGGACCCAATTGTAGCCATGGCATCTGCTACTCTGTTGTTGGTTCTTGGAATCTACATAAATGTTATGTGAATGAAGGATTCTTTTAGAGTCTCCACCAATTTCTTGTATGGAGTGAGCTTGTCATCCTTGGTCTGATATTCATTATTGACTTGAGTTATGATCAATTGAGAGTCTCCATACACCTTGAGGGCTATGATGTTCCATTGCACTGCTATCCTGAGACCTATGGTTAAGGCCTTGTATTCTGCAATATTATTAGTGCAAGGAAATGCCAATTTGTATGACCTTGTTATGCAATCCCTTGTGGGGTGATGAAGAAGACACCAGCTCCTGATCCATGTTGTGTGTATGAGCCATCGAAGTATAGTTTCCAATGGTCAGTTACGTTGAGGTTAAAAATGGATTCATTTGGAAATTCTAAGATAAGGAGTTTCTCAGAATAAATGGGTGCTTCTACTAGTTGATCTGGAATGACCTAGCCCTTAATTGCTTTCCTCTCTACATACTCGCTGTCATACTCTAACAATATCATTACCCATTTTTCCATTCTCCCTATGAGTGTCGCCTTTGATAAGAGATACTTGAGGGGATCAATTTTAGCGATAAGCTTTATCTTGTGTGCCAACATGTAATGTCTGAATTTTTGGGATGCAAACAATACTGCGAGGCAAGCTTTCTCGATGAATGAGTAATTTAGCTCATGACCAACCATTGTCCTACTGATGTAGTAGATGGCCCTCTTTGTTTCATTTTCATCATGCTGAGCTAGGAGAGCTCCAAGGGTGACTGTTGTTGCTGACACATATAAGATCAATGGCTTTCTTGGGATAGGTGGCATTAAAACTAGTGGTGTCAGTAGATATTCCTTAATTTTTTTAAATGCCTCTTCACATTTTGTATCCCATTTGTATGCTACTCCCTTGTGGAGTAGGTGAGAGTATGGGTTCTGCTTATCTTCCAGTTGTGCTATAAATCATCGGATGGATTGAAGTCAGCCTTGGAGACCTCTTAGTTGCCTTAATGTTTTTGGTGCCTCCATCTCGAGGATTGCTTTCACTTTTGCTGGATCCACCTCAATACCCCTCATGGAGACTATGTATCTTAGCAATTTACCTGATTGTACACTGAATACACACTTCTTGGGATTTAGTCTGACTTTGTATTCCTCCAATCTGTCAAAGATAGCACTTAGGGTTGCTATATGATCTTGTCTTTTTCTAGATTTTGCTAGGATGTCGTTGACATAGTCCTCGACTATTTTGTGAATCATGTCATGGAATATCAATGTCATGGCCCTTTGATAGGTTTCTCCTGTGTTCTTTAGGCCGAATGGCATCATGTTCCAATAGTAGGTCCCCCATGGACAAGTGAAAGCTGTCTTGTGTTGATCTTCTTTTGCTATCATGATTTGATTGTATCCTAAAAATCCGTCTATCAGTGATAGCATCTCATGTCCTGCTGTCATGTCTACTATCATGTCAATGTTGGGAAGTGGGAAATCATCCTTCAAACATGCTTTGTTCAAATCTCTGAAGTATGTACAGATTCTAATGGCTCCACCAAGTTTTGAAACAGGTACCAAGTTTGATACCCATTCTGGATAATCTATTGGTCGTATGAATCCTGCATCTAACAACTTTTTGAGCTCCATTTTGACCAAGAGAGCAATTTGAGGATGCATTTTTTGAAGCTTTTGTTTGACCAGATTTTCTTCTGGATACACTACTAAATGATGAACCATAGTCTTTGGATCAAGTCCTGGCATGTCAGGATAACTCCATGCGAAGTTTATTTGTCTTTCCTTTAGGAATGCTGCTAGGAGTTCTTGCTCTTCTGATAATAATGATTCCGCATAGAATGTGATATGCGGGGTCTCCTTTGTTCCTAGGTTTATAAGATTGCATTTTTCGGCCAAGACTACTAACTTCTCCTAATGAATAGCTCTTAAAGGAAGATTGAATCCTTTATCCTCGGGTGCCTCAGAGAGGTTTTCACCGTTGGATACATCCTTTCTTTCTACTTTTTTCTTATCAGAGAGTGCCACAATGTGGTTTTCACTCAAGGACTTAGATATGATTCTTAGTTTCTCACTTTTGCGACTGAAGGATTCAATCGTTTCCCTGTAATATGCATGTGTGTCCAACTCCATTATAAACCCTACCTTGTGATCCCCATCTAGAACATTATCCCTCAGTCCCATGAATTCTGAGAGTGCCTCATCATTTTTGAATGTATCGAGAATTGGTGGTCCTTGTTGGTCATAGTCGATCAGTTGGGGATATAGTAAATGGATCTCATGATTTTGTTGGTCTGGTTCAAAGGAGACAGTGCTAATCATACACAGGGTGGTGTCCTCAAATAACCTAGGTAGATTGGTCATGGTATCCTTGTCATCGCTACTAATATAGGGCTCAGTTATAAAGTTATGTATGTCTCTATCTATGGATATTGGTGAGTGTATTTGTGCTAGTATTGGCTGAGGAGAAATATTAACCGTTCTAACCGGAAGACTTTGGCCATGTATGGTTATACTCAGAGGGGTACATCCAAGGCCAAGATTTGTTATGGATCGCGTCTCTGGCATGATAGGTATTATAAGGCCATTGTCATTTTGTCCCAGTCTTTGATTTTTGTCGTAGCCCATTGTGAGCATCATTTGTAGGCCCTTGCTTGTCTCATCCATTGGTAATTCATGTGTCAGTTTTTCATCTTGATACAACATGTGAGATGGATCTAATTTTGTGAATCCCTAATCCAAATACCTGCAAAACACAATAAATGAATACATTAGGAGATCAAATGCAAGTAAGAACAAGGATTCCCCATGAAATCCATTAACAAAACTCAAAATAGGAATGAAGAGGAAAATAATGAAAGAAGAGGAAAGTAAATTAAATCCTATTGAAAGCAATGCAAACTCTTGATCCCATGGGGGAATTGGTGCCAATTTATGTGAAAATTGGCCATTTCCCAACTCCAATGATGCAAGCTTGATGTGTTGAAGAGATTGTTGATCCACTTTGATGACGAATGTGAGAGCCCCAAGCCAAAAATCTGCAATAACCTAGTTAAGAACTCAAATGATGAATGGAAATGGCTAAGTATTTTAGCATGGTAACTTTTCTTGGAATGTGGATGATGAAATAAGGATATAAGCTCTTTATTTATAGATTGATAAGTTGAAGAGATGTCCAAATTTGATCAATGTGGTACAAAGATTCAACCAATGATATGATGCCACTTGTCAACATGTGAGAGGATGACGGTTGAGCAAGTTTTGATCCATGTGCAAGTTTGAAATTTGAATTTGATGAGATGACATGTTTAAGGGGGATGAAAGATGAGTTAAATGCCAAGTGGGAGACATGTAAGAGACAATGTAAGAGCTTTAAATGCTTTGTTGGATGGACAAGTCCTTTTGGGGGGAGATTTCAAATTTGAGGAATATTCCCACTTAGATGCTTTTGAATGAAAATAGGGAATTATTAAATCAATTAAATGATTTAATTGTGTAAGTTGCAAAATCTAGAGGATTTGAGTGATTAGGATTAAATTAATCAGGATTTGATTAATTTAAGGGGATATTTAGCTGATTTGACAATTTGATTTAGATTTTTGGATTAATTTAAATAAAAAAGAGAGGAATAATGATTTACATTTAATTAAATAAATATTTTGATTTATTTAACTAAAGAGGGATGATGTTGGATAAAGATTGATTTAATTTAATAGAATGACCTTAGAGATTTAATTAAATAAAATGTATTATTTAATTAAAAAAGGGGGATTACAAAATTAATTAAATAAAATTCATTTATTTAATTAACAAGAGATGATGACTTAATTAGATAAATGATTATTTATTTAATCAGGACGAAACAATGTTAGTTAATCAGGATCAAGTGCATGAGATCAATTTTGTATATTTTACGTGTCTACATTTAGCCCCTCTTTGAAGCAGTGCACTTGTTGCATTGGTTCAAAGAATAATCTTGCTGAGATCAAACTTCAAAAATTCTTTGATTTTTTTTGGATGTCCCACTGCTGCCGCAACAAATGAAGAATTACGCCGGTATACTGCCCCTCGAGAGATCGAGCAAAGACGTTTGATTTGAGGGTCGATCTCTCGACAAAGGGGTTCAAGATCAGTTCAGCTCGAATCTTTGATGTAGATAGATTTGATGATGTAGATAGTCCTTGGCCATGGGTAGCCTCATGCCTACTTTGATATATTACACCCACTTGATCCTGATTTGTACCATGACAGTGACATTATTGATGATGAGATGATTATGATGCTTATATGCAATGGATGATATGGTGATGCATGGATGATATGGATGTACATGATATGATATGATGATGCTTTTATGATTATGCAACTAGATGATAAATGTATGGTTTATGAGATGTTGAGAATAACCAATCTATATTATGCAATGATGGGGATGAATGCATGTGGTATGATTAATGCTTTCTATATGGTATGATATTCATTATGCAGTATGGTTTGTGGATGCAGGATGGATGCATTAGTGATGATTTACAATTAACTATCATGGTACCATGTTAGCATGAAAAGAAAGAGATAGAAGAAAACAAGAGATTCCAACAAGAGATGAGGTGATGATGATGATGATGATGATGATTACTTGCCGAGGAGTTGGGATTTTCAAAGGGCCAATTACCTTATGTTTGATAACACATGTAGGCATGATGAATCAGGGTATAAAGAACCAAGATGGCATTGCACCTAGTGTGATAGACTTTGACTCAACAAATAGATAGGAGTATTATTGTTCACACTTGACATACGGAAACCTTGCTAGGACGTACCTAACAAAGCAAGTATTCACCAAGTTATATTACAAGAACGTCCAACAAGCACAACAGAAAAAAGATAATGATCGTTGCCCCATTCCTATCTCTCTAAATCCTTCGTTCAAATATCATTGAGAGGTCCTTGGAATGAACGCAATAAGATAAATCAAAAGAAAAGATCAAGTATGCAAACAAGCCAATGTTCTTCATACCTTCAGCCAAAGGGGTGTGTTTTGATAGGATAAGAATCCAAAGTGATATCCAAAATGATGCCCATTGTCAGAATGATATATCTTAGGACATGCATTGTATAGGATGATGATGGGTTGATAAGTTGATTGATAGGATTTTGATATAAAGTTGATTCACATGTTTGAAAATGATCAAGACTTTGATTTTGTTTTAAAGATTTGTTGTTTTCTTTTGATTTTACAATTGAAGCTTGCTTTTGCTGATTGTTGTGATTATTTCTATTTGCACTGCCAAAGGATGAAGGTGATGATCACTTTATTATGGATGATTGATTATTGTAGGCGAAAGCGAAATGAGACAGATGGATTTTTTCAAATATTTGGATGTTTTTGACGTTTTGAAATGTTTTGAGGCTGTTTTTGGTATTTTTCAAGGTTTTCAAATGTTTTGATTTTTCAATTTTCCAATGTTTTGGGATTTTCTGAGATTTTGACCAAGAGACTAACCTAAAGACCTATCTTAGGGGTGTCAAGGGCTCGTCAATAGATGAGCCTTGCCTATGTTATACACGCAGAGACCACGTAGTTTGACTGATGACTCCACCAATTTATAGATGAAGATATACATGATGAAATGTTAGCTTATTATGACAGACTCCTATAGGACTGACCTAAATGTTTAGGGGGATGATCAAAGATCAACCTTGCCTACGTTCAAGCTCAGAGTTGACGTAGTTTGACAAGATGACCCTATTTTTGAGATTTTGATAATTTTGAATGTTTTTGGATTTTTTGATTATCTGATGCTTTTGGATTTTCTGATTTGAGGATTTTATGATCATACACGAATCCGATTTGATAAGATCATGCCCCCAACGTGATGCAATAGACTACTCTGATAAAGGCAAGACAAACTGACCTTGAGGATGAGCTGAGTAGTACTAGGAGGGATCATGATACAAACACAGGACCAAGCTATGGTGTGGATGCGAGTGGATGTGTGATGGATGGAGACCCCAATGTGATTGATGATGGGAGTGATATGGGTGGATGATGTAGATCAAGCCATAAAGATCCTGGTGGATGGATAGTGCTTATTTACACAAGGTGCCTGTTTGCCAGGTTTTCACCGAGGTACTTGCCCAAAGTGCCACCAAAGTGG
>VDFB02047230.1:560009792-560168391 GCA_007258455.2 Sequoia sempervirens
TTTTTCAGTAAGTCATTACAAGGGTCTAAATTGAAGTATGATATAATGGAAAATAGGCTTTTGCATCAGTGAAGGCTACTAAAGCATTCAGACCATATCTTGTTGGAGCAAAGGTAATTGCTTATGTCCCTCATGTAGCTGTTAAGGACCTTCTCACACAATCTGAAGTTACAGGGAAAAGATGCAGATGGATCAACAAGATTCAAGAATTTGACATGGAAATACAGATTACTAAGCTAGTAAGAGGCCAAGGTTTGGCTAGGCTGATGGCAGAATCAAATATTAAAGCTAGTCAAGTCTGTAATGTAGAAGAAGGGACTGCAATTGCACGCATTGAGCACACCCCTTGGTATACTGATATCATGCATTACCTTAAGTACATGAAATGTCCAGAGGGATTAAGTGATAGCTGGAAAAGAACCTTGAAGTTGCAGGCATCCAAATATGTTTTCATGGATGGGGATCTATTTTGGAAGAACATAGATGGTATACTATTATTATGTCTAGATGAGTTTCAAGCCAGGCGTGCCCTAAGTGAAATGCATGAAGGAGTGTGTGGAGGACACTATTCAGCAAAGACAACTGCACATAAAATTCTCAGGGTAGGATATTACTAGCCTAAGTTTTTTGATGATTCTTTCATACATGTACGAAAATGTGAAGCTTGTCAGAAGTTCTCTGGAAAAATGAAGTATCAAGGAGCTTTGCCACTTCGACCCTTGTAGGTCGATGCCCCTTTTCATCAGTGGGGAATTGATTTCATTTTTAGAGATAAAAGAAAAATCAAGTGGAGGATATAAGTGGATATTGGTTGCCATTGATTATTTTACCAAATGGGTAGAAGCAATCCCAACTAAGCAAGCTACAAGTAAGGTAGTGACTAATTTCCTGATGGACAACATTATCACCAGATTTGGTACACCACTAAGGTTAATTACAGACAATGGGATGTGTTTCAGGTCAGCTGAGTTCAAGAGTTTCTATGACACATATGGCATTACTATTTCTTATGCAACTCCTTACCATCCACAAGCTAATGGCCAAGCTGAGTCTAGCAATAAGAGTTTTTTAAAGATTATAAGGAGGATGTTGAGTCAAAACAAGAAGGCTTGGGATTCAAAATTGAAACTAGTTGTGTGGGATGATAGGATTACTGTTAAAAAGGAAATTGGAAAATCCCCATTTGAGTTGGTGTATGGAGCACAAGCCAGGATGCCTTTGTAGAATTTGTTACTAGTCTACAGGTTTGTCCTTCGGGAAGATTTGGATGTTCCTAAACCTATGGAGGAAAGAATGGAGCAACTGTTTAAACTTGATGAAATAAGGAGAGTTGCTCGAAACCAAAGCATAAAGTTACAGACACAGATGAAGTATATGTTTGACAAGAAGGAAAAGGATAGAAAATTTGAAGAAAATGACTTGGTGCTGACGTGGAATGCAAGATGTCAGGAGAAGGGCAAGCATGGTAAATTTGAAGCCTTATGGTTGGGACCTTTTGTTGTTGTTGGAAAGAAAGGTGAAGATTCATATTATCTACAGAACATGGCTGGTGAAGATCAGGAATTTCCTGTTCATGTTAAATTCTTGAAGCATTTCTTCTCTTGAGCAACATAGAGCATTAAGGGTTGCCCGTGCATAGACAACTCTTGCCTATCCTCTTTAAAATTATTTTTCGTGCATAGTAGTTTGGGATTTTTTCCATCTCCATTTGACTTTCATTTTACATTCATCTCCATTTTGCATTCACTTTCCTTCCACCCCATCATGCTTCATCTCCATTTCCTTTCTGCTTATTGGTTCATCACTATGTGTTTGGTTTGCTCATCCAAAGATCTGAATCCTTGCAATGATCTTACTATCATTCATCCCCAGATGGAGCCACTGTTAGAACTATAAAAATTTGATGATTTTTACATATCTTTCATACCCCTTGAGTCTCCATGTGGGTATTACCTTGGGCACATTTTCCTTGTTTCATGTATGTTTACCCACATTTCGGCCGTGTGACCCCTTTGAATCCATCGTGTCATGTATTTTTCATGTTGTGGTCCATATCGACATAGGTTTGTCTAGGTATCCCTGACCCATGTTGCTTGTGTGTTAACATATATTTGCTGCAGGTGTTTCGAAGAGACCTTTTCATTGTTATAGCGATCAATGTTTACATGTAGGCACCTATTGGTGAGATATTCACATTGTTTCAATGACAGAAAAGAATCATATTGGCATGAGTTGCAGCATCGATATAATATCATGGCGAACTCTTGTGGTCTCACTGAACAACATGCGAGGGATTCATTTCGGCCATACTTGTTGTGTTCGGTATGATGTCATAGCGAAATCTCATTGTCTCAGTGACTGGCACATGTGGAGATACATCGTTAAGAGTTAGGGTGTTTGAGATAAGGTCTGGGCGAGTGACCTTCAGTCTCGCCGATATTACATATAATGTTTCTATCTAATGGCTCGTCGGTGAGAGAAGTTTTCTTCAAAGTAAGTCTTAGTGATTGTCGTGGGTCTCATTGATGGAATACATATGGACTATGTCAGTATAAGATTTGTGTTGTCTTGGAGAATAGGTGTGACCTTAGGATTCTCGGTGAAACATTAAGCACTCTATAAGAGGTCTCCCTGATGTCGGCATGTTATAGCGACCCACATGAGATGGAACAATGCATCAGTGAGAAAGCCATTGTGTCACAGCAATATGTTTGTATCGTGAAGATTTTCGATAACACATCAGGTGTTCTATGTGATGTTTCTCTGAAGTCATAAAGCTATGGTGAAGTGGGTGAAATGAAAAGTGCATTTCGGTGAGAAACTTCTTATGTCTTGGTGACTGGGAAATCATAAAGGGCTTTCGGTGAAACATATTGAGATCGATATATATCTCTCTGAGTGTGGAAGGTCACGGCGAAGGAGAATAAGACAAAGGAGTGACTGACGATTGAATTGCCTTCAGCATATCTAACAAAATGTCTCAGCAACTGTCTCACTGATGAATAACAGAAATTCAAATACTGTGCCCAACATGTATATGTTTAAAAACCATTGCAAGCCAACATGATTTTGAGCCAAAATTTTGTGGAGGGCCAACATGGGATCTTAATGTGATTTGTTTTCCTTATGCTAGTGTATAAATATGTATTTTGTAACTGTAAAATGACACCAGTTATTAGATTTTGATAGACAGCAAGTAGATACAGTAGAATAAAATTATCATATTAGAGACTATTGTTGCATGATTTCAGAATGGAGGTATTTATGAAAATCAATTGATGTTGTTGCATTTCTCTGGTGTCAACTATTTGTTGGATCTAATGAAAGTATTGCTAAGTTGTCTCCAAGATGGATTATTTCTGATTGTTTAAATTGATATAACAAGTTTGTATTCAATTTACTAGTGCACAATTGTTGTATCTGTGTGGTCCATTGATTGGTTCTTTCAAGCAAAGATTAAATCCTTTTAGTTGATCACAGTAGTCAGAGAGATTCATTTGGATTGTTCAAGTAGAGCTTAGCAATCATATTCTAGCATGTTTATACAAGTTGTAAACATAATATATGCCAGATAATTTGAACTTTCTCCAAAGAAGTGTTGCTCATCTTGATCTCATTTGACTCTGTATACCCAATAAGGCACTAGTCTCTATATTCCATCATTTGGATTTATTTAGTTCCTTTACATCTATTAATTTAGCATTCATTTTAGGATTTAGATCATAATATTGCTACTGCTTTCAAGTTATATTTCATTTGTTCACTTCCAATTTCCATTGTGAATAAATTGATGTAAGAGGATAATTACAAGTTAAGTCTACATCATTCAGAGAGGTACACCTTACTAGGTTTGGCAGCACCTAAAGAGTAGAAGGTTGAATGCTTTTGACCTTGTCTGTTATCCTAAAGCATATCAAGAAATTGGTAGCCTCTTGAGGCATTCCGCCTACGTTTTTGAGAGCTAACATGACCTACTAACCCACCTTCTAGTGCAGGTCATAGGTGGGTCCTCACTATAACTGACTATTTTACACGATGGACTTAAGTTGTGGCTTTAAAAGAAGCCAATGAAAGTGTCATTCTTAACTTTATGATGATTTGATAACCAGATTTGGTGTGCTTGAGTCAATTATTTCTGATAATGCCTTAGCTTTTGTTGGAATGAGGGTGAGTGATTGGGTTGTCAGAAATTGTATTCACCTAAATACGTCATCAAACTATTACCCTCAAGGTAATGGTTTGGCAGAATCAACAAATAGGAACCTGATCAGAATTATCAAGAGAATAATGGAGGATAACCAAAGAACTTGGCATACCAAGTTGAAATTTTCCTTGTGGGTAGATAGAATAATACCAATGAGATCCATTGGAAACTCCCCTTATATGTTGGTATATGGGAAAGAGGAAAGGTTGCCCCTGTCTATTGAGCTTCTAGCTCTGGATATTGTTAGACAACTTGAGATGTTTGGGGAGGAAGATCCAATGGCAGTCAAATATGCATATCTCATGGAGTTGGAGGAAACAAGAGATAAAGCCATGAAAACAATGGAGTTTCATCAACTCCAAAAAAAGAAAATTTTTGACAAGAAAGAAACACCAAGGGTGTTCAGAGAAGGAGATGTGCTTAAGTGGGATGAATTAAAGAGCAAGCCAGAAAAATACACCAAGTTTGACAATATATGGAGTGGCTCATTTATCATTGTTGAGTGCAAAGAGCACAATGATTTTTGGTTGTCAAAAATAAATGGAGAAGTTCTTCCTATCCCAGTTAATGGGATACACCTCAAACTCTGTTTTGAGGTATGATTTACCTTGTACATGCTAGTTTAGAAGTTTCCATTTCAATAAGTGTTGTTGCACATTAGTTTATATGCAATTTTCATTTTCTCTAAGTGATGTTGTGCATAGTTTATAGATTTGATCTATTTTTGGTAGTTGGAATAAGTTTTCAAGGTCTCATGCATTGATATGATGAGTTACAATAGTATACAAGACTATTTTTCAAGTTTTGTCAATTTTATAGTGACTTTGTGCACAATGGATAGGTTCAGGCAACTGGTCAAGATGTTTAACAGGAAAATATTTAGTAGATGTCACCAAAATTGTTGCCTGATTTTGCTTCCAGCTCAATCAGTTAGAGCTAAGATTGTGTTAGCAATTAAAAGATAAAAGGTATGTGTTCAAGTCTGCTATGTTATATCCATATGCATAAAATAAATTATCAAACAGACTACATTACATTATGCAAATGTATACAATGGAGAAGAAAGAGAACAAATGCTACATAAAAGTTGTCTTTATTGATAATTATAAATGTATGGTGTCCCACACAAGTCGTGAGACTAACTATTTCAATACAGTAAAAGAAATAAACTATACATTTGAAGATACAGAAAGTAAAGAATGCATATGGAAAGAGAAGGGATCCGTCATTTCCTGAATGATGAATCCCAAGTTGAGTAGTTGTATCCTTGTCCATCCCCTCCTTCTTGTCCAACCTCTAGAAGTTTCTTTCCTATTTCTCCAAGATTGCCTGCATGAGTGATAGAGAGTTTTTTAGAGCTTGGGATCCATAATCTTTACATATGCAACATCTACAAACATATAGTCTATTCTCATAAATAATTGAAGTAGTTTGCATATCACAGATGTCCAGGAAAAAAAAAGGTTATCATAAACATCTCATATGTTTTGTTTTAAATCTAACATGTTTGTTCACTATGTAGGTATAGGTGAAATATTTCATTTCTGAATTGTTTTCAATTGAGATCACAACATGTTGATTAAATGGGCTCCCACAAGGGTTGAGCCCAGCATGTTGCCCTCTATTTTAAAGGGGGATGAGAATGAAATAAAACATCATGTTTATCAATTTTAACAAGTATTTATCACCTATGATAGTGAATTAATGAATGTCACTGTCATAAATAAAAAATGCTTGGTCAAATAGAACTCAATTAAAAGAAGAAAAATAGCATGAGTGTAAGTCACATTTAAACCACTTGAATATTCATAAAGGGGAAATTTCAAGGCTAATCACATAGACAAACATATTAACAAAGGGAAAAATTATGGGGCATCATGCCATAATGGAAGGCCACCTACAAGTGACAATGAGCTCTTATCTATAGTGGTAGCACTCAACACAGTAGCATTGCATTAAAAAGATAGTCATCAAGCTATAAGAGGAGAAGATTCATGAATGCAATGTAAAATATAGTGACATTGATGCAACAAGATGCTTAAAGGACTAACATGGATACCATTGAAGTAGCAATGGGAATCATCTAGGCTATTCAAATGGTTTCATTTCCAATGTTAATGTACATTATTACTGTTACAATGAATACAAGGACAAGGCATTTTGAAGTGTAATGGCATCATGTACTATTGAGATGGAGAAAAGTTACAATATTACTTGGAACAGTAACCTTTTGTATTTTGCACAAAAGTAATTTATGTTCTATGTTTCCAGAGAGTCAAATGAACAAACAATAGCAAAAAATATGGCAGAGAACGAATACAAAGCAAATGTGAATACATCATGTGGATACCCATGTTTTGTATATGTTGTAGTGATCATATTTCATAAGATATCTTAATCTTTCCATAAGACAAAAGCATATCCATAAGTTTATTATGAATATTGTTCTATGATAGAAGCAAATCAGTTCTAAAGGATGAAAGAATGGACATTTCACATGAAAAATTATTTTCTAGAGAATATAGGTCTACAGTATTGAAGATATGTAACCATCAAAGGGGTTGTATACAACAATTAGAGTGGATAGTGGATTTTTCAGCTAGTTGTTTCTACATAATTCCTGTGAGACCAAGATGAATCCTTAGCATTAAAGTGCAAATTTGAAAGGATAACACTAAAAGTGATAGAAGCTACAAAAAATATAAAACCCTAAATGGAAAATGGAGTGAAGCTCTTAAAATCCTTAGGTGTTAGTATGTGAACCCGATCCATAGGAAGAATGGAGTTTCCCATCTGTATTTTCAAGAAAATACATGAAAAAAGGGGCTCATAGCCTACAGAACTAGGATGAGTTCAAAGGAACCCATTTTTGCTCATGAAACTTCATGAAGACATAGAGATTCATCAAGGGGCTGAGCAATGACCTAGGTTTTCTTAGGTGCCAAGCATCAATTAGTGTAGGAAGTGTAGCCCTATTCCTCCATAGCAAGAAGAAAATTTCTACAAAATGTATGAGTTTCCTATAAGAGTGGTAATAAGGAAAAATGTGCATAGAATGGTAACTCTCATTTGTGTACATAAAATGAAAACCCTCAATTTTATCTGCATAAAGGAAGGAGGAATCTCAGGCATAGGTGAGAATAAAGCCTTGATATCTGCAAAGATGTAAAGTCGTGGGCATGGAGGTGTAGAAATCACAGTTACAAAAAGAATAAAATGCAAGGGACAAACCTTTTGAGCCATAGAAATGAAATGCAAGAAAGAAACCCTTGTCACTTCCAAAAGCCAAGTTTACAAAGAAATATATACAAAAAACAATCAGTTTTATTTGCATACAAAGAAACACGATTTTTTATTTTCTCTTCACAAAGAATAGAATATTTTTATGGTAAATTTTGAGCATGAGGAGGAATGCACAGAGAGACCAAAGTATATTCATTATTTTGGTATAACAGAGCTTTGGAACAAGAATTTTTCTTCACACTTTGAGGATAAATGAAAAATTTATGTAGGTAGAGAGCTTACCCAAGCTCGGAATTGTTATTTTTGCATAGAATTTGCTAAAACTTTCAGGAAACCTCTATAGAGATTCAGTGAAAAATCCTATGTTGACGGGTAAAAATTCTAGAAGTACAATGTGAAAATGAAATGCATTATGAATGTTTGGTCAGGTTTTGGTCATTAGGGTTTCAACCCTAAACATTCTGACAACCTAAGGAATTTTTTCATTTTATTTTAAACATTTGCATTAAAACTAATACCCTTGCATTATGTCCTATGCAAGTGTCTAAGAAAGTAAAAAATGACTTGCATTTTTGCTTTCTTCCAAAGGACAAGTATGTCAATGTTTTATTTTGCATTGACTACAAATGTAAAGCATTTGAATAAGTGATATGGTTATAAATCACTTAGTTAAGTGTTATTTTAAGGAAAAAGTGATTTAATTATGCCATGTAAATGCATTAAGGGAATATAGTTGAGCTTTTAGTCTATGCAAGCATATAGGGGGGAGGTTAGTGAAGTTGGTTGACATATGGAGAAGATGTAGAAAAAAATTTACTCACCTTTTGGAGGGAATGAGAGCATTTAAGGGGTGGTTTCTCTTGTTTTCATGATGGATAAGGTCAAAGTTGACCTTTTCTTCACTTTGGACTTGTTTTGGAGGGAGTTTGAGACCTATTTTTTGGGATTTTTGGTTACACATGACCAAGAAGGTTCTAGTTCCTATTTTGGTGCATCTTGATGGAGAATGGATATAGTTTCTTCATGACTCATTTGTGAAGTTAGTTCTTACTTGTTCTTTTTTCTGCTTTGTGACTTCTTTTGAGTCCTTGGAGAAAAAGACAGTGTTTTGTAGCTCTTTTGACATTTATACTGGTGGATACCTTGGAAATCAATGAAGTTAAGTATTTTCCCTTCTCAATTTTTCTATTCTACTGTGTGCAAGTGTTTGATTGATGAGATTACTTGTGAACTTACTTATTTCCTTGTGGTTTTGTCTCATTGTTAACACCTTTTGGAGAAGAATATGTATGTTGCAGGTTATAGGTTGTGTTGAAATGAAGTTGGTTCTAGTTGTAAAAATATCTTTCCTTGTAGGAGTTAAGAATTAAAGCCTTCTTATGAAATATTTATGCAAGAAACATATGAAAGTGATTTTTTCATATGAAGCTTTTTCATTTGATTGAACTGTGTATGTAAGTTTTTCTACAGGTCCTAGTTAGTGTTTTGGTGCATCACCTTTTTCAAGCTTTCAATTTTTCGTTTATGCTTCCTTTTACCCTTTTACTCTACAATTCAATAGAGTAGTTTAGGTGAGTACCTTAGGATCCAGCCTTATCTGGAGGTCCATTGCAAGTTTAGGTGACCCACAGCCAAGGAATGTTCCAATGTTACACCAAAATGCTAAGTTTTACAACTTAGTAGGGGTGCAATTTTGGAGATAACAATATGTATGTATGAATATATGCTTGTATGTATGTATGTATTTATGTATGTATGTATGTACATAAGTATGTATGTATGCATGTATGTATATATTTATGTATGCTTGTAGTTATGTATGTATGTATGTATGCTTGTATGTATGTATGTATGTATGTAATGGTTTAAGGTTTAGGGTATATAAGGGTGAGGTTATAGGGTATAGGGACGAGGGTTGAGGGTTGAGGTTGTAGGGTTTAGGTTTTAAGGTATAGGGTTGATGGTTGATGTATTAGGGCTTAAGTAATAGGTTAATGGTAGAGGGTTGAGGGTTGAGGGTTTACAATTTTGAGTTAATATTCAACTCATTGAGTGAATAAGATTAAGTGTGTAAGGTATGAGATTAAGGATTAGGGTATTGGGTTTGCAATTTATGGTATCGATTAAGGGTATAAGGCATAAGGTGAAGGGTTGAGAGTGCATGGTTTAGGGTTTAAATTAGTGTTGAGGGACAATATTCAGGGTTTAGGGAATAAGGGTGAGGTTATAGGGTATAGGGATGGGGCTGAGGTTGTAGGGTTCAAGATTTAAGGTATAGGGTTGAGGATTGAGATATTAGGGATTAAGATAGGGTTAAGGGTATGGGGTTGAGGATTTATAGCTGAGGGATAATGTTCAAGGTTTAAGGTTGAGGGTATAATGCATAGTGATGAGGGTTGAGGGTTTAGGGCATAAGTATAGGGTTGAGGGTTGAGGGTTGAGGGATAATGTTCATGGTTGAGTGTCCAAGGTTATGTTTATAGGGCATAGGTCCACTAGGGTTTAAGATATTAAGTTGAAAGATTAGGACTTAAGTATAGGGTTGAGGGTTGAGGTTGTATAGTGTAGGGTTTAGGATTTAAGGGTTGATGGTTGAGGGTTTAGGGTTTAGGTTTTAAGGGTTGAGGGTTTAGGGTTTAGGGTTTAAGGGTTGAGGGAATAGGGTTGAGGGTTTTATGGATTAGGGTTGAGGGTTTTAAGGGTTTCAGGGTTTAGGGTGGAGGGTTTGGGAGGGAGGGATTAGGGGTATAAGGTTGAGGGTTAAGGGTTTAAGGTTTAAGGGATTAGGGTTTGAGGATTCAAGGTTTAAGGTTTAAGGGTTAAGGGTTTATGGTTTAAGGGTTGAGGATTTAAGGGGTTAGGGTTTAAGGGTTGAGGGTTTAAGGGTTGATAGTTAACAAATTAGGGTTTATGATATAGGGTTGAGGAACTAAGCTTGAGGGTTTAATGTTTAGGGTAGAGGGTGAGGGTTGAGGGTTTTGGGTTTAAGGGTTGAGGGCTAAGGGATTAGGTTCTAGGGTTGAGATTTTAGGGTTTAAGGTGTGGACATAGAAAAATTAACCCTTTTACTTTTTCTCATGTTCAAGCCCTCCTAGTGGACTTTGGCTTGATTTTTCCTCGATTTAATGTTGTAATGTGGTCAACACATTCACATTAGGTCTTGGACCCTTGTGAATCATTATGACTTCTAGGATGTCTTATAAAAGTGTTATGAAGTGTTGTAACCCACTTTCACACTTTTCTAGGACTCTTTTATTATAATTCACTTAAATGTCTCATTTTTATCACTGACCAAGTCTTATTTCAAAGTGTTGTAAAGAGTTGTAACAAACTCACACTTTTCTAGATTTTTCATCACTAATTTAACCCTTTCTCACGTTTAAATAACCCCTTAATGCACTTTCTAGCCATACTTAAGTTTATTTTTGAAGATATTCCCATTAAACATCAATTAATGCACTTTAATTTTTGAAACCCAGTGAAATTTCCCTGGTGGGACCAAGTCGCCACTTGGGGTGACTTAGTCCCATTGGACACAAAAACCAAAATAATTTTAATTTCTTGGCGATATTTTATTCTCTTACCCTTGAGGTCATCTTATGATGTGTTATTTTTGGGAATTAATGGAAAATCAAGTATAAATAAGGGGTTTTCCTCTCATTTTAACCCCTAATTCATTCAAACATTCATTCACTCAAGAAATTCATCCATTCACTTAATCATTCTCAAGCATTCAAGCACTCTAAGCATAATCAAGTCATCCATTGGAGCACTTCATTGAATATCTTCAAATTTCTACATCAAGGATTTGGTGAGTTCTTGAAATTGCATGTTGTTTATTCATCATTCTCTTCTCATTTCATTTCATTTCATAGTGTTTGATTACCAAGTCAGGGTTTGAACAAGGAAAACCCCTATACTCTAACCCTTAACCCTTTTTCCCCTCTTTACATGTGTGTTTTTAGGCTTTGTATGCGGATTTTTCAAAGAGTTTGGTGTCAAAAAGTGGTCAACAATCCATCAAAGTCAACATAACCCTAATTGAAGCTTGGAGACTCTTTTCAGCCCTTTTTCTACAGATTCAGATTCAAACACCTATCAGAAAAGGAAGTGCAGAATGAAAGCTATAGAATCATGTTCCACAATTCCAGAAATCCCTAGGTGGACTAAGTCCCAATACTAGGATTGAAAATTTATTTTTACATTTTTGAGTACCCATTTGGTAGATTCTTGTTCCGATAGATTTTCTCCAAAACTGGACTAAGTCGCCCAGCTTGGTGTAAGTGTCACATTCAACATTTCTAATCAACTCTGTAGGATTCCAGAGCTTCTTTACATCAAATTCCAGATTCTAGGTGCATCTCTCCAGTTCTGTGTGATTGTGTCATCATTTACTTGCATTCTTAGGTTTTTTTGTATACATCGCTAAGTTTTCCAGCACTTTTCATTTCGCTAGTTTAACATCAATAAATCATTTCATTTTCAATTTGCTGCATTTAGACATCATAATTAGATACATTGCATCCTTCATAACATCAATATTTGAATGTAACATTGCATGTTGGTCCAATCTTTCTCCTTTTAGGTGAAAACCCCTAGAAGGAGCTTAAAGCATTTGGGTGCCAAAATCTTTGGTTACATTTTGGTGAACCCAAATTTTGGACATTTTTACTTCTGATTTCAAGTGCATCCTAGGTTTAACTAGCATTAACATTACATTAGGTTTTGCATTGTTAAAATTGCATCCTAGGGTTTTAAAAATTGCATTAGTGAAAAGCTCATATAGATTGCATTTTTGCATCATATTTCATTGAAAAATGACAAAAAATTTCATTTTGATACTATAGCTACATCTATGCATCTAAAAGACATAAAATTGCATTCAAAATTTTTGAAAAATCACAAAAAAATCCTCACTGGAACTAATTCACCACACTGGGCAACTTAGTCGTTCTACACATTTGCCACTGTAATTTCTAGCACTCTCTGGACATTTTCTACTTTTTTGTTTTTTGTTATTACATCTTTGTTATAGTTTCCAAAATTTCTAATATTATCATTTTATTGCTCCTAGTTTTCATTTCATTTGCATCCACCCCACCTTTAGTAGCCTTTGTATGAGTTTTTGGTACCCTATTGATAATACTTTAGTGAGAAGAAGTTCACGACTCATGGCATCCCGTGATAACACACTCATTGTGGACCTTGGGTTGTCCTGAGCTACTACTCCTAGTATTGAAAATAGTGCATTAGGCATGGACCCTACCTTTAGCAATACTGTTCCTTCCAATCATATGCAAATTGACACACAAAATGACAACATTCGCACAAGACAAAGTCATTAACATTCATGAGGATTTAGCACATTTGCAACAAAACTTATGTCTTGAAAACATTTCAACCACTGTGATTCCTGCTATAGAACATATCCATCACCTGATTGAAAGTGACAAAGGCTTAAATGTTATGAAACACATTGCTAAGATATACAACAAACATGCTCCTTCTACATCCCAACCAGCAAACATTGTGGTTAGTCAAGGAGGACTTAACACTCCTCCTTCCATAGTGGCATCTATACCTACCTACACTACTCTGCAAGTCACAACCACAATGCAATAGGTTAGCAATGTGATTCCTTCCTTGACTATTCCTGCTAGAATTCCTAACTCTTATGTGGCATTGAATGTTCTCTCCTCTTCCACCATCCCCTCTATTAGCATTCCATTCACTCTCCCTACCACTATATACACTCCATCACCACTTTCCCTTCCACCTTATACCACTTACACTGACCCTCTCATCACACAACTTTTCCAAACCATCTTCTCCATGCAAAAAAAAATATCCACCATCAACCAAAACCAAAATGGACTACCCACCTATTATGTGTGAAGTAGCCCACTCTCTTTAGAAATCCTAAGAACACCGATGCCATAGGGAATAGAAATTCCTAGATTTGAGAAGTATGGCAAGAAGGGTGATCCTAATAATCATGGTAATGCTTACAAAGCCTTATGTAGTGACTTCGTCCTTGACGATAAAATTTTGGCCAAACTGTTTCCTAGGACTTTAAAAGACACTGCATTAGAGTGGTTTTCATCTTTACCAAATAATTCAATTTGTTCATTCAATGAACTAGTTGATGCATTCATAAGTCATTTTCAAGTGCATATGAGTCCAAAGAATACATTGGTTGATTTAATGAGATGCAAACAAAATATGGATGAAAAAGTAACCAATTTCATCTCACGCTATCAATCACTTTATTCCCAACTCGATGTCAAAATTCCTAATCTGCATCTCCAAAAGATGTTCATTGAAAATTTAAAAAGTCACATTTAGGATAGATTGACCATGATGAAATTTCCCTCTTTCATGTACTTGTACACAACCCTTTGTGACTGTCACAATTTGGTTAGTAGTCGTGATGCAAAGTCCACTTACAAGCGAACTAAAAAATTTGAACCTAGCACTTCAAAAAATTCACAACCATTTCAAAATCTAAACAAAGGGTTTTTACAATTCAATCCCCCTCAACAAACAACTCCACCTGTCAACAACCAAGTAGTAGTTGTTAAAGTTGCGATACCTTATAGTTATGGAGATCCAAAATTATAGTTTACACCATTACCACACACTCTTCATAACATAATGACCCATCTTATACAACAACAAATGATTTCTTTACCTATTGTCAAACCACTAGATCCAACTAAACCTTTTCCTCCAACCTTTCAACCTAACACTTATTGCCATTATCATAGACAAAATGGAGATGACACATAACAGTGTAAGCGTCTTAAACACATAGTGTAGGACCTCATTGATTCTGGTTGTCTATCTATTTCAAATGTTAATGATAAAGGCAATAAGTCTGTTGCCCCACCTAATCAAAATTTGCAATTTTTTACCAATCTGAAGCCTAAACATAATGTGTCATTTGTCAAATCCAGTGAACCTCAAAACAATAATGTGATGACTGTTCATAAAGATATTGAACATCTCGATTGTATTCCAAATACCATTACTATCAATCCTATAAAGGAAATGGCAAGTGTGATAGATGTTATCCTTCGTAAGGGCCAACCTAAGAAAAATCTTGATATTACTCTCTTTTAAGGATATTCTTTTGAATCTTCCTGATGGTCCTCTTTACATAGCCAACCATATTTATGATAAGCCCACTAATGGGACACTCATAGATCCCGCTTGTGGTGAGAATGTGATCACTGAGGAATTTTTGGTATTACATGATCTTTATCAAGATGATTATGACAAACTGAGAGCATGGATTAAAATACACAATGGTTTTGCATGCCCTACGATAGGTTCGATCGTTCTTCCATTACAGATAGGACCTAAGACAATGGATGTTACATTCTCTATCATTCCACAATCAGATCAGTTTTTTCTTTGGCTAGGCCATCCATGGCTTCGCTCGATGAAAGTTGTCCCTTCAGTCATCCACAAATGTTTAAATTTTTTGCATGGAAATGACATATTCACTGTTTACCATTGTTTTTAATCCTTTATCTTCTAAAGGTAATTTATCTTAGAATCCTTTTGGCCAAAACCCATGGAACCCATAACACCTCACAAAGATTTGTTTTTCATTGCTTATCAAAAGTTTAAAGCAAAGAAAATTCCTGAATTGTCCCTCTACAACCAATCCTCATCCACCTCTGCCACTCCCATCCTTGATGAGACAATGCTTCAACCTGAACCAGAAACCATAGATCAACCAACAATAAGCACTTCACCTTCCTCATCCAAATGCCAAAGAGATAATGAAACCAACCCCGTCATGCCCCCTCACATAAAAGAAGTTTATAAAGTAAAAGAGAAAGTGATTGACCCACCTCCCATGGTTTCTTTTGTTCATCCCCTTAGGGAAGAAAAGGAACCTATGGTGGATCCACCCTCTCTTACACCAACACAACTTCAAAATGGAATAAAAATAAATTGAGGTGCTTGGGAGCATAGGTGTCGACGTCGTCTCCTTGCTTGTCAATTCTAAATTGAAGAACACAAAGAAAATAAACCTCCACCCTTGACAGAAGCCATGCATGACGACCCTCCCCCCCAATCACAACCAAATGATCCAATACAACAACCAAAACTCATAATACACCCATAATTAGACATTTTCATTCATCCTCCAGTTGTCATTAATCTAGATGATGATGATGAGATCACTAAAATAGATGAAGAGGTGCATAATGATCTGAATACACTATTTTCCTCTTCCATGAGCTTAAATGACAAATCTCCTACAACAAGTGTAGAACCTGGAACTTCACCTAGTTCGGCCCTTTCTCTTGTCCCTCTAGCCATTTTTCCACCTTTTGAACATGATTGGGAAGCAGATGACTTGTTAGATGGTTCACTAGCATTCGTCTTGCTATCCTTTTGAATTTTTGTTTTATGTGTGTATCATGTTCCCCTGTACCATGTTGTTTGATGTTCTCCTCTCTTTGTGGCATTCCTCCATTTCTACCTTCATTCTTCTATATGTCATACATTGCTTTTTCCTTTGTATTTTCTTGTGTTTTTCCTTTTGGGGATGATGCAAAGTGTTGAGACACCCTATGTCTCTCCCATGTTGACCCAAAATGTCCTTTTACTTTCCTTTTCACTTTTTTTTTGTTTTCCTTTTGGGGATGATGCAAAGCATTGAGACACCCTATGTCTCTTCCATGTTGACCCAAAAGGTCCTTGTACTTTCTTTTTTGATTTTTTGTGTTTTTCCTTTTGGGGATGATGCAAGGCATTGAGACTGAAATGTTTCCTTCATGTTGACCCAAAAGATTCTTCATTTTTTTTTCATTTTTTTTTCATTTTCTTGTGTTTTCCTTTTGGGGACGATGCAAAGCATTGCAACATCATATGTCTCTTCCATGTTGACCCAAAACAGATTTTTCTTTTTCTTTGTTTTCACTCTCTTTGTGTCATTCTTCCAATTCTATGTATTTGGAGAATAATGATAGTCCTGAGCTCTTTAATCAAAAAATTGCAGCAACATACTGACCCCAAATCCATAGATCCCTTATGTGTTTGGTGTTCTCATTTTGGGGCAAACCCCTTGTTGTTCTTTCTTTTTCCTTCCTTTCACATGATGTAGCCTTACTCAAAAATGTATGACTTGGCATAGGGGATTTCCAAGTTCACTCTCATGTATTCTTTCTTTTTTTATTTTTCATTCACTACTTTAAAGCAATTGCTCATAGAATGGTGTGTAGCAATTCCTTTAAAGTGGGGGCATACATTGGCATAATTCATTTGCATTTTTCTTCTTTATGGTTCTTATTGTATCCTTGTTACTTTATACGATGCATTTGTCACTTTATGGATGACATTGGGTGCAATGTCTTTCATGAGTGTGATCTCTCTTAGCATATTGCATTCCTCTTGGTTACCTGATGTGACATACTGCATCCCCTAAGTTGTAAATTTTCTATTCTTTGGCTGGTCCTCTCTTGGAGACATTAGACACAATTTCCCTAAGTTATAGACCTCGCATGAACTAAGCAAGACTAATTTGAACATCCTTTTGCATGTTTCATTTTTCATTTACATGGCTACCTTGCATAACACAGCTTGCATTCCTATGGTGCCATTACTTTTGTTCATGAGTTCTAAGCATATGAAGCTTTACTTGTCTCATGAAGCACAAAACAACATTGTCTGTGTGGTTCCTTATCAAGGTTATCAGGAGGTATAACTTTAGTATAGTTGAGCAGGAAACCCATTCTAAGGCATGATTTTCCCCATAGCCACCTTTCAAGATTTCTCACCCTGCAGACAACTAGAATTTTTGTGTCCCCAGAGTGAGTATGTTGTGGATTTCTCACCCCACGGACAACCAGAAGTTTCATGGCCCTAGACTGAGTATACTTGGGCCTTCTCACCTGGTGGAAAACCATAAGTTATGTCACCCTAGAGTGAGTACATATTTCCAAACAAACAACCTATAGTTGATCCACAATGGGTTGGAAAAATGATCGAAGCTTGATCTAAATTTCTTTTCTCTTTCATTCCTTTTTCATCAGTTTCATGTGTGTTCCTTTGCATTCATGTTTGGCTTTCCATGGGATCTTGATCCTAGGGGATTGATCATCCCTCTTGATCATTTTTATCTCATCTTACCAGCATTAGTGGATTCATATCCTTCTTGGTTGCATGTTTAGCTAGTTTAGTGTGAGTTTGAAGTAGGTTCATCTTCTCACTAAAGAGGGGGCTAACTGTGGACACAGAAAAAGTAGCCCTTTTACTTTTTCTCATGTTCAAGCCCTCCTAGTGGACTTTGGCTTGATTTTTCCTAGATTTAATGTTGTAATGTGGTCAACATGTTCACATTAGGTCTTGGACCCTTTTGAATCATTAAGACTTTTAGGATGTCTTGTAAAAGTGTTGTGAAGTGTTGTAACCCACTTTCACACTTTTCTAGGACCCTTTTATTATAATTCACATAAATATCTCCTTTTTATCACTTACCAAGTCTTATTTTAAAATTTTGTAAAGAGTTGTAACAAAATATCACGCTTTTCTAGACTTTTCATCACTAATTCAACCCTTTCTCATGTTTAAATGGCCCCTTAATGCACTTTTTAGCCATACTTAAGTGTATTTTTGAGGATATTGCCATTAAACATCAATTAATGCACTTTAATTTCTGAAACCTAGTGAAATTGCCCTGGTGGGACCAAGTCACCACCTGGGGCAACTTAGCCCCAGTAGGCACAAAAATCAAAATAATTTTAATTTCTTGATGGGATTTTATTCTCTTACCCTTGAGGTTGGCCTGTGATGTGTTATTTTTGGGAATTAATGGAAAATCAAGTATAAATAAGGGTTTTTCCTCTCATTTTAACCCCTAATTAATTCAAGCATTCATTCACTCAAGCAATCCATCCATTCACTTAATCATTCTCAAACATTCAAGCACTCTAAGCATAATCAAGTCATCCATTGGAGCACTTCATTGCATATATTCAAATTTCTACATTAATGGTTTGGTGAGTTCTTCACATTGTATGTTTTGTATTCATCATTCTCTTCTCATTTCATTTCATTTGATAGGGTTTGATTACCAAATTGGGGTTTGACCAAGTCAAACCCCTATACTCTAACCCTTAACCCTTTTCCCCCTCTCTGCATGTGTGTTTGTGGGCGTTGTATGCATATTTTTCAAAGAGTTTGGTCTCAAAAAGTGGCCAACAATCCATCAAAGTAAACATAACCCTAATTGAATCTTGGAGACTCTTTTCAGCATGTTTTCTGCAAATTTAGATTCGGACACCTATCAGAAAATGAAGTGCAGACTGAAAGATACAGAATCCTGTTCTAAAATTCTAGAAATCCCTAGGTGGACTAAGTCGCCATCTGTGGTGAACTAGTCCCACTGCCAGGCCTGAAAATTTGTTTTTACATTTCTAAGTACCCATTTGGTAGATTCCTATTCCAGTAGATTTTCTTCAAAACTGGACTAATTCACCCAGCTTGGCATAAGTGTCCCAGTCAATTCTATAGGATTATAGAGCCTCTCTACATCATATTCTAGATTCTAGGTGCATCTCTCCAATTTTGTGTAATTTTGTCATCATTTACTTGCATTCTTAAGTTTTTTTGTATACATCACTGTGTTTTCCAACACTTTGCATTTCACTAGTTTAACATCAATAAATCATTATAATTTCAATTTTCTGCATTTAGACATCATAATTAGATACATCACATCCTTCATAACATCAATATTTGAATATAACATTGAATTTTGGCCCAATATTTCTCCTTTTAGGTGAAAAACCCTATAAGGGGCTTAAAGCATTCGGGTGCCAAAATCTCTAGTTACATAAGGTATAGGGTTAAGGGTATAATGTATAGGGTATATGATTTATAGTTGAGGGTTGAAAGTTTAGGTTTTTGGGTTGAGGGTTTAGGGTTTAGGGATAGCGATTAGGGTTGAGGTTTGAGGGATTAGGGTTTAAGGTATAGGGTTTATAGTTGAGGGTTGAGGTTTGAGGTTTTAAGGGTTTAAGGTTGAGGGTTTAATGTTTTATGTTTGAGGTTTTATGGTTTAATGGTTGAGGGTTGAGGGTTTAAAGTTTGATGGTTTAAGGTATTAGGGCTTAAGGGTTGAGGCTTAAGATATTAGGGTTTAAGGTATATGATTGAGGGATTAGGGTTTATGGTTTAATGTATAAGGTTGAGGTTTTAGGGTTTAGGTTTTAAGGGTTGAAGGTATAGGGTTTATGGATTATAGTAGAGGGTTGAGGGATTATGGATTTAAGGGTTGATTATTAAGAGATTAGGGTCGAGGGTCGAGGGTTTAGAGTTTAAGATATAGTGTTGAGGGATTAGGGTATAATGTATAGGGTAGAGGGTTTATAGTTGAGGGTCGAGGGTTGAGGGATTAAGGGTTTAAGGTATAGGGGTGAGGGATTATGGTTGAGGGTTGAGGGTTGAGGGTTGAGTGTTTAATTGTTTAAGGGTTAAGGGTTGAGGGTAGAGGGTAGAGGGATTATGGTAGAGGGTTTAATGTATAGGGTTGAGGTTTGAGGGTTGAGGGTTTAGGGTTGAGGGTTGAGGGTTGAGGGATTAAGAATTTAAGGGTTGAGGGTTGAGGGATTAAGGTTTTAAGTTATAGGGTGAAATGACTAGGGTTGGGGGTTAAATATATAGGGTAGAAGGTTGAGGGTTAAGGTTTAAGGGTTTAAGGATTTAAGGGTTGAGGGTATATGGTCAAGGGATTAGGGTTGAGGGTTTAATTTATAGGGTAGAGGGTTCATGGTTGAGGGTTGATGGTTTAAGGGTTTAAGGATTTAGTTTTTAAGGTTTTAAGGGTTTAAGGGTTTAGGTTTTAAGGATTTAAGGGTTGAGGGTTTAATGTATAAGGTAGAGGGTTAATGGATTAAGGGTTGGGGATTGAGGGTTGAGGGATTAAGGGTTGAGGGTTGAGGTATTAGGGTTGAGGGTTTAATGTATAGCATTGAGGGTTGAGGTTTAAGGGTTTAAGGGTTGAGGTTTAAGGGTTGATGATTGAGGTATTAAGGGTTTAAGGAATAGGGTTGAGGGTTTAATTCATAGGGTTGAGGGTTGAGGGTTTAAGGGTTAAATGGTTGAGGGTATAGGGTTGAGGTATTAGGGTTGATGGTTTAATGTATAGGTTTGAGGGTAGAAGGTTGAGGGTTGAGGGTTGAGGGTTGAGTGTTGAGGGTTGAGGTTTGAGGTTTTAGGGTTTAATTGTTTGAGGGTTTAGGGTTTAAGGGTTTAAGTGTTGAGGGTATAGGTTTGAGGGATTAGGGTTTAGGGTTTAATGTATAGGGTAGAGGGTTGACGATTGAGGGTTGAGGGATTAGGCTTGAGGGTTTAATATATAGGGTAGATGGTTGAGGTTATATGGTTTAAAGGTTTAGGGTTTAAGGGTTGAGGGTATAGGGTTTAAGGGTTGATTGTTGAGGGATTATGAGATTAAGGGTTGAAGGTTGAGGGATTAAGGGTTTAAGGTATAGGGTTGAGGGTTTAATCTATAGGGTTGAGGATTTAGGTTTGAGGGTTGAGGGTTGAAGGTTTAAGGGTTGAGGTTATAGGGTTGAGGGTTTAAATTATAGGGTAGAGAGTTGAGGGGTTAATGTTTAGGGTTTAGGGTTGAGGGATTAATATTTTAATGGTTTATGGTTGAGGGATTAAGGGTTGAAGGTATAGGTTCGAGGGATTAGGGTTGAGGGTTTAATGTATAGGGTAGAGGGTTGAGTGTTGAGGGTTGATGGATTAAGGGTTTAAGGTATAGGGTCAATGTATTAGGGTTGAGGGTTTAATGTATATGGTAGAGCGTTGAGGGTTGAGGGTATAGGGTTTAAGGGTTGAGGATATAGGGTTAAGGTATAGGGTTGAGGGTTGAGGTTGTAGGTTTTAGGATTTAATTTATATGGTTTAAGGTATAGGGTTAAAGTATAGAGTATAGTGTTAATTATTGAGGGTATAGGGTATAGTATTAAGGTATAGGGTTGAGGGTTGAGGGTTGAGGGTTGAGGGATTAGGGTTGAGAGTTTAATGTATAGGGTAAAGGGTTGAGGGTTGAGGGATTAAGGGTTTGATGGTTGTGCTTAAGGTTTGAGGGTTGAGGGATTAAGGGTTTAAGGTATATATTTGATGGATTAGGTATAGGGTTAAGGGATTAGGGTTGAAGGTTTAATGTATAGGGTTAAGGGTTAAGAGTTTAAGGGTTTATGGTTTAAGGGTTGAGGGTATAGGTTTAAGGTATTAGGGTTGAGGGTTTAATGTATAGGGTATAGGTTTGAGGGTTGAGGGATTAAGGGTTTAAGGTATAGGGTTGAGGTATTAAGATTGAGGGTTTAATGTATAGAGTAGAGGGTTGAGAGTTGAGGGTATATGGTTTAAGGGATTAAAGGTTGATAGTATAGGGTTTAATGGTTTAGGGTTTAATGTATAGGGTAGGGGGTTGAGTGTTGAGGGTTGAGGGATTAAGGGTTTAAGGTATAGGGTCAAGGTATTAGGGTTGAGGGTTTAATGTGTAGGGTAGAGGGTTGAGGGTTGAGGGTTTAGGGTTAAGGGTTGATGGTATGTGGTTTAATGGTTGAGGGTTTAGGGATTAAGGGTTGAGGGTTGAGGGTTTAAGGGTTGAGGGTTGAGGGATTAAGGGTTTAAGGTATAGGGTTAATGTATTAAGGATGAGGGTTTAGTGTATAGGTTTGAGGGTTGAGGACTGAGGGTTGAGGGTTGAGGGTTGAGAGTGTATGGTTGAGGGTTGAGGGTTCAAGGGTTTAAGGTTTGAGGGTATAGGGTTGATGGTTTAATGTATAGGGTAGAGGGTTAAGGTTTGACAATTAAGGGTTGAGGGTTAAGGGATTAATGGTTTAAGGTATAGGGTTGAGGTTTTAATGTATAGGGTAGAGGGTTGAAGGTTGAGGATTGAGGGTTGATGGTTGAGGGATTAAGGTATAGGGCCATGGGATTAGGGTAGAGGGTTGATGGTTGAGGGTATAGGGTTTAAGGGTTGAGGGTTGAGGTTGTTGGGTTTAGAGTTTAAGGTATATGGTTTATGGTATAGGGTTAAGGTATAGGTAATAGTGTTAAGTGTTGAGGGTATAAGGTATAGTGTTAAGGTATAGGGTATAGTGTTTAGGGTTTAGGATTTAATTTATATGGTTGAGGGTTGATTGTTAATGTATAGGCTTTATCATATAGGGAATTGTGGTGAAACTTCATATTACACACAAAATGAGACATACATAGCACTTATAAAATGTTATAATTTCTTGAAGAAAGGTCTCATAGATTTACCTCAACCAACCCCCTATTGACACATGATAAGAGTTAGAAAAAATTTACAAAATCAATTGTTGAGTGGTGTAATTATTCAATGGTTCTAGGTAATGAAGGTAAGTCTTCAGTTCATAGATTTTTTTGGTTGATAAATGATACTAACATTGCACAATATGAGGATTGTTGTACACTAATAACATCAAGTGAGCTACACTCTTATAGAATCTCTAATGTAGGTTCATGGAGTATCAATACGCACAAGATGGCATGCTTTTTTTCTTCATGTATAGTTCAAGCTTGGAATGAGTGTGAGTCAAATGAGTGGGCTGGTAAATTGTGGTAAATATTTTTAAGCCCACTTGATAGGTATTGTCTCCTGATGACATTGCAACTCCTTCAAATGGAATCATCAGTTGACTTCGATCACATATTAGATCTAGTTCAACCAAGTAATATATCTACTTCCATATTTTTTGAAATTCCTAATGTTATCTTACTTTGTAGTGTGTTTGTAATGGTTGACTAAATTCACTTAATTTGATGCATATATCAATGCAGGGCATGTTTATGTAGTTATTGCAAATGAAGAAAATGAAGAGGGAATATATTATTACTTATGGCATTGTATTGTGGCCAAAAATAAATTGGAGGCCCTAGTTACAGATGGAGAAAACATTGAATACCCTTCAGGTTCGGTGGTTGTTACTAGAACATGGCTTAGAAGGTACCCGGTTAAGAGTGTTAATGTTTGGCTATTTATGGAATTTGACACACATCAAAATATTCTTCATTAATCAAACCTTGTCATGGCATCCAATGCTCATTTGATCAAATATGGGAGTATACCTTTGAAGAAGAACTTGTGGAAGGTGTGTGATTCTAACCATGAGGCAATACTTGAAGCAATAAAGAGTAGAGAATACCTAAATGGTTTGTGTTATTATTTTGTAAGTATAAAATCATTTTTTTTTCCATGTTTTCAATATTTCTTTTGATATTAATGTATTGTAGTTTATAGTTAGACCTTTTTCTGCCACATTTCAAATTTACTTATGTTTTGGTTCCAAATTTCATATGGCATAGGAAGGATTTCCTACCCCTCTTTAACATAAAATTTCTCATTTTATTGCTGCTACATTTTTACACATATACAGGGAATATTGGGAGAATTATATGCATATTTATGATAGGTCTATTTAAAATGGTACATAGTGGACTTTGTTGTGATAAAAATTACACTCATTTTATTTTGTTGTGTTTCACTATCAATTCAAAATGAGACCAAAATGAATTTTCAATACCCCTATTGAAAATCTTCATACAATTCAATTTGGAAAATATAGTAGAAGGGTTACAATAATGGAGATAAATGTCATGACAATGAGATAACCAAAAGGACATAGAGAAAAATATGACATACACATGCCACTATACAACCAAAAGGTCAATATAACAGAGTAAGGCATCATAAGGAAGGCATTATTAGTATATTTATGATGAGAAAAGTATTAACATTTGAATGATAGTTATGAGAGGGAAGTTATATTATAGTTCAAAATGAAAATCTTGACAATAAATAAATTTCCTAAAGAGAAAAATGATTTTCATTATATACCTCTCCAATTATCTTTCCTTCACTCTTGCATTCCTTGAAACAGAAAGGGATATGTATAGGATATTGGAGATTATAGAAATTTTGGCAACATAGATTTTAATTCCCATCTCTATTGACATCTCCACCTTTTCCATTGCACTTTGAATGAATTGTTATCAACTATAAGATTGATTTATCCATTGCAAACTTCCACTTCATTCACTTTGAATGGACTCTTATCTTGCAAGATTGATCTATCCATGTCTACGTTCACATTTTCTGAAAAAGATGAATCATTTGCAATAACCATATTATTTTATGTCTTCACTTTATTCTTGATATTTTTAAGATTCTTCTCTAAGGGTTATCATGTGCTTTTATTTATTTATTATCAGTTGTAAAGTGTGCATTATCTATCAAAATAACAACTTCTTCCTTCATAATTGAAAGGTTCATATTTAGGTTCTGGCCAAGTTGATCAGCAATAGTAGCAACGAGTGCTTTGGAATGACTCTAGTCTCCTTCTTGTGTAATGATAGACCCCTTTTTGTTGCCCCTTAAGATACCTTTATACATGCAATGTAAAGTTGCAAGGTGTCGTATTTTTTTTTTATAATTATCGTGTGACTAAATCAAAAATTCCAACACATCCAGATGGATAGGTTTATGTTAGGGAATGTCCTATTTCACACCCCAACATGCTAGAACATTGCAGTCTACATTGCACCAACAATTTCTCTTAAGAGACCAAAGTGTGAAAAAGTAGCAATATTTGATGAGCTCTTTCCCAAAAACCATGGAAATTACAAAAAAAAATTCTAAAGGTACAGGGTCACATAGGTCCCCTCTATAATAACCTCTCTCTATTTTTCATATCTCCAATCCATTTGTCTATGGTGATGATTTTTTAGTTAATAGAAAAAGCATTAGATGCATGCAATATAAAGTTTCAAGGTGGTGTAATTTTTGTTCTATTCATCATGCGACCAAATCGATAGTTCCAACACATTTGAATGGGTATTTTTATGCTAGGAAAGGTCCTATTTTTCACCCCAACATGCCGGAATGTTTTGGGCTACATTGCACTAGCAATATCCCTTAAGAGACCAAAGTGTGAAAGGGCCACAAACTTTGATGAGTTGTTACTCAGAAACTATAGCACTTAGAAACATTTCATTTAAGGGTATAGGATCATGTAGGGATCCTCTATAATAATATCTCTCAATTTTTCATATCTCCAATCTATTTTCCCTTGGTGACGAGTTTTTAGTTGATGAAAAAAACATCAAATGCATGTAATGTAAAGTTGTAAGGTGGTGTAATTTTTTTTATGTTCATCATGTGACCAAAATGATAGTTCCAACACATTTGGATGGGTATTTTTACACTAGGAAATGTTATGTTTCACACCCCATCATGCCGAAATGTTCTAGGCTATATTGCGTCGATGATTTCACTTGAGACCAAAGTGTGAAAGGGCAACAAACTTTGATGAGTTGTTACTCAAAAACTGTGGCACTTAGAAAAAATATGTTTGAAGGTATAGGATCATCCAAGGCCCCTCTATAATATCCTCTCTCATTTTTTCATATCTCCAAATCCATTTTCCCATGGTGTCAAGTTTTCAGTTGATGGAAAAAGTGTCAAATGCATGTAGTGTAAAGTTGCAAAGTGGTATATTTTTCATTTTTTTGTTGTGCAACCAAATCGACAGTTCTAAAACATTAATATGGGTAGTTTTACACTGGTAAAGATCCTATTTCACACCCCATCATGTCAGAACATTCCAAGCTACATTGCACAAATGATTGCCCTTAAGAGACCAAAGTGTGAAAGGGAAGAAAAAATTGACGAGTTGTTACTCATAAATTGTGGCACTTAGAAAAAATCCATCTAAAGCTACAGGATCAATTAGAGCCCCTCCACAATAATCTCTCTTGGTTTTTCATATCTCCAGTCCATTTTCCTATGGTGACAAGTTTTTGGTTGATGGAAAAAGCGTCAAATGCATGCAGTGTAAAGTTGCAAGATGGTGTAATTTTTGTTCTTTTTGTTGTGTGACCAAACTGATAGTCCCAAAACATCTGGATGGGTAGGTTTATGCTAGGAAAGGTCTTATTTTTCACCAAAGCATACCAAAACATTCCAGGCTAAATTGCAGTGATGATTTCTCTTAAGAGACCAAAGTACAAAAGGACATAAAAATTTGATGAGTTGTTACTCAAAAACTATGGCACTTAGAAACATTATATTTGAAGTTACAATATCATGTAGGGCCCCTCTACAACAAAATCTCTTATTTTTTCACATCTCCAATCCATTTTTCTATGGCGATGAATTTCTAGTTGATGGAAAAAGCGTCAAATGCAAGTAGTGTAAAGTTGCAAGGTGGTGTAATTTTTGTTGTATTATAATTTTTATTTTGTTTATCATGTGACCAAATCGAAAGTTCCAAAAAATCCATACGAGTAGGTTTATACTAGGAAAGGTCATATTTTTCACCTCAGCATGTCAAAACATTTTGAGTTACATTGCACTGGTGATTTACCTTAAGAGACCAAAGTGCGAAAGGGCAACAAACTTTGACAATTTGTTACTTGGAAACCATGGTACTTAGAAACATTTTTTCTAAAGGTACATGATCATGTAGGGCCCCTCTATAATAACCTCTCTCATTTTTTCATATCTCCAATCCATTTTCCCATGGTGGTGAGGTTTTGGTTGATGGAAAAAGCGTTAAATGCATGTAGTGCAAGGTTGCAAGGTGGTGTAATTTTCATTTCGTTTGTTGTGTGACCAAACCAATAGTTTCAACATGTCCAAATGGGTAGTTTTATTCTAGGAAAGGTCCTATTTCACACCCCAACATGCCAGAATGTTTGGGCTACATTGCACCAACAATTTCCCTTAAGAGACCAAAGTATGAAAGCACAACAAACTTTGACAAACTGTTACTCAAAAACTCTAGCAGTTAGAAACATTTCATCTAAAGTTATAAGATCACATAAGGCTCCTCTACAATAACCTTTCTCAGTTTTTCATATATCCAATCCATTTTCCCATGGTGATGTGTTTTCAATTGATCAAAAAAGCGTCAAATTCATGCAGTGTAAAGTTGCAAGGTGGTGTAATTTTTGTTCTATTCATCGTGTGACCAAACCAAAAATTTCAACATGTTTGGATGGGTAGGTTTATGCTAGGAAAGGTCCTTTTTCACACCCCATCATGCTACAACATTCTACGCTACATTGCATCGGTGATTTCTTTTAAGAGACCAAAGTGTGAAAGGGCAGAAAACTTCGATGAGTTGTTACTTGGAAACTGTAAAACTTAGAAACATTTTTTCTAAAGGTATAGGATCACATAGGGCTCCTCTACAATAACCTCTCTTAGTTTTTCATATCTCCAATCTATTTTCTCGTGGTGATGATTTTTTAGTTGATGGAAAAAGCATCAATTGCATTCCAAAGAAAGTTGCAAGATAA
Organism: Sequoia sempervirens; assembly: GCA_007258455.2. Classification (NCBI taxonomy): domain Eukaryota; kingdom Viridiplantae; phylum Streptophyta; class Pinopsida; order Cupressales; family Cupressaceae; genus Sequoia; species Sequoia sempervirens. The sequence continues at coordinate 560,037,607 of VDFB02047230.1, forward strand.
CCTAATTTTTGTTATGTTCATCATGCTGCCAAACTGATAGTTCCAAGTCTTTCAACAATGGCAACAATGTTTCAAATGTTCCAAAAAAAGTATGTTGCATTTAGTAAAAAGTTGTTGAGAGGCATTGTTTACATTCTTCATCTCCTGGGGGTAAAACTGACAATTTGAACACATTGGGGTGGCTTAAGAATAATCCCACTTTACGATTTTTGTTCAATGTAGGTGTGATTTTAATCTTATGACCAAATGATATTGAAATGATGAAAAATATGAGGGGTCCTAGGGTTTCCCAAAATGGAAAAGTGGATCCAAAGAGGGAAAGGGAGTCCTTTCTCTAATTTCATTAGGAAATGAGATCCACACAATGAAAGGACTATCAACCAAAAGGTGAGTCAAGTCAAGTGTGAATTTGCAAATTCTTTTTTCTGCAAGGACAAGGGTCATGAGTAAACAACACTTTGGGGAGAAAGGTTAAAAATAGAAAACTTGATAAGTCTAGATAATGGATTATTTTCTATTGTTTTTATACATGTTTCAAGATACTTTTAAATACATTCTCCAGACAATGTTCCTACATTATACTATCCTTTCATATCCATTATGTAGACTTGAACCTTAAATATGATGATGGAATTATGGTTATAATACATTAGTATTATATGGTTTATATGAATATATGTATGGAATGTTGATGGAATGCTATGAGTTAATTGTGATAGTTATCCTCATGTACATGTTTTGCGGAATTAACTTGTTTGTAGCTACAGAGGAACCATGGTGCAACAATTGCAGGATGAACCCTTAGCAAAAGGAATGAATGGACACCGAAACAGGGGAAGCTCCAGGTTAAGCTGAACATGGTGATCATTGATCAAAGGCACTTAATGAAGATTGGACATGCGTTATTACAACCAGTTTGATAAATGCTAAAGAAGAGGTCTCCTTCACTTATGGAATTTTGACAAGTCATTATATGTTTTCATACAATTTTGTTTTAACAGATCTCTAGTTATGATAGGATTCTCTTTCATTTTCAGCTATAGGTTGAATAATTCAAGTTTTAACTCTATTCTCTGAGAGTGGACTTTAATGGTTTTAGTTAGTTGTTGCTTTCAATAAACATTCCCTCAAGATTGTATATAGTTGTTGGTTGAATTCATAGGATAATTAGTTGGTTTTTCTCAGTTTAATGTTATCAGTTACTTTTAGTTTCAAGACATGAAAAATATTCCAAATGATTGAGTACAATCTGTGGAAAGATATTTTATAATATTTTACAATATGCAATGAATGGATTTAATCTTATGGGTTGCATATAATCTATTAGCTAGATTGAGTTTAGTTAAAGTGGGAACAATTACTTGAGCAATCCACTCAAGGTGTTATTCTTCACTTCATCTTCCAGTTTTTTTTTGGTTAATAGCTATTATTAGTTTATCATTGTTTCATGAATCATATGCAAGTTAATTAGAATTTCATCTCTTGTTTATTGAGAATGAATGCTTGTAAATATGCATGTAATGGTTATTAGTAGTAATCTGAAGGATAGTTCAACTAAGTCGTTAGTTTTTTATTAATTTTTTAGTTGATACATAATTATTTTATTAGCAAAAGTTAAGTTATAGTCGAAGCTATAGGTACCTATAGCAACTAGTTATGGTTTATGTTTTTACTGTTTTACAGTTCTATGAATTTCTAGCAAGTAGAATAACTTAAGTAGGGGAGTTTAGGTAGCTTTAAGTCCATGAAGGAATATGTAATTTTGCACCATCATAAGCTTACAAGCCTTTTGTTGACAATTTAATGTGGTTTTAATCAATGTAAAGTGGATTGCTCATCCAGTTAAACCTCTGAATTGAGTAGGTACTACCAAGTTTACAATACATTAGCTTAGACTCTACATTTTTGGCGTCATTGTCTAGAATGGTGCTATCTTCATAGACTATTTTTTATAGTTTTCATAGTTAATTTCTCTTTTCAAGCATTAGGACTATTAGATACCATCTTTTTCAACACCAGAGATATACTAACATTTTGCAAGACTACTAAATCTAAAGCCATATTTCATGTATGTAGAGGTAGAGAGATTCCTTGGGTAGGTTCCTTCCCTCCACACACTAGGAAGCTATAGTAGAGATTGGTGACTATAGTACTCAGAATGAAAGCACCATTGAAGAAGAAATTTCCTTCTCACCAACATCTAGCATAGATACAGAAGGAACACACCATACCATGGATGATGCAGTGGAGGATGATGTTGATTGACCAACATTTGAATTCCCCATCACTGACCAACAAAGGGCTACAGTGCAGAAGAACATTCCTCCTTCAGCATTAATAGTCTTCTATGGGTTAATGATTGAGAACCCATATACATTTCTCTTTGAATTTGATGTCCTATGTAGAAGTTATGACTATACTTCCAATGCACATAGGCTAAAGCTTTTCCCTACCACCCTAAAAGATGCAGCTTTGAGATGGTTCATGGGATTAGGTAAGGATGTTGTTCCTGATTGGGACACCATGAAGACACTATGTTTAGAGAAGTATTAGGACTACTATAGAGGACCTGGAAGGAGGATATATGATATATTGAGAATGACACAAAACAATGATGAGCCTTTAGAAGATTATGTGGAGAGATTTCAATTTTCTCTAAAGAAAAACCCACAAAACAAGTTTTTAGAAGAGTCTCTCAATTTAATCTTTTTGAGGGGATTCAATGAAGACTGCATGGATTCCTTGAACCTCATTGAATAGGGAGATATTTCTCAGATACCATTTTCAAAAATTTGTAAGGTTTGTAGGAATTACTCTTGGACCTTCACTAAAAGGCCTAGAGGAGATATAACATTAGTTATTGGTAAATCATCTATAGGGCTTTCAAAAATAGAGCTAAGCAATCTATTATCTAACATAAAGTAGGATATCATCTATAATTTGGAAACTCAGTTGGATACTCTCTACATTAAGAAAAGTAGGAAGAAGCTAAGGCTATGCTCAATGAATATTTTCCAAGCTGCAAGAAAAGAAAAGAAAATTGTAAATGCAAAAGAGTGGCTAGTATCTAGCAAGATAAAGTTGAGAAGCCTAATTTTCAGCCAATTGAAGGAGATGATGGATAGCTCTTTTATATAGCACAAAGGAGGCCATGCAGCAAAGAAAAGGTATGCCACAAGACCCCCTTAGCTTTAACTCATCTTTTCTTATTAGGAATCAAAAAAAAAATCTTGGTACTCTCAACCCTAGCAAGTAAACCAAAAATAGTGGCAGAACCCTCAACAATAGCCACAAGCTCACCCAAATTGGAACCAACAGCCAAACCCTTAGCCACAAAAAAAAAAAAGGGTTCCAATTATAATCCAAAATGGCCAACACAACAAAATTAGTGGTAGCCTCAGTGACAAAAAGGCCAACAATGACAACACAATATGAACTACTAGCAGCCTATGCTTCCTCCTCCACAACAACAACAAGCTCTAATTCCTCCATCAAATCCTACATCCCAACCACCCAAGAAGCAACAAATAACTTTCAAACCTACACGTAACCCTAACAGTAAGCCTATTCAACAGGCTTATACTAACGAAGCTATGCAATACCCCACTTATGGGGTAGAGGTGAGTGATGTCCACCTCAGATCAAGGAAACCACTTGCTGGACCTTCATCCCCACAAATTACAAAAATGGAGGATGAGAAACCTACAATTGAGGATTTTGACAAACCATCTTTAGAACCTAAGTCAAATTAGGTACACCAAATCCTTTCAAGTCCCAAACCACCTTTTCCTAACAACCTACCTATACAAAAGCATCGCACATAGGTCGAGACAGATCTTTTAGGAAAATTGAAAGTTGTGATCATCAAGATTCCACTTATCCAAGTTATCAAAGACTTCCCTATCTATACCAAAATTGTAAGGGATCTATGTCTTGAGAAACTAGGCAAGAAAAGAAAAGATCCTCAAAAATTTCATGTCTTGAGAAATATTGTAGATATCATGTTAGGGAATATTATAGTCCTTGTAGACACGTAAAATATACTGATTGGCATCGTGCATCTGATCCTGACTTACTAACATCGTTTCTTCCAAAATCATCCCTCGATCTAACCATTTAATCAAATTACCCTATCTGATTAAATTCATCAATATTCGTCCCTTAATTAAATAAATCATTTTATCTAATTAAGTCAATCTCATTTGTTAATTAAATCAATCCATCTGATCTAATTATCCCTATTTAATTAAATAATCAATTTATTTGATTAAATATCTAAAGTCTATCTATTAAATTAAATAAATTAAAACCTTATTTGATTTAATCTAACACCATCCCTTTTAATTAAATAAATCAAAATCCTTATTTAATTAGCCTCTTATCATATTCTTCTCTGATTTGATTTAAATAAATCTATAAATCTAAGTCAAATAAATCACATCATCAAATCTCCTGTTAAATTAATTAATCCTTGATTAATTTAACCTCATCTCATGTCACATCCTCTAGATAATGAAAGTTGCACATGAAAATAGATTTAATTCATTTATTAAATCTCTATTTTCCTCACAAGGCATCTTTTGGAATATTGTCTCAATTTGAATTCAAAAATTCCAAGTCAACATGTACATCCAACAAGGCATTTAAAATCTCTTACATGTCCTTTGCCTTGAGCCAAGTGGCATTTATTGCATTTTCCCTTCCCTCTTGCCTGTCATTTCAACAAATTTGAAATTCAAATATTATGCATTTATTGGCACAAACCCCAAATCTTGCACATCCATCATCCATTCATAGCTTGACAAGTGGCATCATATCATTGGATGAATGTTAGTCCCACATTGCTCAAATTTGGACATCCATCCATCTTGGAATCCTATAAATAAAGAGCTCTTATCCTTATTTCATCATCCACAATTTGAGTAAACTTACTCTACTCAAATTCATCCACAATCCAAGAAAAGTTACCATGCTCAAATATCTCTTGAATTCCATCCATTATCATTGAGTCATAGCTAGGTTTTGCAGATTTTTGGCTTGGAGTCTTCATTCTTCATCAACAAAGTGGATCAATCTCTTCAACATTTGAAGTTGCATCTTAGGAATTGGGAAAGGGCCAATTTTCACATCAAATTGGCACCAATTTCCCCATGGGATCATGAGTTTGCATATTTAAATTAGGATTCAATCTAGTTTATCATTTTTATTGTGTTCTTCATTGTTTTCTTTCCTATTTTGAATTTGTAAATGGATTTCATGGGGAATCCTTGTTTATGCTTGCAATATCTAACTTGAGGTTTTTATTCTCTTTATTTTCCAGGTACCAAGGCTGGGGTTCACACATTTGGCGCTAGGAGGGTTGGATATCATTATTTCTAATCTTTTCTTGAAATTTCTGTGTTTTTCTTCACACACAGGAAATTCCAATACTGGGAGCTCAGCGTCGCTATTTTGGTACCACGGCCTCGTCAGCATCATTTTGGCACTGCAGGCTCGTCAGCATCTTTATAGGGCACCGCTTAAAACACAAATTGGGTCGCTAGACTCATCCCGCCAAGATTTTTGAATTTCAAACTTTGCCGCTGGACTCACCGACCTGCAGAAACTTTAAAAAATATTAAACTCCAATGTTGGATGCAAACTAAGATGCAGGTCAAAAATTGTGATGTAGTTGAGCTCTCTATCCCAACACAGAGTGTCGCTGACTGGTAAGCGGCACTGTGAGGGAACTACTTAGAAGCCAAACTATGACGCAATCACAAGTTGCGACGCTGGGAGACAGTAAAAAGGGAAAATTTGATTTTTAGCACATGCTTTTGATTTATGATTAATTTATGTTTTGTTTTTTGGTTTCAACTTTTGTATTTTCTAGAATCTGACTAGTTTTTCTCACTTTTAGGTTGGAAATCGAAGACAAAGGAAAGGAGCATGATGATGATATTTCGTTCAATCAAAGTGTTTTTAAACACTTTAGTGTTTGTTTAACACTTCTTCAAGGAATTATTAGCACTTCTTTCTTAGGACACTAATTTTCCTTTAGGTTTTAAAAAAAGAGAATTCTTTTTGTTTATTTCTTGCAAAGAGGTTAAAATGAATCTTAGGATCACAACTTACTAGATTTTGTTTCTTGGATTAACAAATTGAACAAAATGTCTTTCACTTGTGATTTGGTACTCTAAAACAAACTCACATTATTGTTTTGTGGGATTTAAAAAGCACAAGTGCAAACATTATTTTTCGTGAAGGCTTACTTAAACTAAAGGAATTGGAAAAGGATGTATGTGCTTCTCTCACACTTTATAGCGATCTTGAGAATCAAAATGCCTTTTTGTGACTTTGGGGTGAAATAAAGCAATCACCTCCACACTTCGATTTGGGTTTAAAATTGAACAAAATCTTGTGCGAGTGTGAGTGGGGGCATTGTTGCATATATTCTCTTTTCTTGTGGCCAACAAGGATTGATCGAGTTATGAATAGTGTTCTTCATTCGCTTTTGTTTATCCTAGAGGGCCCGTGTTGGGGAAAAACTACTCACCCAAGGGAACGGCTCAACCGGTGACACTCTAAAGCCAAGAGTATTTCCAACTAGGATATAAATGTGGATATTGGAAGAAACGCCGATATCACGCGGTTGATTCTGACAAGATGGATCTGAAAGGGGACTCTTGTCGTATGGGTCAATCTCCACGAACGAAAAGTCCTTATTAAAACCCATGTGCTAGAATTTTCCAAAATCCTTTAATCTATTTGTTGGTGCAAGAACGGTCGTTCTGAAGCCGCCCCACACTTTTACGGTCTTCTAGTAGAAATGGAAAGCATGGCATGGGATTTTCATGGGTCTTGATGCTTGGCTACCCCGATTGACGTTAATGAGTCATGGAGGGGAGCTAGTGGGGTCAAGCATCTAACCATTCATTGGAGATAAGTGTAGTTGGACTTCTCCAAGTGGGAATCCAACAAATATTGTCTTACACATCCATAGGATTGTACTTATTCTTTGGTTACAAAATGCATTACTTGATCGAAAACATCTCAAAAACAAACACTTAACATCATTCAAATCTCAAACCCTTTTGAAGACAAATACAATTGACTCAATCTATATGTTATTGCTTTCCCTTGGGATTCACATCCTTAGAGGTTTCTAAACATTGGATTATATATCAATTTGTCTCCTTAAGTAAACTATAGGGAAACCCTTGCCTTAAGTTCATTAAATTTCCACATAACATATCTTGTGGGGTTTTGAAGAAATTAAGACATTGGACATCTTAGTTTGAAAACCTAATTGAAGAAAGTGTTTTTGGTAAAATAAAGGCATTAAGCAAAGGTAAGCAAAATGAAATTTCATATGTGTTGAACACTCACCAATTCCAAAGAAAAAAAATCATTAGTTGGAAATCCGAAAATGAATGTTCAAATAAAATCATTTCTTGGTTACAAAGGTCTTTAGGAAGCATTTTCATGCTTTTCAATACCTCCATTGAGTCAAACAAGGTATACCTTTTTAGGTTTATCTTAGGATCAAAACATATCAAAATCCTTTTTCATTCATCCTTCAAAACATGAAAACAAACACCATCTCACAATCACTTTTTGGAAAATCTTGAAATCATCCTTAATACTAGGCTTTGTGGCAAAATCAAAATCAGCAAAATAATTGAGACTAAATCCTTGAAAAAATTTATCAAAATCACCTTTTGCTAGGCATGTGTAGATGCATCATTTTGCATATGCTTAGTCAAAGTTATCAAAATCATCTTGTCTACCTTAGTGTATGTAGATGAATCCTTCTTCATATGCTTAATGAAACAATCATCTTGTTTGAATAAGTGTGGGTAGATGCATCCTTCTCGTCACACATATTCAAATCATCATCCTTTGAACAAAGTTATCCCTTAGATCATCATCCAACATCTTAGGGTCCTTTTGTTCAAAATCCAAATCAAAATTAAAATCAAAATGAAGGACAAAATCTCAAATCCAAAAATAAATCAAAATCAAAATTCGCAAGTCCTAAAATCCTAGTATCTTATTCAAGATTAATCAAAAGACCATAACATCCATATCATCCATCCCTAACATCATCATCATATCATCACATTTGATCCTCAAGGAATCCTAAAACTTTATACTTTGGGGGCATAAAATAAAGATCAATGCAAAGAATCAAGAGATTCATCTCCCATATTTTTGAAGATTGATCCTTGTTTTATGGTTCTAACTAGATCTCAATAAAAGAAGAGTATGGAAGCCAACAGAGAAACACCCACTTCAAGCAATCTTATCCAAACAAACGCAGAAATGAATCCCGCTGAATCAAGTAATCCTTTGACCCTCTCATCATTACAAAATCTGCAAGAAGAAAACCAAGGAGAGGACCTTACTTTTGGAATGTCTCGCAAGGAAATGACTTAAATGCTCCAAAATTGGGATAACCATAGAATCATCAACATCATGATGAGGCTTAACCCTTCATTATACATGCTTGAACTAGCAAAACAAGGGGCCAAACTACCTTCATATTTTGACGTGAGTACCATAGTGGAGACATCATTTCCTCCAATCTCATCCACCATTCCCATCTCATCTACACCCCCATCCCAAAAAATCACGCAAAACATTCTGCAAGTCACAACATCTTTTACTCCAACCCAACCCAATGTTAACAAGGGAAATGCATTTCTAAATGCTCTTCAAGCACACCCCCTTGTTAATAATCAAAATTTGGATGCAAACACCACCTTGGAACAAAGCATCCCAAAAACCCATTACGCAAAAATTTTTCTCTCACCTTCAATCATGATCCATCATCGTCATTTTTTCATGCAACACCTCAAACACCTCTTCTCACAAATTCACAAGAAGAGGGAGATATGTTTGGACCAGGGGGAATATTCGACACCACAACATTCTCACAACAATCCACACCCCTTACATTTCCACCACTTCTGCCATTGCCATTATCATCCACACCACTCCTTGGTTTAGGGCTTCCCCCTCTTCCAAGTATCAATCAAACCACCATCCCAACTATCAATCAAAGCATTATTCCAAATGCCCAAAATTTGTTGTTGATATCACAACAACAAATGACAAATACACAAGCAATGGAAAAATCATCAAACACCCCTTTAGTATCACAAAACATGGTCTCTCAAGGACCAATCACATCAATAGCACCATCCATCATGCAAAACACCAACACCACCTTCACAAACACCATCCCAAATCCACCACCACCACCAACTTTCACCACATCAAGCCAATACGACGCAGCATTGCAAGCTGATTTCCAAAGAGGATACCAACAAGTTCAGAAACAAAAAGCCAAACAATTAGCTACTCAAGCCACGCAAGCTGCCCAAGCTACCCAAGCTGCCCAAGCTACACAAGCCACATTGCAAGTGCAACAAGCACAACAAGCCCAAGCTTTATTGCAACAACAACAACAAGCATTCGCTCAAGCTTCCCAAGCCACACAAGCATTGCAAGCACAAAGGACTGCTCAAGCACAACTTTTATTGCAACAACAAATGGCACAAGCACAAGCAGCGCAAGCACAAGCTCAAGTGCAAGCTCAATATCGGGCATAGCAAGCCCAATATCAAGCACAACTCAATGCATAGAGAAAAGTAGTGCAATTGCAAGCATATCAGCAAGCACTAAAGCAATATCAAGAACAACAAGAAGCAACAAAATTGGAAGCCCAACAACAAGCATTGTTGGAACAATAGCAAGCATAAAAATAAGCGTTGTCAGAACAGCAAAAAGCAAAAAAACAAGCACAAATCTTAGCGCAACAACAGCAAGATCAACAACAGGCGTTGTTCATACAAAAGCAGGTAGAAGCCTACCTCGCTTGGAAGAACATACAAATACCATTGAACAACACACCAAGCAACCCACCCATCCAATCCACAATTGAAACACCCCAAAACACTTTCATCCCACCCCCTAATCCGCAAAATGATGTGACGACACAACTCAGGTTGCTCTCGCAAAAAGTGCTCGACCTTCAATCAGGGTGAACAACCAAGACACCAAGCAACTTATGTCCCTATCCATTTGATAGGAGCTTACAGATGAAACCATTCTCCAATGGATTCAAAATCCCCAAATTTGACAAATATCGAGCGATGGGAAACCCTGAAGATCACATCAGGGAATTCTAGGTTCATTACATGGAAGTCGCATATGACGATACTTATCTAATGCGGATATTTCCTAGAAGCTTGGAAAGCCCTACTATAAAATGGTTCTCTCACTTACCTTCAGGCATTAGAACATTCCAATAAATTAGGAATGCATTCATTAAGAACTATGCATGTAACATTGCAATGGATGTTAGTCTCGAAGAACTATACGCTCTAAAACAAGGAAAGAATGAATCTTTCACTTCATTCCTTCAACGATGGCGATCCAAGGCCAATCAAAGCAAGTGGACCATGCCAGAAGAACAACAAGTTTGCCCCATCATATCCAACCTTGAAGGCCACTTGGCATTTCATCTCAAGGTTCAAGGCATCACCACATATGATCAATTGATTTCCAAGGCACTTAGCATCGAAAGAGCCCTTGTGACTCAACCCACGAAATCAACATCATACCATGAACAGCAAAACAACCACCCACCATCCAATTACAATGATAAACCTCATACATGGGCAAGAAATAAAAATGTTACTAATGATGGTGTCATATATACCAAGGTGGTCATTAGTGGTCCTCGTCAAAACACACCCGCACCACAAATCCAAACACAACATCAAAACACTCATCACACAACATATCAACCCGACAACAATCCAACCATCAATAATCTCAATGACCAAAGGGGACCACCCCAACGCAAAACTTATCCCAAATGAAAATACACCATTTTGGGGGAACCACTTGAGGACATAATGAAAAAGTTGATCGATGAAAAACTCATCAAGCCTCCTACATTTGAAAATTACCAAGAACCAGATGTAAAACCTCCTTGGTATAACGAGAATCAACTTTGTGAATTTCACAAAATCAAAGGCCACACCACAAATAGTTGCATGAGAATTAAAAACATCATCCATGATCTCATTGATAAGAAAATCATAAACGTGGAACAACCTATGGGAAATCAGGATCTTAAGATATATATGAATTTGATGCCGAATCATGGTAACAAAGGGAATAAAAATGACAAAGGGAAAGGTAATGTAAATCATGTGTATGAATCTGTCATTGCCTCCCTAAATGAGGACGGCATGGTCATCACCATCAAGGGCGCCCATGCCGAAGAATGTGGAGTCACCACAAGAGGCAGAAAATTCACCATCGCAAGATCATCCCAACCAAATAGAGTCCCTGCATCTAGATCCATTCCTTATGGCTATAATTCCCTAGACCAACTCAAGAGAACACCAGCACACATCTCCATAATGGAGTTAAAAATATCATCAGCTCATAAAAAGATCCTTGAAGAAGCATTAGCCTCATCTACTGTCCCCGCAGATCTTGATGCGAAGTAATTCCAAGCTATGGTCAGAAATATCATAATGCCTAATCTCCTTACATTTTCTGACCAAGATTTCCCCGCTCAACCATCTCACAACCACGCACTTCACTTGGAAGCCATTATACACAAAATAAAAATCAAAAGGGTCTTGGTGGATGGAGGTGCAGGTTTGAACATCTGTTCTCTTAGCCTCATCAAGCAATTGAAAATATCAGGAGATTCCATCGACAAAGGAAAGGGCATCACAATAAGAGCATATAATGACCAAGAAAGAGTATCTCAAGGCATGATTAAACTCCCTATTCAAGTAGGGCTAACTCTCATGGAAACCACTTGTCAGCTCTTGGACCTTGATTTGTCGTATAATATCCTCCTCAGACGCCCATGGATCCATGCGGTGAAAGTCGTAGCATCAACTTTCAACCAATGTGTTAAATTTACACATAATGGACAAGAGGTTATCATCCATGGAGATCCCGAACCTTTCTCATATTGCAAAAATATTGAGGCAAAGTATTACAAAATCCCCCAAGTGCCAAAAAATGATGAGGGCCCATCCACACCATACACCAACCCTGCCACTCTCGCATCCACTTCTACAACAAAGACACCCACCACTCCAACCATTCTCACCATCTCCAACATCAAGCTCGTCATCCAGGAAAATGGTTGCAGAAGCTACAAGCTCCCTAACAATGCTTTTGTGATAGGAGAGTTACCACAATCTCCTAGATCACGAGGACACCCACAAGAGAACCGAGCTTCCACATCACAAATGTATTCTGAAGACTATCCCAAATTCACAAGCTAGGGAGACCTCGATCAATATGTTATTGAAGTTGTAGACACATAAAATATACTAATTGATCTCATGCACTTGATCCCGATTAACTAACATTGTTTCGTCCTGAATCACCTCTTCAGCTTATCATCACTATTCGTCCCTTAATTAAATAAATAATCATTTATCCAATTAAGTCATCCTCTCTTGTTAATTAAATAAATCAATTGTATTTAATTAATTTTGTAATCCCCCTTTTTTAATTAAATAATACATTTTATTTAATTAAATCTCTAAGGTCATTCTATTAAATTAAATCAATCTTTATCCAACATCATCCCTCTTTAGTTAAATAAATCAAAATATTTATTTAATTAAATCTAAATCATTATTCCTCTCTTTTTTATTTAAATTAATCCAAAAATCTAAATCAAATTGTCAAATTAGCTAAATATCCCCTTAAATTAATCAAATCCTGATTAATTTAATCCTAATCACTCAAATCCTCTAGATTTTGCAACTTGCACAATTAAATCATTTATTTGATTTAATAATTCCCTATTTTCATTCAAAAGCATCTAAGTGGGAATATTCCTCAAATTTGAAATCTCCCCCAAAAGGACTTGTCCATCCAACAAAGCATTTAAAGCTCTTACATTGTCTCTTACATGTCTCCCACTTGGCATTTAACTCATCTTTCATCCCCCCTAAACATGTCATCTCATCAAATTCAAATTTCAAACTTGCACATGGATCAAAACTTGCTCAACCTCATCCTCTCACATGTTGACAAGTGGCATCATATCATTGGTTGAATCTTTGTCCCACATTGATCAAATTTGGACATCTCTTCAACTTATCAATCTATAAATAAAGAGCTTATATCCTTATTTCATCATCCACATTCCAAGCAAAGTTACCATCCTAAAATACTTAGACATTTCCATTCATCATTTGAGTTCTTAACTAGGTTATTGCAGATTTTTGGCTTGGGGCTCTCACATTCATCATCAAAGTGGATCAACAATCTCTTCAACACATCAAGCTTGCATCATTGGAGTTGGCAAAGGGCCAATTTTCACATCAAATTGGCACCAATTCCCCCATGGGATCAAGAGTTTGCATTGCTTTCAATAGGATTTAATTTACTTTCTTGTTCTTTCATTATTTTCCTCTCTTCATTCCTATTTTGAGTTTTGTTAATGGATTTCATGGGGAATCCTTGTTCTTACTTGCATTTGATCTCCTAATGTATTCATTTGTTGTGTTTTGCAGGTATTTGGATTAGGGATTCACATTTTGGCACTACAAGGAGAGCAATGGATTACAAATCTAACACATTTTCTTAAAATTTTCATCGTTTTAGCACTCATTCACACTGTTTTAGCGGTCTTTAAGATTCGTTTAGTGCTTATTTTAACTGTTTTAGTGTTCTTTAATGTTTTCTTAGTGCTCTTTAATATTTTTGTAGCACTCTTTAAAGTTTTCGTAGCGCTCTTTAATGTTTTCGCAGCACTCTTTAATGTTTTCTTAGCGCTCTTTAATGTTTTCTTAGTGCCCATAAGGTTCAGCGCATATGATCACTGTCTTAGTGTTTTTTAGAGTTAGTTTTAAAATGACCATATCTTAGTCATACGAAGGTCTTTTTTGATGATTTTTTTTTAAAATAGGGTATAATTTTGTAATCTATTCAATGGTGTAGGTTTTTTTTAACTATTGATTAGTTAAAATTTTCAAATTTGCATTTAAAGTCAAAACACATGATAACTTGGCTAAATCTTAGGGTGTTTTGGTTAATGATTCATCTAACCCCTATATCCTTTTGTTTTTGATCTCATCTAACGTTTTGATCACTTTTGTATGTTGGGAATCGAAATCAAAAGAAAGAGAAGCATGAGAAGGATATTTTGTTCAATCAAAGTGTTTTTAAACACTTTAGTGTTTGTTTAACACTTCTTTAAGAATTTGTTACCTTCTCCTTCTTAGGACACTAGTATTTGTTTGGTCTTAAAAAGAACCTTTTCCATTTCTTGCAAAGGCTAAAACGAACTTTAAGATCACAACTTACTAGATTTTGTTTATTGGATTAACAATTGAGCAAGGAAATTTCTCATACTTCATTTGGTGCTCTAAAATGAACTCACATTTTACTTTGAGGATTTAAAACAGAACAAGTGTAGTTGTGTTTTTCATGAAGGCTTACTTAGACTAAAGGCATTGGAAAAGGACGTATGTGTTTCTCTCACACTTTATAGCAATCTTGAGAATCAAAAGGTCTTTTCCTTTACTTTGGGTTAAGACAAAGCAATCACCTCCACACTTCAATTTTGGCTTAAAATTGAACAAACTATTGTGCAAGTGTGAGTGGGGGGAATTTTCGCGTATATTCTCTCTCTTTGTTGCTATCAAAGATTGATCAAGTTACGGATTTTGTTCTTCATTCACTTTTTTTTATCTTAGAGGGCCCACCTTGTGGGAAAAAGTAATCACCCAAGGGAATGGCTCAACCGGTAACACTCTATACCCGATAGTATTTCCAGCCGGGATATAAATGTGGATATTGGAAGAAACTCCAATATCAAGCGGTTGACTCCAACAAGATGGATCTGAAAGGGGACTCTTGCCACATTGGGTCAACTCCTATGAATGGAAAGTCCTTATTAGAACTCATGTGCTAGAATTTGCCAAAATATTTTTATCTATATGTTGGTGCAAGAACAGTCATTCTGAAGCCGCCCCACACTTTTACGGTCTTCTAGTAGAGATGGAAAGCATGCCATGGGAGTTTCATGGGTGTTGATGCTTGGCTGCCCCGATTGACATTAATGAGCCGTGGAGGGGAGCCAGTGGGGTCAAGCATCTAACCATCTGCTAGAGATAAGCATAGATGGACTTGTCCAAGTGGGAATCCAACAAATATTGTCTTACACATCCATAGGATTGTACTTATTCTTGGGTTACAAATGTGTTGCTTGATTGAAAACATCATGGAAACAAACACTTAACATCATCCAAATTTCAAACCCTTTTGAAGACAAATACCATTGACTCAATCCATATGCTATTGCTTTCCCTTGGGATTCACATCCTTAGAGGTTTCTAAGTATTGGATTAAATCTCAATTTGTCTTCTCAAGTAAACAATAGGAAAACCCTTGCCTTGAGTTCATTAAATTTCCACATAACATATTTTGTGGGGGTTTGAAGAAATTAAGACATTGGATATCTTAGTTTGAAAACCTAATTAAAGACATTAAGCAAAGCTAAACAAAATGAACTTTCATATGTGTTGAAGACTCCAAATCTCAAAAGCACAAAATCATTGATTGGAAATATGAATGTTCAAATGAAATCATGTCTTGGTTACAAAGGTCATTAGGAAGCATTTGCATGCTCTTCAATATCTAGGTCTAAGCAAACAAAGTGTGTCTTTTTAGGTTCATCTTAGGATCAAAAATATCAAAATCATTTTTCATCCATCCTTCAAAACATCAAAACAAAATCCATCTCATCATCACCTTTTGGAAAATCTTGAAATCATCCTTGATACTAGGCTTTGTGGAAAAACCAAAATCATCAATATCCTTGAGACAAAATCCTTGAAAACATTAGCAAAAACACCTTCGGTTAGGTATGTGTAGATGCATCCTTTTGCATATACTTAGTCAAAATTATCAAAATCATCTTGTCTAGCTTAGTGTATGTAGATGAATCCTTCTTCATATGCTTAGTGAAACAATCATCTTGTTTGAATAGGTGTGGGTAGATGCATCCTTCCCCTCACACATATTCAAATTATCACCCTTTGAACAAAGCTATCCCTTATATCATCATCCAACATCTTAGGGTCTTTTTTTCAAAATCCAAATCAAAAATCAAGGACAAAATCTCAAAATCTCAAAATCTCAAAATCAAAAATCAAAAATCAAGAATCCACAAGTCCTAAAAGCCTAGTGTCTCATTCAGGATTTATCAAAAGCCAAAACATCCATATCATTCATCCCTAAAACATCATTATCATACCATCACCTTTGATCCTCAAGGCATCCTAAAACTTTTCACTTTGGAACATAAGATAAAGATCGATTCAATGAATCAAGAGATTCATCTCCCATATTCCCAAAGATTGATCCTTGTTTTATGGTTCAAACAAGTTCTCAATACAAGAAGAGTATGGAAGCCAACAAAGAAACTCTTGCTTCAAGTGATCTTAGCCAAACAAACGCAGAAATGAATCTAGCTGAATCAAGCAATCCATTGATCCCCTCATCATTCCAAAATCCACAAGAAGAAAATCAAGGGGAGGACCTTACCTTTGGAATGTCTCGCGAGGAAATGACGAAAATGCTCCAAAATCTAGACAACCATAGAATCATCAACATCATGATGAGACTTAACCCTTCGTTGTACATGCTTGAACTAGAAAAACAAGGGGCCAAGTTTCCTTCAGATTTTGATGTGAGTACTATAGAGGATACATCATTTTCTCTGATCTCATCCACCATTCCCATTTCATCTACACCTCCATCTCAAAACATCACACAAAACATTCCACAAATCACAACATCGTTTGCTCCAACACAACCCAATGTCAACAAGGGAAACACATTCCTTAATTCTCTTCAATCACATCCCCTTATTAACAATCAAAACTTGAATGCAAACACCACCTTGGAACAAGACATACTCAACAACCCATTACACAAAAATATTCCTCTCACTTTACATTATGACCCATCATCAACATCTTTTCATGGAGCACCACAAACACCTCTTCTCACAAATTCACAAGAAGAGGGAGATACATTTGGACTAGGAGGCTTATTTGACACCACAACATTTTCACAACAACTCACACCTCTCACCTTTCCAACTCTTCTGCCATTGCCATTATCATCCACACCACTACTTTGTTTAGGGCTCCCTCCCCTACCAAGTATCAATCAAACCTATACCCCAACCATCAATCAAAGTATTGCACCAAACACGCAAAATTTGTCATTAATATCAAAACAACAAACGACAAACACACAAGCAGTGGAAACATCATCAAATATCCCCCTAACATCACAAAGCATGGTCTCTCAAGGACCAACCACATCAATACCACTATCCAACACCCAAAACATCAACACAACATTATCATCCACCACCATTCCAAATCCACCACCACCCCCACCACCACCAACGTTCACCACATCAAACCAATTTGATGCAACATTGCAAGCCACTTTCCAAAGAGGATATCAACAAGTCCAAAAACAAAAAAGTTGTACAACAAGCTGCTCAAGCTGCCCAAGCTGCACAAGCCACATTGCAAGCACAACAAGCTCAACAAGCTCAAGCTTTGCTGCAATAACAACAACAACAAGCTGCCCAAGCTGCACAAGCATTACAAGCACAAAGAGTCACTCAAGCACAACTATTATTGCAACAACAAGCTGCACAAGCACAAGCAACACAAGTGCAAGCACAAGCCCAAGCGCAATCTCAATATCAAGCACAAGTAGCACAAATGCAAGCATATCAGCAGGCACTAAAACAATACCAAGAGCAGCAAGAAGCAGCAGAATTGGCAACCCAATAATAAGTGTTGTGGGAACAACAACAAGCACAACAACAAGTGCAACAACAAGCACAAATCCTAGCACAACAACAACAAGATCAACAAGAAGAATTGTTCATCCAAAAGCAAGTAGAAGCCTACTTCACCTGCCACAACATACCGATACCATTGAACAATGCACCGACCAACCCATCCACCCAAACCATGATTGCAACACCCCATAACACATTCATCCCACCCCTTGATCTACAAAGCGATGTAATGACACAACTCAGGTTGCTATCACAACAAGTACTCGACCTTCAATCCGGGTGAACAACCAAAACACCAAGCAACTTGTGTCCCTATCCATTTGATAGGAGCCTAGAAATGAAACCATTCCCTAAGGGATTCAAGATTCCTAAATTTGATAAATATTGAGGGATGGGAAACCATGAAGATCACATCAGGGAATTCCAGGTTCATTGCATGGAGGTTGCATATGACGATACTTATCTAATGCGGCTATTTCCTAGAAGCTTGGCAGGCCCTGCTACACAATGGTTCTCTCGCTTGCCTTCAGGCATTAGAACATTCCAAGAAATCAGGGATGCATTCATTAAAAACTATGCATGTAACATTGCAATGGATGTTAGTCTTGAAGAACTATACACTCTAAAACAAGGAAAAAATGAATCTTTTGCTTCATTCCTTCAACGATGGTGATCCAAGGCCAATCAGAGCAAGTGGACCATGCCAGAAGAACAATAGGTCTACACCATCATAGCCAACCTTGAAAGACACTTTTCATTTCATCTCAATGTTCAGGGAATCACCACATATGATCAACTTATCTCCAAGGCACTCAGCATCGAAAGAGCCCTTGTGACTCAACCCGTGGAATCAACATCATATCACGAACCACAAAACAACCACCCATCATCAAATTACAATGATAAACCTCATACATGGGCAAGGAACAAAAAATGTCACTAATGATGGTGTCGTAGATGCCAAGGTGGTCATTAGTGGTCCACGCCAAAATGCACCCACACAAAAAATACAAAAACCAAATCAAAACACTCATCACACAACATATCAACCTAACAACAATCCCACCATGAATAATCTCAATGACCAAAGGGGCCCACCTCAACGCAAAACATATCCTAAATGAAAATACACTATGTTGGGGGAAGCACTTGAGGACATCATGAAAAGGTTGATTGACGAAAAACTCATCCAAGCTCCTACCTTCGAGAATTACCAAGAACCCGATGTAAAACCTCCTTGGTACAATGAGAATCAAGTGTGTGAATTCCACAAAATCAAAGGCCACACCACAAACAATTGCATGAGACTCAAAAATATCATCCAAGATCTCATTTACAAAAGAATCATAAATGTGGAACAACCTACTAGAAATCAGGATCTAAAAATCTATACAAATTTGATGTTGAATCATGGCAACAAAGGGAATAAAAATGATAAAGGGAAAGGTAGTGTAAATCATATTTATGAATTAGTTGTTGCCTCCCTAAATGAGGACTACATGGTCATCACTATCAAGGGGGCCCATGCCGAAGATTGTGGAGTCACCACAAGAGGCAGCAAAGTCACCACTGTGGGATCATCCCAACCTAATATAGTCCCTTCATCTAGAGCCGTTCCGCATAGCTACAATGTTGTGGAACAACTCAAGCAAACACCAGCACACATCTCCATCATGGAGTTGTTAAAAATATCATCAGCCCATAAAAAAATCCTTGAGGAAGCATTAGCCTCATCCACCGTCCCCGCAGATCTTGATGCAGACCAATTCCAAGCTATGGTCAGGAATATCATAACACCTAATCTCCTTACATTCTCTGACCAAGATTTCCCCACTCAACCATCTTACAACCATGCACTTCACTTGGAAGCCATTTTAAACAAGAGAAAAATCAAAAGGGTCCTGGTGGATGGGGGTGCAGGTTTGAACATCTGCTCTCTCAGCCTCATCAAGCAATTGAAAATAGCAGAAGACTCCATCGACAAAGGCAAAGGCATCATGATAAGAGCATATGATGACCAAGAAAGAGTGTCTCAGGGCACGATTAAACTCCCTATTCAAGTAGGGCCAATGTTCATGGAAACCACCTATCAAGTCCTGGACCTCGACTTGCCATACAATATCCTCCTAGGATGCCCATGGATCCATGCGATAAAAGTTGTAGCATCAACCTTCCATCAATGTGTGAAATTTACACATAATGGACAAGAGGTTATCGTTCATGGAGATCCTGAACCATTTTCATATTGCAAAAATCTTGAGGCCAAATATTACAAAATCTCCCAAGTGCCAAAAAATGATGAAGGCCCATCCACACCATACATGGACCCCGCCACTCTCGCGACCACTTCTGCGACAGAGACACCCACCATCCCAACCATTCCCACCATCTCTGACACAAAGCTCATCATCCAGGAAGACAGTTGTGGAAGCTATAGGCTTCCTAACAATGCTTTTGTGATAGGAGAGTTACCACAATCTCCTAGATCATGAGGACGCCCACAAGAAAACCAAGCTTCCACATCACAAACGTCTCTTGAAGACTATCCTGAATTCACAAGCTAGGGAGACCTTGGTCGAGAGGTTATTGAAGCAGATCCATCTCACATGTTGTACCAAGATGAAAGACCGACACCTAAACTACCAATGGATGAGACAAGCAAGGGCCTACAAATGATGCTTGCAATGGGTTATGACAAAAACTAGAGATTGGGACAAAATGACAATGGCCTCATAATACCTTTCATGTCGGAGACGCGACCCATAAAAAATCTTGGTCTTGGATGTACCCCTCTGAGAATAACCATATGTGGCCGAGCTCCTTCGGTTAGAGATGCTAATGTTACTCCTCAGCCAATGCTAGTACAAGTACACTCACCAATAGTCACAGGTAGCAATACACATAACTTCATAACTGAGCCCTATATTAGTAGCGATGACAAAGACACCATATCCAATCTCCCTAGGTTATTCGAAGATACCACCCTATGTATGATTAGCGCCCTCTCCTTCAAAACCGATCATCCAAATCATGAGATCCACCTAGTCTACCCCCAACTGATCGACTATGACTAGCGAGGACCACCAATTCTCGACAGATTAAAAAATGATGAGGCACTCTCAGAGTTCATGGGATTGAGGGATAACATTCCAAATGGAGATCATAAGGAGGGGTTTATAATGGAATTGGACACACATGCTTATTATGAGGAAACAATTGAATCATTCAATTGCAAAAGTGAGACACTAAGAATCATATCCAAGTCCTTGAGTGAAAACCACACTGTGGCACTCTTTGACAAGAAAATAGTAAAAAGAAAGGACGTATCCAATGGTGAAAACCTCTTTGAGGTGCCTAAGGATGAAGGATTCATTCTTCCCTTAAGAGCCATCCGTCAAGAGAAATTAGCAGTCTTGGCTGAAAAGTGCAATCCGGTCAACATAGGAACAAAGGAGGCCCCATTTATCACTTTCTATGTGGAATCACTATTATCAGAAGAACAAGAACTCCTAGCAGCATTCTTAAAAGAAAGGCAAATAAAATTTGCATGGAGTTATGCTGACATGCCAGGGCTAGATACAGAAATTGTGGTTCATCATTTAGATGTGTATCCAGAGGCAAAACCAGTCAAACAAAAGCTTCAGAAAATGCATCCTAAAATCGCTCTATTGGTCAAAATGGAACTCAAAAAGTTGTTAGATGCAGGATTTATCTGACCAATCGATTATCTAGAATGGGTGTCAAATTTGGTACCTGTGTCAAAACCTGACGAAGCCATCAGAATCTGTACGAATTTCAGAGATTTGAACAAGGCATGTCCCAAGGATGATTTCCCGCTTCCCAACATTGATACGATAGTAGACATGATAGCAAGGCACGAGATGCTATCATTAATGGGCAGATTTTTAGGATATAACCAGATCATGATAGTAAAAGAAGACCAACATAAGATGGCTTTCACTTATCCATGGGGGACCTACTATTGGAACATGATGCCATTTGGTCTAAAGAATGCAGGTGCAACCTATCAAAGAGCCATGACACTAATATTCCATGACATGATTCACAAAATAGTCGAAGACTATGTCGATGATATTTTAGCTAAGTCAAGAAAGAGACAAGATCATATAGCAACCCTAAGTGCTATCTTTGACAGACTGGAGGAATACAAAGTCAGATTAAACCATAAGAAGTGTATCTTCATCATACAATCAAGTAAACTGCTAGGATACATAGTCTCCATGAGGGGTATTGAGGTGGATCCAACAAAAGTAAAAGCAATCCTCGAGATGGAAGCACCGAAAACATTAAAGCAACTGAGAGGCCTCCAAGGCTGACTTCAATCCATCTGATGATTCATAGCACAACTGGTAGACAAGCGGAACCCATACTCTCACCTACTCCACAAGGGGGTAGCATACAAATGGGATACAAAATGTGAAGAAGCATTCAACAAAATCAAGGAATACCTACTTACACCACCAGTGTTAATGCCACCTATCCTGAGAAAGCCATTGATCTTATATGTATCAGCAACAGCAATAGCCCTAGGAGCTCTCTTGGCTCAGCATGATGAAAATGAAATAGAGAGGGCCATCTACTATATCAGCAGGACAATGGTCGGTCATGAGCTAAATTACTCCTTCACCGAGAAAGCTTTCCTTGCAGTAGTGTTTGTATCCTAAAAATTCAGACGCTACATGTTGGCACACAAGATAAAGCTTATTGGGAAAATTGATCCCCTCAAGTATCTCTTATCCAAGGCAATGCTCACGGGTAGAATGGCAAAGTGGGTAATGATATTATCAAAGTATGACATCTAGTATGTAGAGAGGAAAGCTATCAAGGGACAAGTCATTGCGGATCAACTAGCAGAAGCACCCATTTATTCTGAGAATCCTCTTATATCTAAATTTCTAGACGAATCCATCTTTAACCTCAATGTAGCCGATCACTGGAAATTATACTTCAACGCTCATACACGCAGCACGGATCAAGAGTTGGTATCTTCTTCATCACCCCACAAGGGGATTGCATACCACGTCATACAAACTAGCATTCCCTTGCACGAAAAACATAGCAGAATATGAGGCTTTGACTATAGGTCTCAGGATAGCAGTACAATGGAATATCATAGCCCTCAAAGTCTACAGAGACTCTCAGTTGATCATAAATCAAGTCAATGATGAATATTAGACTAAGGATGACAAGCTAACTCCACACAAGAAATTGGTGGAGACTCTCAAGGAATCCTTCATTGACATAACATTTGAGCAGATTCCAAGAACCAACAACAGAGCAGCTGACGCCATGGCTACAATTGGGTCTCTAGTAGACATCCCTCACAATGTGCCAAAATATGAATTTCTGATCGAGCAGCTTCTCGTTCCCACATTTGAGGTACCAGAGTTGGAATATGTGTGTGAAATTGTTGGTCCTGGTGATCCTTGGTACCATGACATCTACACATATCTTCGAATAGGAGTCTTACCCGCTGACCTACCATCGAGCCTAAAATGAACCTTTATTAAAAAGGCATCCAGTTTGTCATCCTAGGTGATACCTTATACCGTAGAAGCATAGAAGGTACCTTAATACACTGTCTAAATGCTAAGGAGGCATTAACCACTCTAACTGAGGTTCATAACGGTATCTGTGGCTCACACTCGAGTGTAATGACCATCGCCAAGAAACTACTGAGGCTGGGGTATTACTGGCCCATAATGGAAAGAGAAGCACATGATCATGCTAAGAGGTGTTTACAATGTCAGCAACATGGGGACCTCATCCATGCTTCAGCTCAAGAGCTCCATCCAATCGTCACACCATGGCCCTTCTCACAATGGGGACTCGATCTCATTGGAAAAATCTCACCCACCTCATCCAATGGCCATAAATTCATCATAACTGCAACTAAATACTTCACAAAGTGGGTGGAGGCCATACCCATGACATATATCACTAGGAAGCAAATCTCAAAATTTATCCTAAACTATCTCATATGTCGTTATGGTGTCCCACAAGCCATTATTTCAGATAATGGCACACCATTCAAGAACTAGGAGGTTCACGACTTGTGTGAGAAATTCAAAATCCAGCATCGCTTCTCCACCTTGTACTATCCCCAAGGTAATGGCCAAGTAGAAGCCACGAATAAAACCATCCTCAAAATCCTCAAGAAAACAGTCAATGAAGTAGGTCGTGACTAGCACTTGCAGCTTAATCCCGCCCTCTGGGCTTATTGAACCAGCATCCACACACCCACTATCGCCACCCAATTCTCCTTCGTCTACGGATCAAAAGTCATACTCCCCATTGAGATCGAGCTCCCATCCCTCAGAATATCATTGCAAAACCTCATCACTGATGAGGACTATCGAGTATCAAGATTAAACGAGCTAGAGCTACTCGATGAGAGATGCATAGATGCTTTGAATCATCTACAAGTCTATCAAAATAGACTCAAACGAAGCTACAACAAGATCAGAAGTAGGACTTTCCAAGTCAGAGAATTGGTCTTAAAAGAAAATCAGAAGAATGTCCCGAATCCCAGCAGCAAAGGCAGGTTTGAACCCAATTGGTTAGGGCCTTTCATCATCACAGCAAGCTATAAATTAGGGGCATATCAACTATCAACACTCGAAGGGGAACCTCTGCAGGAGCCAATGAATAGCTCCCATCTCAAAAAGTTTTATGCCTAATTTTTTTAAGGTATAAAACCAAAAATCCAAAAAAATCAGAAAAATTCCTTAAAAAAGGGTTACTTCGGTGAAAACCTAGCAAACAGGCGTCTTGGTGACAACAAAAAAAAATGAAAAAAAGAAAAAAATCCAAAAAAATTAGAAAATGGATCAAAAATAAATAAAAATCATCCTCTAGTGAAAACCACTTTGGTGGCACTTTGGGCAAGTACCTCAGTGAAAACCTGGAAAATAGGCACCTTCTGTAAATAAGCACTATCCATCCACCAGGATCTTTATGGCTTGATCTACATCATCCACCCATATCGCTAGCATCATCCATCACATTGGGGTCTCCATCCATCACACATCCACTCACATCCGCACCATAGCTTGGTCCTGTGTTTGTATCATGATCCCTCCTAGTACTACTCAGCTCATCCTCAAGGTCAGTTTGTCTTGCCTTTATCAGAGTAGTCTATTGCATCACGTTGGGGGCATGATCTTATCAGATCGGATTCATGTATGATCATAAAATCAGAAAATCCAAAAATCCAAAAGCATCAGATAATCAAAAAATCCAAAAACATTCAAAATTATCAAAATCTCAAAAATAGGGTCATCTTGTCGAACTACGTCAACTCTGAGCTTGAACGTAGGCAAGGTTGATCTTTGATCATCCCCCTAAACATTTAGGTCAGTCCTATAGGAGTCTGTCATAATAAGCTGACATTTCATCTTGTATATCTTCATCTATAAATCGGTCGAGTCGTCAGTCAAACTACGTGATCTCTGCGTGTATAACATAGGCAAGGCTCGTCTATTGATGAGCCCCCAACACCCCTAAGATAGGTCTTTAGGTTAGTCTCTTGGTCAAAATCTCAGAAAATCCCAAAACATTGGAAAATTGAAAAATCAAAACATTTGAAAACCTTGAAAAATACCAAAAACAGCCTCAAAACATTTCAAAATGTCAAAAACATCCAAATATTTGAAAAAATCCATCCATCTCATTTCGCTTTCGCCCGCAATAATCAATCATCCATAATAAAGTGATCATCACCTTCATCCTTTGGTAGCGCAAATAGAAATAATCACAACAATCAGCAAAAGCAAGCTTCAATTGTAAAATCAAAAGCAAACAACAAATCTTTAAAACAAAATCAAAATCTTGATCATTTTCAAACATGTGAATCAACTTTATATCAAAAGCCTATCAATCAACTTATCAACCCATCATCATCCTATACAATGCATGTCCTAAGATATATCGTTCTGACAATGGGCATCATTTTGGATATCACTTTGGATTCTTATCCTATCAAAACACATCCCTTTGGCTGAAGGTATGAAGAACATTGGCTTGTTTGCGTACTTGATCTTTTCTTTTGATTTATCTTATTGTGTTCATTCCAAGGACCTCTCAATGATATTTGAACGAAGGATTTAGAGAGATAGGAATGGGGCAATGATCATTATCTTTTTTCTACTGTGCTTGTTGGATGTTCTTGTAATATAACTTGGCGAATACTTGCTTTGTTAGGTACGTCCTAGCAAGGTTTTCGTATGTCAAGTGTGAACAATAATACTCCTATCTATTTGTTGAGTCAAAGTCTATCACACTAGGTGCAACGCCATCTTGGTTCTTTATACCCTGATGCATCATGCCTACATGTGTTATCAAACATAAGGTAATTGGCCCTTTGAAAATCCCAACTCCTCGGCAAGTAATCATCATCATCATCATCATCACCTCATCTCTTGTTGGAATCTCTTATTTTCTTCTATCTCTTTCTTTTCACGCTAACATGGTACCATGACAGTTAATTGTAAATCATCACTAATGCATCCATCCTGCATCCACAAACCATACTGCGTAATGAATATCATACCATATAGAAAGCATTAATCATACCACATGCATTCATCCCCATCATTGCATAATATAGATTGGGTATTCTCAACATCTCATAAACCATACATTTATCATCTATTTGCATAATCATAAAAGCATCATCATATCATATCATGTACATCCATATCATCCATGCATCACCATATCATCCATTACATATAAGCATCATAATCATCTCATCATCAATAATGTCACTATCATGGTACAAATCAGGATCATGTGGGTGTAATATATCAAAGTAGGCATGAGGCTACCCATGGCCAAGGACTGTCTACATCATCAAATCTATCTACATCAAAGATTTGAGCTGAATTGATCTTGAACCCCTTTGTCGAGAGATCGACCCTCAAATCAAACGTCTTTGCCTGATCTCTCGAGGGGGTAGTATACTGGCGTAATTCTTCATTTGTTGCGGCAACAGTGGGACATCCAAAAAAAATTAGAGAATTTTTGAAGTTTGATCTCAGCAAGATTATTCTTTGAACCAATGCAACAAGTGCACTGCTTCAAAGAGGGGCTAAATGTAGACACGTAAAATATACAAAATTGATCTCATGCACTTGATCCTGATTAACTAACATTGTTTCATCCTGATTAAATAAATAATCATTTATCTAATTAAGTCATCATCTCTTGTTAATTAAATAAATCAATTTTATTTAATTAATTTTGTAATCCCCCATTTTTAATTAAATAATACATTTTATTTAATTAAATCTCTAAGGTCATTCTATTAAATTAAATCAATCTTTATACAACATCATCCCTCTTTAGTTAAATAAATCAAAATATTTATTTAATTAAATCTAAATCATTATTCCTCTCTTTTTTATTTAAATTAATCCAAAAATCTAAATCAAATTGTCAAATCAGCTAAATATCCCCTTAAATTAATCAAATCCTGATTAATTTAATCCTAATCACTCAAATCCTCTAGATTTTGCAACTTGCACAATTAAATCATTTAATTGATTTAATAATTCCCTATTTTCATTCAAAAGGCATCTAAGTGGAATATTCCTCAAATTTGAAATCTCCCCAAAAGGACTTGTCCATCCAACAAAGCATTTAAAGCTCTTACATTGTCTCTTACATGTCTCCCACTTGGCATTTAACTCATCTTTCATCCCCCCTAAACATGTCATCTCATCAAATTCAAATTTCAAACTTGCACATGGATCAAAACTTGCTCAACCTCATCCTCTCACATGTTGACAAGTGGCATCATATCATTGGTTGAATCTTTGTCCCACATTGATCAAATTTGGACATCTCTTCAACTTATCAATCTATAAATAAAGAGCTTATATCCTTATTTCATCATCCACATTCCAAGCAAAGTTACCATGCTAAAATACTTAGCCATTTCCATTCATCATTTGAGTTCTTAACTAGGTTATTGCAGATTTTTGGCTTGGGGCTCTCACATTCATCATCAAAGTGGATCAACAATCTCTTCAACACATCAAGCTTGCATCATTGGAGTTGGGAAATGGCCAATTTTCACATCAAATTGGCACCAATTCCCCCATGGGATCAAGAGTTTGCATTGCTTTCAATAGGATTTAATTTACTTTCTTGTTCTTTCATTATTTTCCTCTTCATTCCTATTTTGAGTTTTGTTAATGGATTTCATGGGGAATCCTTGTTCTTACTTGCATTTGATCTCCTAATGTATTCATTTGTTGTGTTTTGCAGGTATTTGGATTAGGGATTCACAAAATTAGATCCATCTCACATGTTGTATCAAGATGAAAGACCGACACATGAATTACCAATGGATGAGACAAGCAAGGGCCTACAAATGATGCTCACAATGGGCTACGACAAAAATCAAAGACTGGGACAAAATGACAATGGCCTCATAATACCTATCATGCCAGAGACACAACCCATAACAAATCTTGGCCTTGGATGTACCCCTCCGAGTATAACCATACATGGCCAAAGTCTTCTGGTTAGAACGGTTAATATTTCTCCTCAGCCAATACTAGCACAAATACACTCACCAATATCCATAGATAGAGACATACATAACTTTATAACTGAGCCCTATATTAGTAGCGATGACAAGGATACCATGACCAATCTACCTAGGTTATTTGAGGACACCACCCTGTGTATGATTAGCACTGTCTCCTTTGAACCATACCAACAAAATCATGAGATCCATTTACTGTATCCCCAACTGATCGACTATGACCAACGAGGACCACCAATTCTCGATACATTCAAAAATGATGAGGCACTCTCAGAATTCATGGGACTGAGGGATAATGTTACAAATGGGGATCACAAGGCAGGGTTTATAATGGAGTTGGACACACATGCATATTACAGGGAAACAATTAAATCCTTCAGTCACGAAAGTGAGAAACTAAGAATCATATCTAAGTCCTTGAGTGAAAACCACATTGTGGCACTCTCTGATAAGAAAAAAGTAGAAAGAAAGGATGTATCCAACAGTGAAAACCTCTCTGAGGCTCCCGAGGATAAAGGATTCAATCTTCCTTTAAGAGCTATTCATTAGGAGAAGTCAGTAGTCTCAGCCAAAAAATGCAATCCTATAAACCTAGGAATAGAGGAGACCCCGCATATCACATTCTATGCGGAATCATTATTATCAAAAGAGCAAGAACTCCTAGCAGCATTCCTAAAGGAAAGACAAATAAACTTCGCATGGAGTTATCCTGACATGCCAGGACTTGATCCAAAGACTATGGTTCATCATTTAGTAGGTATCCAGAAGCAAATCCGGTCAAACAAAAGCTTCAAAAAATGCATCCTCAAATCGCTCTCTTGGTCAAAATGGAGCTCAAAAAGTTGTTAGATGCAGGATTCATATGACCAATAGATTATCCAGAATGGGTATCAAACTTGGTACCTGTTTCAACACCTGGTGGAGCCATTAGAATATGTACATACTTCAAATATTTCAACAAAGCATGTCCGAAGGATGATTTCCCACTTCCCAACATTGACATGATAGTAGACATGACAGTAGGACATGAGATGCTATCACTGATAGACGGATTTTTAGGATACAATCAAATCATGATAGCAAAAGAAGATCAACACAAGACAACTTTCACTTGTCCATGGGGGACTTACTATTGGAACATGATGCCATTTGGCCTAAAGAACGCAGGAGCAACCTATCAAAGGGCCATGACATTGATATTCCATGACATGATTCAAAAAATAGTCGAGGACTATGTCGACGACATCCTAGCAAAATCTAGAAAAAGACAAGATCATATAGCAACCCTAAGTGCTATCTTTGACAGATTGGAGGAATACAAAGTTAGACTAAATCCCAAGAAGTGTGTATTCGGTGTACAATCAGGTAAATTGCTAAGATACATAGTCTCCATGAGGAGTATTGAGGTGGATCCAGCAAAAGTGAAAGCAATCCTCGAGATGGAGGCACCAAAAACATTAAGGCAACTAAGAGGTCTCCAAGGCTGACTTCAATCCATCCGATGATTTATAGCACAACTGGAAGATAAGCAGAACCCATACTCTCACCTACTCCACAAGGGAGTAGCATACAAATGGGATACAAAATGTGAAGAGGCATTTAAAAAAATCAAGGAATATCTACTGACACCACCAGTTTTAATGCCACCTATCCCAAGAAAGCCATTGATCTTATATGTGTCAACAACAACAGTCACCCTTGGAGCTCTCCTAGCTCAGCATGATGAAAATGAAACAAAGAGGGCCATCTACTACATCAGCAGGACAATGGTTGGTCATGAGCTAAATTACTCATTCATCAAGAAAGCTTGCCTCGCAGTAGTGTTTGCATCCCAAAAATTTAGACATTACATGTTGGCACACAAGATAAAGCTTATCGCTAAAATTGATCCCCTCAAGTATCTCTTATCAAAGGCGACACTCACAGGGAGAATGGAAAAATGGGTAATGATATTGTTAGAGTATGACATTGAGTATGTAGAGAGGAAAGCAATTAAGGGCTAGGTCATTCCAGATCAACTAGCAGAAGCACCCATTTATTCTGAGAATCTCCTTATCTTAGAATTTCCAAATGAATCCATTTTTAACCTCAACGTAACTGACCATTGGAAACTATACTTCGATGGCTCATACACACAACATGGATCAGGAGCTGGTGTCTTCTTCATCACCCCACAAGGGATTGCATACCAAGGTCATACAAATTGGCATTTCCTTGCACTAATAATATTGCAGAATACAAGGCCTTAACCATAGGTCTCAGGATAGCAGTGCAATGGAACATCATAGCCCTCAAGGTGTATGGAGACTCTCAGTTGATCATAACTCAAGTCAATAATGAATATCAGACCAAGGATGACAAGCTCACTCCATACAAGAAATTGGTGGAGACTCTAAAAGAATCCTTCATTCACATAACATTTATGCAGATTCCAAGAACCAACAACAGAGCAGCAGATGCCATGGCTACAATTGGGTCCATATTAGACATCCCTCACAACGTTCTGAAATATAAATTCCTAATCAAGCAGCTTCTCGTTCCCACATTCAAGGTACCGGAATCATAATATGTGTGAAATGGTTGGTCTTGGCAATCCTTGGTATCATGACATCTACACATATCTTCGAATAGGATTCATACCCGCTAACCTACCATCAAACCTAAAATGAACCTTTGTTAAAAAGGCATCCAGATTTATGATCCTAGGTGATACCCTATACTATAGAAGCATAGAAGGCACCTTACTGCACTGCCTAAATGTTGAGGAGGCATTAACCACTCTAACCGAAGTACATAATGGTATTTGTGTCTCACACTCGAGTGGAATGACCATTGCCAAGAAACTACTGAGGATGGGGTATTATTGGCCCACAATGGAAAGAGAAGCACATGATCATGCTAAGAGGTGTCTACAATGTCAGCAACACGGGGACCTCATCCTTGCTCCAACTCAAGAGCTTCATCCTATTGTCACACCATGGACCTTTTCGCAGTGGGACTCGATCTCATTGGGAAAATCACACCCACCTCATCCAATGGCCACAAGTTCATCATAACTGCAACTGAGTACTTCACAAAGTGGGTAGAGGCCATACCCATGACGTATATAACTAGGAAGCAAATCTCAAAATTTATCCTGAACTATCTCATCTGTCATTATTGGGTCCCACAAGCCATCATCTCAGATAATGGGACACCATTCAAAAATTAGGAAGTCTGTGACCTTTGCAAAAAAATTCAAAATCCAACATCGCTTCTCCACCCCATACTATCCCCAAGGAAATGGCCAAGCAGAAGCTACAAATAAAACCATTCTCAAAATCCTCAAGAAAACAGTCAATGACGCAGGTCGTGACTGGAACTTGTAGCTTAATCCCACCCTTTGGGCCTATCAAACCAGCATCTGCACACCCACTAGTGCCACCCCCTTCTCCTTGGTCTACGGATCATAGGTCGTACTCCCCATTGAGATTGAGCTCCCATCCCTCAGAATATCACTGCAAAACCTCATCACTAGTGAAGACTACCGGGTGTCAAGACTAAACAAGATAGAGTTACTAGATGACAGACACATAGATGCTTTAAATCATTTGCAAGTCTATCAAAATAGACTCAAATGGAGCTACAACAAGAAAATCAGGACTTTCCAAGTCGGAGAACTAGTCTTAAAAGAAAATCAGAAGAATTTCAAAAACCCAAGCAGCAAAGGAAAGTTCGAACCTAATTGTTTAGGGCCTTTCATCATCACAGCAAGTTATAAATCAGGGGCATATCAGCTATCAACACCCGAATGGGAACCTCTGTAGGAGCCAATGAATAGCTCCCATCTCAAAAAAAATTATGCCTAAATCTTTCAAGGTATAGAACCAAAAAATCAAAAAAATCAAAAAAATGTCTTGAAAAAATGGTTACTTCGGTGAAAACCTGGCAAACAGGCATCTTGGTGACAACAAAAAAATTAAAAAAGCAAAAAATCCAAAAAAATCAGAAAAAGGATAAAAAAAAATCGCCCTCTAGTGAAAACCACTTCAGTGGCACTTTAGGCAAGTACCTTGGTGAAAACCTGGAAAACAAGCACCTTGCAAAAATAAGCACTTTCCATCCACTAGGATCTATATGGCGTGTTCTGCATCATCCATCGCATTTAGGTCTCCATCCATCACTCATCCACTCGCATCCACACCATAGCTTGGTCTTGTTTTCATATCGTGATCCCTCTTAGTACTACTCAGCCCATCCTTAAGGTCAGTTTGTCTTGCCTTTATCAGAGTAGTCTATTTTATCACACTCGGGGCATGTTCTCATTGGATCAAATTCGTGTATGATCTTAAAGTCCTCAAATTAGAAAATCCAAAAACATCCAAAAATCAGAAAATCCAAAAGCATTAGAATATCAAAAAATCCAAAAACATCAGAAAACCAGAAAATCCAAAAATAGGTCAAATAGTCAGTCAAAATCTCAAAAACAGGGTCATCTTGTCGAACTACGTCATCTCTGAGCTTGAATGTAGGCAAGGTTGATTTTTGATCATCCCTCGAGACATTTAGGTCAGTCCTATAGGAGTCTGTCATAATAAACTGACATCTCATCATGTATATTGTCATATGTAAATCGATCAAGTCGTCGGTCGAGCTACGTGGTCTCTATGTGTATAATGTAAGCAAGGCTAATCTGTTGATCAGCCCCTGAGGCCCCTAGGATAGGTCTTTAGGTTAGTCTCTTGGTCAAAATCTCAAAAAATCCCAAAACATTAAAAAAATCAAAAATCAAAACATTTGGAAAATCTCAAAAAAATACCAAAAATAGCCTCAAAACATTGCAAAAACATCCAAATATTTAAAAAAATCCATCCCTCTCATCTCGCTTGCACCCGCAATAAACACCATCCATAATAAACTGATCACCATCCTCAATCTTTGGCAGGATAATCGGAAACAAGCCTAGCAGATTAAAAGTGAAAAACTCAAAAAATGTCAAGTCTAAAGTCCAAGTCAGTGTGTAAGCAAGCTGGTTATCTCTTCGTATTGGTAACTCATCATCTAAATTGGTCCCATATCAATCATTCCTTAGAACACTTTGGATAAATGAAATGACGTGTTGCCATCCACTAACATGTCCTAGGATGAATCCTTCCTATAATGGGAATTATCTTTTGGCAATAAGTTTCGATTATTATGCTTAGAAAACATATCCTCTTTTCGTTAGCAGTATTGAAGAGCATCAGTATGTTTGTTTACTTGGTCTTTATCTTTTGACTTATCTTATTTTTCACTCATTCCAAGGATGTCTCGATGATATCCCAAAACAGAGGATTTAGAGAAATAGGAATGGGGCAACGATCATTATCTTTTGTCTACTATGCTTGTTGGATGTTCTTGTAATATAATATCGGCGAATACTTGCTTTGTTAGGTATGCATGGAAGAGGTCGAGGGCAACTTGTTGACTATTGCATGGATAGGTTTACCTTTCTATGTTTTGGTCTAAGGTGCCTGAAACTTCTGAAGTGCATCCTAGCAAGGTTTCCATATGTCAGGTGTGAACAAGAATACTCCTATCTGCTTGTCAGGTCAAAGTCCATCACACTAGGTACAACGCCATCCTAGTTCCCTATACCTTGATGCATCGTACCATGTGTGTTATCAAACATAAAAAAATTTGGCCCTTTGAAAATCCCAATTCCTCGGCAAGTAATCATCATCATCATTTGCATTCGCATCATCTTGTGTCTTGTTGAAATGATTTCTTCTTTTCTTACTAATCACGCTAACAAGGTACTATGACAGTTGATCATCATCACCATCATCGCCATCAATCCAGTAACAAATCATTAGTATATCACATAAACACATCATATAGGAAGCATGTACATTGCATTTTAATCATCATATAAATAGGTTATCATAAATATTCTTCATAAATAGGTGCATCCATGTCATTGCATTTCACCCAGTACATTGCATCTCATGGAATTATATCAATCATTGCATAAACATTCATTTGCATTTTATAAACCATTTCATATAAATCATCACATAAGCATCTACAAAAGCATCTCATAATAATTTTTCACATAACAAATAGGTATATAAGCATTTAATTCATTAAGGCATACATACTTGCATAACATAAATGACATCATCTCACCACTTTATGCATTAACATATCATTACATCCCATAAAACCATTTCATCATGCATTAACATGATTTCATTTGCATCATATCACGACCATCGCATTCATATTACATCCATCCATAAATCATCTCATATATAAGCATATCCCATAAATTATTGCATATACCATAGATCATATCATATTAAAATCCATATCACATATCCCATTGGCATAAAATAAATCATCATATAGATAACATCATTGCACATCATATCATAGGTTAACATAATATAGATCTATTAGTCATAAGCATAATGCATACATCATTAGAAATAAATACATCCATGAGACATCACTGCAAAGCATATAGAAATAAACCATACATGCATAAAGGAGAACATAGTACATCGTGTCAAAATCGGCTCATATATATCATCAATAATGTCACTGTCATAGTACAAAGAATAAATCATATCAGTGTACATATATATGTCAATCGGTACAAAACACTCATCGGGCTCTAAAAAAATGAGCCCATAAGACAAAAAAATATCATAATCATCTTGATCAAGCTCGATCTCTGTGACTGTTGCCCTCGCCCCTGTCACTGTGACACTCTGGTGGTCTCTAGTTGGCCCGCTCCGAGTACTCTAGGACCCACTCTGCTTTGGGTATGGTATCGTGATAAGCCCGATGGTAGTACTCTACCTCTTGAATGGAATCCCTGTAAGATCATACTGGCACTATACCCTATGAGGAGGAGGTTGTCATACTCTCGATCTGTTATCTGTGGCCTAGCTCTGTAGTTGCATATAGCTCTGTATCCTATCTCCGCTACACAACCTGATCTCTCTCTGCTCTAAGCTGCTCTCTCTCATCCCTCGCCTGATCTCTCTCAGCCATCATGACCTGAACCTGGGCTTGCAGCTGTGCAATTAGTGTGTCTCGTGTGTCTACTTGACCTATTGGCTATACTCATGGTTGCACGTGAGGCTGATCCTCACCCTCGACTCATGGTGGTGGGACTGGCGGCTCCTGCTGCTAGTCCTGCATATGCACATCCCTGTGACCTAGCAGGACTGGGGGCACAACTGGTGGATCTTGTTGAATCTCAACCCTCAGTCCTCGCCCTCATCCTCTCCCTCTACCTCTGACCCTGTGCACATCTGGATCCTCACCTGGAATGGTCAACCGAAAAGGAGGTCGGAACCAATCTCTATAGGCCTAGGTGGTGCCTGGATCTGTCAAGCCCTAATCATAAGCCCATAGTCAGACTACCAATTTCCTGAAGCTGTCAACTGCCTCTAAGGTAGGAATATCGTGTCCCCATGACACCTATGTCATGTTGCGAGAAAAGACGGCTACATAGCCTTCATCAGGTCAATCTTGTGGCTCTCCGAACTGACGCTGTACACACCCGGGAAGATACCTCTCGATCATCATGTGCTCCCACCCTTGCATATATCAGTCCTGGCGGTAATAAAAGAGTTGATCAGCATCGTCGACCCATCCGATCCAACCAAGGTATGGACGCCAAGTAAAAACTAGCATCTTGTCTAGGACCCGCCTCCAGTAGGGGATCCCATGCTCACCAGTGTGTGTGAAGGACACACCGCCTCTGTATCATGCTATGAGGGAATCCTCTACCCCCATTGGAACTAGAACGAAACATGGACACAACACAAAAATGTGCTTCCATGCCTAGACATGAAGTAGTGTTACTCCAGCCCCCAACACTCTGCCATCCATGTATGCGTACTCATGTAGGTCCCTATAAAGTGAAGCTAGAAGGATAGGCCCCCATGAAAAATGAACTGGATTGTCTTGGACCATCCGCTCCCAGCAATACCCCCAGCTAGGACTAAAGTATCACCCTCATTTGTCTGGGGCATCCAGACCCGAAATGATCACTACAATCGCCCAGCAGAAAGGAGGTGCGATGATCCTGTATCTCTCTAACTCAATCTGTCCCTCCCAATAGATGAGGTCCCATGTGGCAAGGACTCTAATGTAGGACTCGCATCCCCCATCCATATCATAGATCACCCATCGACTATGGATAGGCAATCGTAGAATGCACCAAATTTCCTCCAAAGTGACGGTGGCCTCACCAATTGGGAGATGAAACGATAACGTCTCGTTGTGCCACCTCTCAGCCAGTGCTGACAACATCCCTAGGTGGGTGTGCACAGGTGCAACATATGCAATGTGCCATAATCCTACAACTCCCAGTTGATCCTGGTCCCTGTCGCTCAGATCCTGTAAGACTCTCAGTAAATCTCAAGATCGGTGCTCCTGAAAGTAGAGCTCCCTATGCCCGTCCTGCATCAAGGAAGGTTAGCATGTTAAAAAAAATTAAAAATTTATGGTCAAACACACCAAGAAAGTTCACAATGGCGCAGTTTGTGATGGCATCGTAGTTTGATTTTACTCAAACTCTAATGCTTGAGCCAAAAAAGAGCCAAATGGCACTGCCACGGTGCACTTTCCCTTCCAGCCTCACAGTTTGGGCGAAAAGGGTGTTGCCGCGGTGCACTTTACCCAAACCAACCTGCCGATCCCGAGCCCAGCGTTGGAGTTTCTAAACTTTGAATTGCACCACTACGGCGCCAAATTCCAGTGATGTGGTGCAAAACATCCTGGTGGGGCGTAGTTTAAATGTCGAGCAACACTATATAGCGCCGCTAGAGGCGAGCTCCCCTTTTAAAGCATTAATTGCAGCATTAAATGAAAAAATTAAGTTTGGGTAAGGGTCACATACCGGTGCCCCGATGCCAGGTGGCCACTAGTATGTCCGAACCTGGTTAGTGATGTGCAGGGAAAGCTATCGTTGCACCACATCGCCAGAGAGTCAGAGCTCAAATCTCAAGTTTGCTAGCAGAGGTGTGTGAAAATGACTTGAATGTGACCCCTCGGGCCCCTTTTAAGCCTAAAAATTAGGGTTTTTTAACTCTAAATAGTTGTCCTGCTAGGGTTTTGGACCCCCTAACTTGTTTTGGTTTGATTGATGCTTTTTCTTCATTGTTTTATTGCGTTTAGACACGTTTTTAGCCTCTCGGACCCCTTTCTCACCTGTCGAGTACTTTGTCATCTTTTTTCGAGAGATCACCCAAAAAATTTAAAATTTCCATCCAATCTCTTGAGGGGGCATTATAATGGCATGTTTTCTCTCACCATGCAGCAATGGGGCAAGTTTTGAAAATATCAAATTTTTTGGCTTTGATCAAGATCGTTTATTCTTTGAACCAATGCAAAAAATGCATTGATTCAAAGAGGGGGAAAATGTAGACACGTAAAATATACTGA
Source organism: Sequoia sempervirens (assembly GCA_007258455.2). NCBI lineage: Eukaryota > Viridiplantae > Streptophyta > Pinopsida > Cupressales > Cupressaceae > Sequoia > Sequoia sempervirens. The sequence continues at coordinate 560,075,481 of VDFB02047230.1, forward strand.
TTGACATTGTGCATCTGATCCTGACTTACTAACATCGTTTCTTCCTGAATCATCCCTCGGTCTAGCCATTTAATCAAATTCCCCTATCTGATTAAATTCATCAATATTCGTCCCTTAATTAAATAAATCATTTTATCTAATTAAGTCAATCTCATTTGTTAATTAAATGAATCCTTCTGATCTAATTATCCCTATTTAATTAAATAATCAATTTATTTGATTAAATCTCTAAAGTCTATTTATTAAATTAAATAAATTAAAACCTTATTTGATTTAATCTAACACCATCCCTTTTAATTAAATAAATCAAAATCCTTATTTAATTAGGCTCTTATCATATTCCTCTCTTATTTGATTTAAATAAATCGATAAATCTAAGTCAAATAAGTCACATCATCAAATCTTCTATTAAATTAATTAATCCTTGATTAATTTAACCTCATCTCATGTCACATCCTCTAGATAATGCAAGTTGCACATGAAAATAGATTTAATTCATTTATTAAATCTCTATTTTCCTCACAAGGCATCTTTTGGAATATTGTCTCAATTTGAATTCAAAAATTCCAAGTCAACATGTACATCCAACAAGGCATTTAAAATCTCTTACATGTCCTTTACCTTGAGCCAAGTGGCATTTATTGCATTTTCCCTTCCCTCTTGCATGTCATTTCAAAAAAATTGAATTCAAATATTATGCATTTATTGGCACAAACCCCAAATCTTGCACATCCATCATCCATTCATAGCTTGACAAGTGGCATCATATCATTGGATGAATGTTAGTCCCACATTGCTCAAATTTGGACATTCATCCATCTTGGAATCCTATAAATAAAGAGGTCATATCCTTCTTTCATCATATACAATTTGAGTAAACTTACTCTACTCAAATTCATCCACAATCCAAGCAAAGTTACCATGGTCAAATATCTCTTGAATTCCATCCATTATCATTGAGTCATAGCTAGGTTTTGTAGATTTTTGGCTTGGAGTCTTCATTCTTCATCAACAAAGTGGATCAATCTCTTCAACATTTGAAGCTTGCATCTTAGGAATTGGGAAAGGGCCAATTTTCACATCAAATTGGCACCAATTCCCCCATGGGATCATGAGTTTGCATATTTAAATTAGGATTCAATCTAGTTTATCATTTTTATTGTGTTTTTCATTGTTTTCTTTCCTATTTTGAATTTGTAAATGGATTTCATGGGGAATCCTTGTTTATGCTTGCAATATCTAACTTGAGGTGTTTATTCTCTTTGTTTTGTAGGTACCAAGGCTGGGGTTCGCACAGTCCCTAAGTATACAAACCCTGGTAGTCCAGTTGTGGACGTTAAGATTAATGGGACCCTCATTAATAATACTTTGATAGGCTTGGGGGAAGCCATCAATGTCATGACAAAAGAAACAATGCAGTTGCTTTAGTTGGTCAACCTCAAGCCCACACAAACTGTTTTGTGGCTAGCTGATAGGTCCACAGTCAAGCCTGAGGGAATTATTGAAGACCTAGTCATTGCATTGGATTCTTGAGAATATCCTATAGACTTCATAATGTTACAACCCAAATTCAATCTTGTAGGTTACCCACTCATCCTAGGAAGGCCTTGGTTATCCACAAGTGATGCATTTATAGGTTGTAGGTCTAGTAAAATGATAATATCCAATGGGATAGTTACAAATAACTTAGTTCTTTATCCATAGGCCCAGCCATATGCAGATCTTGAGCACACCATTTGGCCCAATTTGGATGAGGAGGAGGATGACTATTATTTTCAGATACTGATGACTATAGAGTGCAACCCCTTATTGGATGACCAGGATGAAGATGAGCTCATTTCTCACATAATCCAAAATGACAGTGGTAGGATCTTGCAATAGCAAGAATGCCTCATATGCCTACAAGACCCCTTGCAAAGTATTATACCCATCAATTCTATAGAAGAAATATCACAACTATTTCATTCATTGCTACCTCAACAATGTCTACCCATCATACCAAGCCTTGATCTCTCATCAGTTCAAGAGTCATCAAAGGAATTTTAAATCATGCCAAGAAGAAAGTTGAATATTAATAATGCCTTGACAAAGGAACAAAATTTTTTTTGCAATCAGTGCTATAGGCACACTCATCCGCATATGCATGGGATTACCATGATATGAAAGACATAGATTATTATTTATGTATGCACATGATTTATATTAATGATAGCTATAGACCCCTTCAGCAACCATAGAGGCATATGAATCCTACCCTTAGGGAGATAGTGAAAGTTGAGCTACAAAAGCTCCTTGATGCAGGTTTTATCTATCCAATATCAAATAGTGAATGGGTCTCACCTTTGGTAATTGTTCCCAAGAAAGGTGGGAAATGGAGAATCTGTGTAGACTACAAGGAATTGAATACAAGCACTAGGAAATATCACTTTCCTCTTGATGCAAGAGCATCCCAGAGTGCAATTGGCATCACAAAAAAATAATTGGTTTGAATTTATTGTTTTCATTTTTGGTTTTCTAGCTCAATTTGGATTTCATGATCAAAATGGTTTGGTGGAAAATAGTTATAAGTTTATTCTTTTTCCAAATATGATTTTTGAACATATTATGGGAATGGCAAGAGATCTCAAAACTGTTGGAAGGGATTTAATTATTGGATACATTGATTCAGTTTGAAGACTATTCAACTTCTTCCAAATTGAGATATGAAGGGGCTATCAACAGGGATAAAGAGGGATCAGCCAGTTGATAGAGAGGATGCACCTGTGTAAAAAGAAAATAAGAACTTGCACTACACAGGAGACTGTGAGACTGTGCATGTTTCCATTGAATGGGGATTAAGAAGAAAAAGACAAAATTTGCATAATGAAAATAGAGGACAGGGAGAACAAGGGAAGAATAGGATGATAGATAAGAAGCCAAACATTTTTCCCAGGCCAAGAGAGCTTGGTAGACTTAGAACAGGATAAAGGACAATGGCCATAAGATACAATTTCTATTTGTCTGGTGTTTTCAATTCCACGCTATGAATGAAGAACATTGAAGTGGGAAAAGTGCTGACAAAACTCTAAGGGGCATAATCTTGAGGGAAGATGAAGCGGTTCTTGTAAAGCCATTGCAACTACATGGAGCTAAGGCAATTTTCTTTGAGATTTAAGATCGATGCATACATAAGGAAGAATAGTCACGCTGCGTAGAGGAATATATGCAAATAGAAGAAGAGGGGGTCAAGCCCCACAAACTGTGCGAAAAAAAAATTGAAGGGCTAATGTTATGTTGTCGAAGGAAATGAAACAAAGAGATGAGAGATAGAGTCGTGGTTACCTGAAGGGAAGAGATATCAGGGAAAAGATGATAAAATTTGGAATGAAGTATGAGGAGGAATACGTGGGCAAAGCAAGAATAATGAAATTGGTGCCATAAGATTATCAAGAAGCCTGTAGGAGGAAAATCGGGCCAATGGAATGAGGACAACTCAATGCCAATGTGCAGGTCGGAGAATCAAATTAGAGAACCTTGGAGGGAAGTTGAAAAGTTCAAGGACAATGGGCTATCCAAATTATTGTAATTGCATTTCATGAAATCTAATGAATAGATGAGCTAATTGATTTGTTTTTAATTTGAGTATGCAAATTGTACAATCATAGATTGATTTAAAATTGACACAAGTTATTGTCAATTTTTGGAGTTTATCAATTTCCAAGTCTTTCTGTAATTTGAGTTTAGTGTATTTAGTTGAGTTGTGTTCTATGCTTTGCATCACCTCTACCCTTCATAGATCAAGTACTTGATACTCTAGCTAGGAAGAAGTAATTCTCATTTCTTGACAATTTCAATGATTATAACCAGATTAAAATTGCTCTAGAGGATCAAGACAAAACTACATTTACATGTCCTTGGGGAACTTATGCTTACTCTATTCTACTCTTTGGCCTATGCAATGCTCCAACTAACTTTCAAAGAGCAGTACTTAGCATATTTTTTTATTATGCACATGACTGCATGGAGATATACATGGATTACTTCACTACTTATGGTGAAAGTTATGAGCAACCCCTCAATAATCTGGAAAAAGAACACAACCTGTCACTCATCAATGAAAAGTGTTTCATGATTATGACACATGAAATTATATTGGGAGACTTTATATCCAGCACAAGAATTCAGGTTGATCCACATAAAATAGAGACAATATATACCTTACATGTTCCTCATAAACAAAGAGATATCAAGAGCTCCCTTGGTCATGTAGGCTACTATAGGTGATTTATCAAAGATTTTAGTAAGATTGCTACACCTTTATTTGTTTTGCTAAGGACATTGAATTTAAATGGACCTTAGAGTGTCAACACTCATTTGAAGAATTGAAGAAAGCTCTGAATCAAGCACCAGTATTGAGAGGGCCTAATTGGACTCACCCATTTCACATACATGCATATGCTTCAGATTTTTCCATTGGAGTAGTCTTGGGTCAGAAGGATGGCAACAAGGAGTATGCAATTTATTATATCAGCAAGAATATTCAAGGAGTAGAGTTAAACTATATTGTAACAGAAAAAGGGATGCTTGTTGTAGTTTATTCTATTAGTAAATTCAGGCATTATATTACTAGCTATTCAGTTTTTATCCATACATATCATGCAACAATCAGGTATTTAATGAACAAGCTAGTAGTTGGAGGTAGATTGGTAAAATGGCTACTTCTCTTACAAGAATTTGACATTACCATAGTAGACAAACCTAGTAAAGAAAATGTGGTGGAAGATTTCATGTCAAGATTTCCAACACAACCAACTAAAGGAGTGGTGGATGATTCATTTCTAGATGAACACTCATTTTCTTTACAAGTACAAATACCCTGGTATGCAGATATTGCTAATTATTTGGTCACAAGGTAGATTCCACCACATTTCTCACCAAGAGAGAAAAGATAGATGGTTCACAAATGTTTTCCATACTTTTGGATATCTATTTATCTATTTTATATAGGGTCAGATAGAATAATGAGAAGATGTATCAGGGAAGATGAGATCTTTTACATCATGAAGGCATGTCATTATGAGCCATGTGGAGGTCATTTTGTAGCAAAGAGAACAACCTTTAAGATCCCCACAACTAGCTATTATTGGCCTACTTTGCATAAAGGTGATGTTAAATACACAATAAGTTGTGATAGGTGTTAAAGGATGGGAAGGCCAACCAAGAGTGGCGAGATTCCCTTACAACCTTGTTGGAAGAATGAAGAATAACATATCATTATGCAGCTTTTGTGTTTTCATTGATGTCACTGTTAACAAATATTTAATCAGCTCCTTTCATGTTTATTTTTCCATGCGTTGGCCCGTCCATCGCAGGGTCTGCTCGCCTTGTGTCTAAATTTCCCTATGTCGATCCACGTGTCTACTCTTTGCAACTCTAAGTCTCAGCGTTCCTTTCACATCCCAGCAAGCTCAATTATGCTCACATGTGTTGTAGCTACGAGTTTCTTTTGGTAATGTTTTGGTTGTTGTCTCGTCGAGCTCTAAAAGGCTGCCACGAAGCCCTCATTTCTAACAAGTTCTGGTGGGCCCCACAGTTATTATCTGCAATGTATTCTTGCTATGTGTCTACCATTCGTACATCTTTCTACACAGTAATGAATTAGCAACCGCGAGCAGCGAAATGCTGCCGCGCGTCCCTTTTACACCCGACTGGTGATTGTTCCCTCCGTTATTGTTAAAAGGCTCCACCCATTTGACATGTGTAGCATTAATGCAAGTCCTTAGTGGTGAGGGAAGAAAGGTTCATATGGGCAGTGAAAGGCTGCCACGTGCCTAACCAGTGAATCTCATATGCGGGCAATGAACCGGATGAACCAAATAATGCTATTGGTTGTTGCGTATCATAATCATGCACACAAAGGGATGACACTTGTCTGATCAAGCCTAGTTGGGACCACCTTCATCATTACAGAGGATGCACCTATGTCTGGAATGACATGATGCTCGGTTTTAGATCATTTCTGTTGTAACGGCCTTGGGGATATTTTGATTCTTTCATCATTGTCGAGGATTGCAAAATCTTTTTCTATTGCTGCTCTCCGAAGCGGTGGGAGTTTTTCCTGCTATATATACTTTTCCCTATGATGAGAAAAGAGTTTGGAATTTGGGAGAAAAAACGTTGGTTTTAGAAAAAGACGACAGCCCTTTATTACTATTTTATTTGATTGTAAAACTCTCAGACTGTGCCAATTGTTCGGCCTTTCTATTTTTCATGCTATTTGATCAAATTGTGAACTGTGTTTTTTATTGTCTTGACACTTCATTTGAGAACTTCTATATATATTTGATGCAAGTTTGCTTACCTAGATCATGTCTAAGGACTCTTCTTGGCAGTAGGAATGTATGCGATGTTAATTTATGTCAATGAATGAATTGTCTATGCTATAATCTTAAGTCTCTGATGTTCTGGAACACTACAACACCATTTAGGCCCTTAAATCTATGATTTATCGTGCCCATTATTAAATCTTGGCACATCGCCTTAGGTTATACTTTATTTTATTATATTTGCTTCATTTTCCCTTTCAAAACCCCATTATAGAAGAAGCCAGCTTCTCTAAAAATTTGGAGTTTACTCAGTTTAGCGCAAAAGGTCCCCCTTAAACTGAGTTTTCCATAAGACTCTGTTACCTCGTCAATTTTTGGTTTCAACAATTTATTCTTTTTCTGGCACACCTGGTGGGACTGAGATTAAATGAAATTGCATTTTAGAAGGGTGTATGAGCCATCGACCTGTAACTAGATCCCAAATCGCAGGCAATACTAGTTTACTAGTACCTCCACTAGGGATAGTCCATGTCACAAATCAATCGGTAACCATTCCATTCCTGCCACCCTTTCCTCTTACCATGTTGTTGGCCGCCAACAAAAACTACATGGCATGGGATGCAGAAATTCCCCTAGTAGCCCCGGTAGCACCCTCTGTCTGGGGCGCTCTCTCAGTTTAGACAATAAAAGCTATACCAAAGTTTACCAGAGACAACTCAAGAACGCCAGCAGAACATTTACAGGATGTGGCAGATGTATGTCTGGCACACAGGATTACAACACAAAATGTAGCCCTAATGCTTCTCACCACGTCTTTTAAAGGAAAGGCGTTGGATTGGTACCGAACACTAACACCTAATTCAATTCACACCTGGGATGAGCTTAGAGATCTATTCTATGAGAGGTTCTCAAATGATGGAGATCGTTCTTCATTGTATTATCAACTATCTGTCATAAAATGAGCCCCCAGGAGGCCCTAACAGACTTTAATGCTCGATTTCATACAAATTGGCAAAGGATTCTTGTTACCATACGTCCGACTCTTGAGTTGGCATTTATATTTTATCTAAATTCCATCAATTCTAACATTTCCGTGATGATCAAGTCTTTGGGAGGAGCTACTCTACCAGATGCTTATGGTATCACTATCAAAGCTGAGAATTATTTAATAGATTGCAAAAAATTGCCTCCTCGACCTATTATGCTGATATTTCTTGAAATATCAATCTCCACGAAATAGGTCGCGTCAACTAGCGCACCCGCAACTGCCTAGTCAATATACACATATGCAGCAAGCCCACAAAATGTGGTTTCTAGATTAAGTTTTTCCAAGGATGAAATGAGCGACCTCAAACTAATGTTGTGAACCATGGAAACTGATATAACCACTCTTAAGTAGAACCAAGCAATGCCTTCGAAGCCTGCATATCAAAACTATCAAGGCAGGTAGTCTTCTTATCAGCAGAATCAATACCAGGGCACGCCTTGCGCTAACACACTAGCCCCGACTGCAAACCAAATGGTGTCGGTGCCTACTTCACCGACGAGTGTGTCGCCAAGCTCAAGTAGGGAATTAACTGTAGGGTAGAACAATCTTATTAATGATATCAATCCATCATGTTTCCCCTGCAGCAATGCGCATATGCCCCAGAACTGTCCGCGTGACAACTTACAACAAAAGGTGGCGGAGCAACGTAGCCAAGGCACAGCAACAAAAAATGGAGGTTATGTATATGCCTCACCACAAATGGAGAGTGTGGTCCTTACCGCACAAATGCAAAAATTATCTTTAGAACAAGAATATGATATTGCTCCTGATCATACACTCTTCTCCTAGATGGAGGAAGAAGAAATGGTGTTTGCTAATGACGCATTCATATCCAAGACACTGCAAGTGTAGTCCTATTATAACACACGCTCAGAGAGGAGATTCACTGGTGAGTTAGTTGTTTCACATCCGAAAAATCCGCAACTCAAAGACATTTCTGATCAGATTCCCAGTGCTTCAACCGTTCATTCACCTTCTCAACCACGGAAGGAAATTATTATAGCAAGAACCAAGGAGTAGAAACCTTCAAGTTTGTCACCTTTTAATGTGGTAGAGAAATTGAAGAAACCATCTACTAATGTGTCTCTATGGGACATTCTAGCTATCCCAGAACAAAAGACACTATTACAGAAGGTGCTTCAAGAAGAGGTCAACCTGGCACTAATAGGGTCATTTTCTAGTGCAGAGGTTGTTTATCAAATACCGCCAGCTAAAGTCCTTACAAACAATACAAAGGAATCCCCTGCTGAGCACAAAAATAAGTTGAAACCTCAGCCCTTCTTCTTGACTCTCATTATAGGAAAGAAGTTATTGCATAGTGCTATGATTGAATCTGGCGCTAGTACCATGGTTATGCCTAAACAAATAGCCAAAGCTTTGGGACTTAGCTATGAACCTATGAAAAGAGGGGTAATGCAAATTGATGGAAATAAAGTTGAGACCGTAGGTGTCATCAAAGCACTTCCTTTAACTCTATTTGCTTGTCCTAGTATCACGGTCTCGCAAGACAAGGTCATCATAGATGTTCCTCCTATGTTTGGTCTTTGTCTATCCCAATAATTTACTTCAAAGGTGGATGGATACTTGTTGGTCACATCTGATACTTAGGACCAAACATGGCACAAAAATGAAGATAGAATCAGAGGCTTTACATTCTGAACATGTAGCAGATGAAGCCCTGATCAATTTTGAAGTCGCGCATACCTCTATCACCAAGCAAGAAATGTATTGCATTGAATTGCTAGAGGAAGAGAAGGTGAGAAGAGATCGGAATGATAAAGAAGATGCTCTGTTGATTGAACACATAGACAATGATCCTTCTAGTAATTATCATGCTACAGGATTGGGCACATATTTAATTTATGATGAAGACCAAGTGCTTCCGAGGGTCGCCAAAGAATCTAAAGGTAGCCAAGTAAATGAGCTATGGACACTGTACTTTCATGGAGAAAGAAGCAAAGTGGGTGTTGGAGTAGGGATATATCTAATATCCCCACAAAATAAAAAAAAAATTGAGGTCTTTCCACTTTCATTTCACCTATTCAAATAATGAGGTTGAATATGAAGGATTGGTTTAAGGTTTAAGCCTTACAGAACGAATGGGCATTAAGCAATTAATTGTGTTCAGATATTCTGAACTAGTAGTTAACCAAGTCTGAGGAGCTTCTGTGGCAAAGAATGTCTGCATGAGATCCTATCGACACCAAGTCTGGGACCTGATTGATGGTTTTGAAGCTTTCTACATCAAAACTATTCCCTGAGGACAAAATAGCAACACATATCACATGGTTGTGATTGGTGCTCAGTTTGATCATGTCTTTGACCTTCTTCATAATGAACATTCAGTACGAGTAATATTTTGACCAGCGATTACTGATAATGATCAGAGTTGGCAAGTTTTTGAAAGCAATGAACAAATCGCCTCGTTTAGCCAACACTCAAGGGAGTTCGTCGATCAGCTTCAATCAAAGATTGTCAAAGCTTATGAAGGACAAATTATGCAGCTCAAATCTAATAAACTTCTGAAAGGATTGGTTACTCTCGAAAACAAATTTGATTGTGATGATGCACGAAATGATAACCGAAAGTTTGTGGTGGAAAAAGGTGATTATGTAGACCTTCGGGTCTCCGATGGTAGGAATCTTTGAATCAGTAAAAATGTCCCGCACCATGATAAGGAAAGACTCATCAATTTCTGTGAAAAATATGGAGTAGTGGCCTGGTCCTATGATGATCTAGAGGGATATGATCTTGACATCATTTAGCACACTATTGAGCTAACAGAAGGTGTAAAACCAATCCGACAGAAATAGAGGCCTGTCAACCCAAAAATTAAAGCCCTAATGGCACAAGAGCTAACTAAGCTCATTGAGTCACGCATTGTCTTCCCAATCAAGCATAGTACTTGGGTATCGAATATGGTCTCAGTCTAAAAGAATAATGGAGATATCTATTTATGTGTGGACTTTTGAGACCTAAATAGAGCATCCCTGAAGGACCACTATCCACTGCCTTCGATGGAGTCGATCCTACAAATGGTTGCAAGATCAAAAAATGTTTTCTCTGTTAGATGGTTTCTCCAGCTACAATTAGATCTGAGTTAAATAAGAAGATCAACACAAGACTACATTCACCACAAAGTGGGGAACATTTTCATATGCTAAAATTCCTTTTGGTTTATCCAATGCAGGGGCAACATTCCAGTGGGCGATGGAGATCGCCTTCAACAAACTAATCAATAAGTTTATTCTAATCTATTTGGATGATCTTATTGTGTTCTCTAAATCTAAGGATGATCATTTTGATCACTTAGAACTAGTTTTTAGAATATTCCAAGAGTTCGGAGTTTCCCTAAACCCAAAGAAATGTGTATTTGGAGTACCGCAGGGTAAGCTATTGGGGCATGTTGTGTCTAAAGAAGGGGTTTCAATTGACCCCAAACAAGTAAAGGCTATCAAAGAACTTCCCCTTTTGATAAATAAGAAAGGTGTTCAATCTTTCCTGGGCAAAGTAAATTTTGTCAGCAAGTTTATTTCTAATTTCGTGGGAATAATTAGGCTAATTACCTTGATGTTGAAGAAAGATCAGACATTCAAGTGGATGACCAAAGCTCAGAAATCTTTTGAAAAGGTCAAGGAAGTTGTTTCCACAGCTCTGGTGTTGGTTAATCCAGATCAATCCAAGGATTTTATAATGTATGCATTCAGTAGCATGTCCAGTATCTCTACTGTCCTAACCCGAAAGGATGATGAAGGAAGAGGAGAACATCCAGTGGCATTCTACTCTCGGACCCTTAAGGAATATTAGGCGAATTATAATTTCATCAAAAGGTAGGCCTTTGCAATAGTGAAGGGGCTTAAAAAATTTTGCCGTCTAATTTCCTGCAACAAGGTGCTAGTGTATGTCGCACATTCCAGTGTGCGTGAATATATCATAGAAGGGGAGATCACAGAAAAAAGGGCTAATTGGATCACCAAGATCCTTGAATATGACATTGAAGTTAAGCCTACTAAAACTATTAAAGGAAGAGGACTGTGTGAGTACATGGCACAGAACGAGGAGGTACCTACCACAGAGGAGCAACCAGAGCTCGTCTTGATGGATGAACCAGAATTAGAGGGTGGTTGGCTAACTAATAGAATAAGGTTCATACAAACCAAAAAGTATCTGTTAGGTCTCTCATCCCAAAAAATGAGATATTACCAACTGCAAAATTGCAGATATACGCTAATAGAGGGAGTCCTTTTCAAAAAGAATTTAAATGGTGTTCTCTTGCGATGCATCACTTCGGAGCAAGCAAAGAAGGTCCTCGACGTGTTCCACAATAGCACTATTGGTAGAAATTTCTCTGCTAAGACCACCGCCATTAAAATTATGTGGGCTGGTTATTATTGACCTACACTTTTTAATGACTCCCGCTCTTTGGTAAAATCTTGCAGAAAATGTTAGTTCTTTACCGACAAAAGGAAGAATTCTGCAATGCCCCTCAAACCCATAGTGGCGGACAAACCATTTGCACAATGGGGCCTAGACTTCATCAGAATTATCAACCCAGTTTTTAGTGCCGAACACAAGTGGATTCTGACTACCATGGATTACTTCACAAGATGGACGAAGGTTGTTCCCCTTAAAAATGCAACAGAAACAGAGATTGTAGATTTCCTCAAGGAGCTGGTGGCAAGGTTTGGTCCTCTGAAAACTATCATTTTGGATAATTCCAAAGCTTTCTTAGGTGCAAAGGTATGTCACTTTGCATTAAATAATGGCATATTCCTCAAGACATCATCAAACTATTACCCACAGGGAAATGGTCTAGCGGAGTCAATGAACAAGAGCCTAGTCCAACTCCTTAAAAGGATTGGTTCAGAACACTAGAAAGAATGGCATAAAAACCTCTGAGCAACACTTTCAGAAAACTGCATAACTCCTAAGCAAGTCCTAAAAAATTTTCCTTATGAGTTCGTATACGGGAAAGAGGTGTTGTTACCTATATCCATGGAGATTCTAGTACTGCAATTGCTGAAATCTCTTTAGATGGAACAAAATGATGCCATGGAGATTTGGCTCATCGAACTAATAGAAGTAAAGGAAAAAAGGAGGATTTCCCTAATAGCCATGACAAATCGTCAACAAGTAGTCAAGTGATGGTTTGACAAGAAGGCTTCCTACCAAGGTCTAAAATACGGAGACCTAATGCTAAAGTATGATAAGAGGGATGCTAAGTCAGGTTAGCATGGTAAATTTGACAGCCTATGGGAGGGCCCCTTTAAAATCATTCAGTGCAAAGGACATAATGTTTTTGAGCTAGAAAATATGAAATAGGAACCCTTAGGAATCCCAGTCAATGGGATTCACCTCAAGCTATTCCATTAGGCACTGAACTCTATTTTTGTACATATGTGAATAGTGCTTTTATTTTATTTTCATTTCTTTGGCTGGTCTTTTTTCAAATTATTTTGTACTTTTGCGAAATTAACCCATTATATCAGAGCGTGGGGTACCAGGATTTCTTTACACAGAACACACCCATGTGCAGAGAAATCACAGAATGAAAGTTGAGAGCCCATAAAACTAAAATACAGAATGAAGAAAAGAACATGGATTTTCTTTAAAAATATATATATCTATTTATATATATTCTTTACATCGCAAAAGTGGCTGGGAATCCATAATCCAAAAATTTACATGTATTTGAGCTATTATATATATGATATCTTTTTTTTAAGGCTTATATACAACTATAAGGCAAGTATTCTAAGTAGCAGCAGGAAACTGAGTAAACAGGGAGACATTTGTTGAGAGCACAAAGGGGATTTTTCATCCAAAGGCATGGGAAGTAGCAATTGACACATTAATAGCAATGTCCACCTCTTCTTCCTCCATAGGTTCTTTGGTAGCACTAGCAGCATCATTCGACACAACCACCATTGGCGGGGGGAATACCAAGTTCCTAAAATCAGTATACTAATATACGTCGTAGAAGGGCATTATGTTGTAGCTACGAAACAAGAAATGTAAGGCCTGAGTAACCCTCTACTGGTACTCATCATGAGTCTATAGGAAAAATCCGCTAAGAAACAGTAGCCAAATGACAATAGCTTTTTCCTTGATAAAGCGACGTAGGTCACTGGCTGACGGCAGACCTACTTCGTAGGCAACATGAGCAACAACCTCAGCAGGACCATTCAGGTACTTTTTGGAGAAGATTTCTTTAACAAGTTTTAAGATAAGCGGTCGGGGGACGTTGATGTCTAGCATGGATGCTACGAAGTGGGAGCATGTGTCGGTGTTCACCCAATACTTGTCCTCATACTCTATGTAGTCTTTTCCTATAAGCCACTTTATGGCTATCAGGACCAAATAATGCTTATTCTTGGTCATTTGTTCCAACCTCCTAGTAGAAAATTTCCCTAGGAATGTCATCTATGACTTATATGAGGTTAAATGAACTGGAGTGTCCAGTTCTAACACTACTCCTAGGTTTCTGAGCTAATGTCAAAATTTATCTATCACCTAACCTATGAGAAGGCTTGCTTAAAACTCTGCTACCAGCCTATCACTACTCGAATGCTAAGTATGATTTTCTCACCACTTACCAGCCTATTTATAGAAAAAATGACAAGATGCATGCTAATCCATTTTGAGAAAATGTGATAATAAGCTAGTTGCTAACTTGAAATGCGTGCCTACGTTTGCTCACATTTTTGGGTCAGTTGCATTTGCGAGAGTATGGCTAAATGTGTGCTAGATTAATAGGAGCTAATTAAATAGCTTTAAAAAGGTGGTGCTCATTGATAGTAAGACGTATGGCCATATGCTATTGTGTCACCTCACAAGCATTTCCTAGAGCCCAAAGCAATATTCATATCTTTTCAGGCCATGATCATTTGCTTTGGCAAAATCATTCCTGCTGGGATATTAATTGTCAGTGCGTACTAATGCAAGGTTAGAAAGAAAATTGTCAGCTCAAGTTCCAAGGGGATCATAGTGTATCACACAATTTCCAAATGCAATAATGAACTCTGGTTGCCTCAAAATGGCAAGCAGTTCATTTTGCGTGAATTGCAAAATTAACAGTACATGCCAAATTAAATGCAAAAGGCATGCTTTCACCTACCACCTTGAGGAAAGATTGCCAAATATTGCATAAAAAGGATTAATATTTCAAAGTCTTTTCACAAATGCCAAAAGAAAGGTGCAGAGTTGTTCTTCTTTTGTGTATCCAGAACTGGAGAAAATTAAAGAGCCAAGAACTTGCGGATATCTTCACCTGAAGAAAAATGTCAGAGACTTCATCTCAACCAATGCAAGAAGAAATTAGCCAGGAGTTGTTTATAGCTATACATTCTTTAGAAGAGGTATATGTCTATGAGGATGTGGCGTATGCTACGCCTGGTATACCCATCCAGCAAACGAGGGCCTATACAAAAGAGCTTAATAGGCCCAAGAATTTCATAAACCAGAAAAGGGTCGAAGAGAAATGGGATAATATCTATGATCCACGACTTGCAAAAAACCCTAAGTCCCTCAGAGAGGCAACTTGTGCAAGGTTATCGGAACCAAAGGCAAACCAATATATAGTGAAGAGAGTTTGGTATAGTGGTCTCCCTCAATACATGGTCCCACTGGTGCACTACTGCCTGAAGGTAGTTGATGCTGCTATCCAGTGTTATAACCCTAATACCCCTTATATTGAAGGCCACAACTTAAGGGTGCACATCACTCCACAGGCCATCTAGCACATGCTATGCATCCTAGACCCAAGTAAGAGAAGAGAGAATATCGAGTCCTTTCACCTTTGCAAAGGAGAGAAAATATGGAAGAGGATGAAAAAGAACTCAAAGTTCTTGTTGGAGGAGACTGGTAGGAAATGTATCCTAGCCACCAAACTGCCAAGTATTCCGTTGTCGCGCGGTGTGTTACACGACGATCTACAGGATGCCATGTCCATGATGGCTTTTTTGTGTGGCCGAGACTCCAATGAGAAGGTGGAAACTTTTCAACTGGGACTGGCATTCCAATTTTGCAAGCAACATGATCTCTTCTGGTATGATTTTGCTAAGTTTATGGTAGAAGAAATGATACAGAAAATAAAGAATTACCAGGTGGAGAAAAAGTTTAGGTTTCTTTCTTTGTTGGTCCACATGTTTCTACATCAGAACTTAGATTTCTTCGCCTAGTATTTTCCGTTATAAATTTTTGATGAGCGAAATAAAAGGAAGCTAGTGTCCATGTGGACGCCTTTTCTTTCCGCATCATATGATTATTATGCATTTTCAGACTATTTCATAGCTCTGATCTTGCATAATTTAATCGAAAAGGGCGACATAATTAGGCTCGATAGGGATCAGACCAGATATATGCAAAGTTTCACTCCCGCCTGCAACTGGTTCTTAGGTAAGGATTTCACGATTCTCTAGATGCACAGCTTTACTAGTAAACCTTTCCTACTCCCAGCTTGTGTCACAAATAGGGTGCTCATACTGGAAATATTTTGATAGGTGTGTATCATTGATTCTACCTTCTGTAGCAACAAAAGTGTAAAGAAGAATGGATTTTTCTCTTGTCCGAAGAGTTTCAAGTCAGTAACTCTAATAAAGAAACAATCAGACCAATTGTTGGAGGATAAGCTGGCCTATCTAGGGTTGGTACTGGTAAATGATAAGTGGGAATACAACCCTTTGGACAACTTTTCAGAGCCACACATGAGAGTTATGCATGTTCCCCAACCTTACTAGGAGAAGCGGCGTAACCCGTCGGCAGACAAAGATGAGAATTTTGTTGAATTAGCGTGTATCCCTATGCAAGACACTAAAGGTTCATGGCACAAGTTCTACTTTGATGTAGTAGTGGCCCAGGATAATGTCCACATGAAGCACAACATTTACAATAGGTTGAAAAAGGATGAGGAATGGACTGAGGAAAAAATAGAGGCTTTCTGGAAGTATCACCAAGAAATAGCATAATTGGATGCTCCTTACAAAAATCTGAAGGATGACCAAGAATTTGAAAAATGGTGGAAGGAGGGCCACCCCAACCTGAGATCTAGTATTAATAGGAGTGGAGATCCAAAGGAAGAATCTGAAGAGTAGGAGGAGGAAGCAATGACATTGGCCTCATCTGTGCCAAAAAAAAAGGCCCCAAATAGCCCCCCTATGTAGCCACGAATGTGCGCTTTAATATATCAAGAGGCTCGCATACACTCACTTGGGCTGCTAAACTAGCCAGGTTATCACTACAGCAAATGAAGATAACTTTTGAAGCTAGAGAGACCTCACCTATGAAACAATAGTGCATGGAGAGCATTATTGGAGAAGGTTCGCAGGAACCCGTGAAAGACAATGTGCTTACAGCTAGCCAGGAGCTTGAGGCTGAGGAGGAGTCGCTAACGATTTTGGAGCTGCCATCGACCAGTTAACAGGTAAAATTCACTCCTTCCCTTGCTTCTCATTCCTTGGTATCTGCCCCTACCTCACTGGTGATCCCTACCATAAGTATTGGCCCTCTACCTTCTACTTTTAGTCTGACATATTCAGTAGGCTTCGCCCAATTTTTGCAAACCACTCCGCTCGTCTTTACTCCTCTGCAGATCCTTACACCCGCCGCTACCACTCAGACCTTCCTCGCCTCGCTTTTGGAAACCATTCCCCCTATGAGTGCCCCTTCCTTTTCCACTATTATTACAGATCCTCTTCCATCTCAATAGGCTGACACCCTATTGCCTCCCCCTCCACCGTCCCAGCTAGTCAGCCTTACGGCTAATTCTCCAATTTAGTCATTACAAATGACTATCCCTGATGTTGGTTCTCAAACCAAACTATGGAATGTGTCCCACTTATCCCCATAAACTATCACTCTCTAGAAGAAACAAATGTTTGCGCCTATGAAGGTTGCCTATCTCTATGCCCTACCTTCTGGTGCTCCTTTCGCAGGTGGGCTAGTTTCATCACCAGCCGAATTCATAGCACAGATAGATTGTGAAAAAGAGGCACACACAAATAGAATGAGAAAGCGCAAAGCAAAGGATGATAGTGTCTCTGCTGAACCAAAAGTATAGGCTCTTTATGATGAGGCCTGGCAAGAATTGAAATTTTCAACCATGTACCTGTGGGTAAACAAGCCTCAGGGAGAAATGCAACCAAAAGACTATAAGATATATGTTGTAGGACTCGACATGAAGGTAGCCCGACTGCAAGATAAAGTTGAAATCATGGATGAAACGCAATGGGTGGTCACTTCCGACTTCCTTAAAACTAGTCGTCAGTTAAAGAAGAAGGATAAGCATCTTAAAGCGGCAAGGGAAAGGGTTAGTTTTTTGGAGAGGAAAGAGAAATCCTTAGAGGTAGATATTGCCTGTATGACTGAAAGGGTGCTGGCAACAGAGGATGAGAGGAATAGACTTCAGGGCGAAATTGCGAAGACTCAGGTTGCCGACCCTAGCATAATAATAGAGCTACAATCTAAGAACTAGGAGGCAAAGCAGAATCTACAACTGGAGAATGAAGAACTGGAGTAGCTTCACCTTGAGTATAGTCAAGGAATGGCGCAGAGAAGTGAAGCATCAGAGCACCAACAGGCTCAATATGGGTAGAAAATACAAGAAAAAGAGGTTGAATGTAAAGGCCTAAAAGCTCAACTAGAGGAAGAACTTCGAGAGACAAAGTATTCTCCGAACGAGCACTTACCAAATCACTCCCAAGCCGAGAAGAACTGGAATAAAGAAATGAGAAATACTGTGGAACAGCTAGCATCCGAGAAAAAGAAAAGGGTATAATTGGTTGAAGCCATTATTTCAAGAGACGTGGAGATTACTTCTCTTAAAGGCTCTCTCCTACCTCCCCCTACACAGCCAGATATCATTCTGCTGGTTAGGCAATTATACATCTCTCACTAGGAAAAAATTAAAGTCTTTTGCCTAACACTGCAGCCTACCCTCTGATTCATTGCCAAGGCATAAAAGTTGAGCTAGGAGGCCCATGATATGATTGAGAAGTTCCCACGGTTCATCTTGGAGAGGGTTCCTGAAGCAAAATATCTACTCACCAAGCTATACTCGGTCTCTGATGAGAGCCTTGTCAGAGTGGGTATTGAAGATCGGGTTGCTGCTGCTCAAACGGAAAATAAGCTCATCCATTGCCACTCCACCTTCTAGCACACTAAATCAGTCACGAAAATTCTGAGTAAGACACTGGATAGCATACGAAGAGGTTTTGCCAAGTTAAATGGGATGGGTTTTCCATCCCCGTTCCTTGAAGATGGTTTTATTGCCACGGCCGAGCAGATTGCAGAAAGGATAGAAGAAAGGGAAGATGATCTAGAGGCTTTCAGGGATTTCAGTGATCCTCCCACGGTGACCGACATTGAGGGAATGATTCATCCACTCTCACAGCTACTATTCCATTGTGAAGCAGGGGCCGGTTTACCCAATGTGCTACCTCACAAAGAAACTATTGATCTAAGTGGAGCACAAGAGAATTTGTGCAACATGGTGAAGCCATCTGAGGATGAATAGTCACCTTTATAGGCAGCTCTTTCCAATCTCTAACTCCATTAACCAAATGAAATGGCACTTTGGCCTATAAACCAGAGAATTTTTGGGTTCTCCATTCCTTAGTTGAAATGCCCTTGATAGTTGCCAAAAGTTGTTAACAAATATTTAATTAGCTCCCTTCGGGTTTATTTTTCCATGCGTTGGCTCGTGCATCGCAGGGTCTGCTCACCTTTTGTCTAAATTTCCCTCTGCTACTCCATGTGTCTACTCTTTATAACTTTGAGTCTCAGCGTTCCTTTCACGTCCCAGCAAGCTCTACTATGCTCCCACATGTTGTAGCTATGGGTTTCTTTTGGTAATGTTTTGGTTGTTGTCTCATCAGGCTTCGAAAGGCTTCCATGAAGCCCTCATTTCTAACAAGTTCTGGCGGGCCCCATGGTTGCTATCTATAATGTATGCTTGATATGTGTCTTCCATTTGCACATCTTTCTGTGCAGTGATGAATTAGTGACCGCAGGTAGCAAAATGCTGCCACACATCCCTTTTGCACCTAACTGGTGATCGTTCCCTCCGTTATTGTTAAAAAGCTCCACCCATTTGACATATGTAGCATTAATGCAAGTCCTCAGCTGTAAGGGAAGAAAGGTTCATACGGGCAACGAATGGTTGCCACATGCCTAACCAATGGATCTCATATGTGGGTGATGAACCGGATGAACCAAATAATGTTATTGGTTGTTGTGTGTCATAATCATGCACACAAAAGGATGATACTTGTCTGATCGCACCTAGCTAGGACCACCTTCATCATTGCAAAGGATGCACCTGTGTCTGGGATGACCCGATTCTCATTTTCAGATCATTTATGTTGTAACGACCTTGGGGATATTATGATTCTTTCATCATTGCTGAGGATTGCAAAATCTTTTTCTGTTGCTACTCTCCAAAGCGGTGGGATTTTTTTCCTGCTATATATACTTTTCTCTATGATGAGAAAAGAGTCCAGAATTTGGGAGAAAAAACATTGGTTTTAGAAAAAGACGGCAGGCCTTTATTACTATTTTATTTGATTGCAAAACTCTCAGACTGTGCCAATTATTCGGCCTTTTTATTTTTCATGCTATTTGATCAAATTATGAACAGTGTTTTTTCTTGTCTTGACACTTCATTTGAAAACTTCTATATATATTAGATGCAAGTTTGCTTACCTAGATCATGTCTAAGGAGTCTTCTTGGTAGTAGGAATGTATGTGATGTTATTTTATGTCAATGAATGAATTCTCTATGCTATTATCTTAAGTCTCTGATGTTCTAGAACACTACAACACCATTCAGGCCCTTAAATATATGATTTATCATGCTCATCATTAAATTTTGACGCATCGCCTTAGGTTAGACTTTATTTTATTATATCTACTTCCTTTTCCCTTTCCAAACCCCATTATAGAAGAAGTTAGCTTCTCTAAAAATCTAGAGGTTACTCAGTTTAGCACAAAAAGTCCTCCTTAAATTGAGTTTCCCATAAGGCTCTGTTACCTCATCAATTTTTGGCATCAACAATCACCATGTTATATGAGTTGCAACTGCAAGTTTAAGTTCAAGGTTGATCTAGAATTCTGAATTGGTATGTAGGTATTATCCTCTAGTATTTTGTTTTGCAATCCTATGTTGATGATTATCATTGCTTGTAATTTTGGGATGGTATCTAGATGTTGGAAGCTTGTAAGTTTAGAATCTCATTTGTTTAGGTGCTCGTACGATGAGTTGGCATTACTCTGTTGTTACATTTTTCTATTAGGTCTATCTTTGGTAGACCTAATGTATAGTTGATGTTGTAATGGATTAATTTTTATATTGTGAATGTAATTATGACCTATCTTTGGTCCATGCTGACATGTTGTAGTGTGCTACACACTTGAATTATTTTTGGAAATTTTTTGAATATGCTTGAAGCCAACAATTATCCTTTTAGTGAATAAGGGTTGCATCTAATTAGGCCGACCTAATTGATGCTTGCAGATGATTTAGATATATATATATTAGACAGTTATGTGATTGATGAAGTAAGAAGTATGAAGAGAAGTGTGCAAAGATATAAAAGTATGCAAAGATGATGAAGTGTGTAAATTCAACTTACTGAGCATCAAGGAACTAAATTAGCACTTGTTAGGTGTAACTTTATCGGTTCATATTCTAGCTATAAGCCATTTTGTTATTGTATCTTTTCTAGACAGTGAGTCTCCCATTTTGGACAGTGAGTCCTGGTAGTGAGCCACCCTTTGTAATATCTTATAACTAGTTATACTATATTGTGAGCTAATTATCACCCTAGTTTTTCCCATTCTGGGTTTTCCATGTAAAAATCTTGGTGCTCATGTGATGTGTGCTTTTATGTTATGTTAATGCTCTTTCTCATTTTTACTGTTATATGCATTGAAGTAATTGGATGGTGTTTGTACAATAAGTTTAAGAAGATACTAATTCACCCGCCCCTCTTAGTATCTTGGGTATTCAATAATTGGTATCAAATATTTGTTCCTCCGAAAAATCCTAACAGCTTGAGGAAGATCTTGAAGATTGAACAAATGGATGGCAAAGAAGAAATCTGGGCTACTCTTGAAGATCTTAACAAGGATGAAAATGAAAACAAAGATTTGAAAGAAAATCTTGATGAGGAAAATGAATGCATCCAGAAATTGAAAGAGCAATTGAAGAAATTCAAAGAAAGACAAAGAAGTGAGTGAGCAATTAAAACAAGCAAATGAAGAGATCAACGGATTGAAGGTACAAGTGGAGGAAAAGAAGAGAATTGAAGATTGTCTGAATATAGTGGTGCAAATCAAGACTGATGAATGCACAAGGCTTGAACAAGAAGTGGTAAACCTAAAAGCAGATCTAGAAAAAGTAAAACTATGTGAAGATAAGTTCAAGACAAGCTCCACCAAGCTTGATGAGTTGATTGCAGGGTAGAAACCAACTAAAGACAAAGGTGGTTTTGTAATGGAAGGAGGTGAAATTTTTAAGGTTGTGCAGACCCCAAACATAGTGGACAATCAAAATACTCAAGATAAAGGGAAGAAAACAAGAAATCCGAGAAAATTTGCTAAGAGACCACCTATTAAACAACCAAATGCTCAAAGGTACCCATCTTTCAATGGTTTTTTCTTTTCATGGAATAAATTTGGTCACAGGGCAACAAAGTGCAGAAGTAGAATAAATCAGTATAATAGTCCCTTCTCCAGACAATGTTTTGCATGTAAGAAAATTGGACATAGAGCTAGTGAATGCAGAACTCAGATGATGAATTGGTTTAATGGAGGTAGAATGAATCAATCTTTTGTTGGCTACTGCTATACATGTAATAAGTTTGGACACAAAGCAAATTAGTATAGATCAAGGGTTAATGGAGGTCAAACAAATCAAAAAAATGTTGTTTGCTACAACTGCAATAAACCCAAACACATTTCAAGAGTATGCAGAAGTAAAGGGGGAGAGCAATTTGATCCGGTAAAGAAGAATGAACCAGTGAAGACAATTGACAAGAATGAGGTTAAGCAAGAAATGAACAAAATATGAAAAAATAAAGAAGAGACAGAAACATCAAATGTGTATGTGCCCCCATCTGGTGTAGACAATTCCTCTAAGAATTAGACCTAGCATGATCTTAGAGGGAGCATCAATAGAAAATTGTTCGAATGCCCTAAATATTTGGTGTGTTAGTCTTTTGTATGAAGCTTTGTTGTAAGGAATGGATAAAAAAAGGCTATGTGAAAGGAACCGAAAGAAAATGTGCAGGCATGATCATTTGCAGAGTAAATTAGGGTTTTATGTGCATTGAAGAGGGTTTTTATTAGCCTTTTGAAATCTTCCACATTTAATGCAAATTAGGGTAGATCATTGGCTTATAAAGTGTATTTGTAAGGAATTTTAATCACTTGTGCATTTCAAGAAAGTGGAGAGCAATTTGGAGCATTCTTGGGGTGATTTGGAGAGTGAGCTATGCAAACCCTAGTTTTGGTTTTTGGTGAAGGAAAAAGGTATTTTACTCTTCTGTGTTGTGGGTTTGTGTGAATCATCTTTTGAAAACATTAGAGCTTGATTTTTTGAAGAATGGAAACTCCTATAGTCATAAATGTGATAAAAATACCTATACTATCCTATAAGAAATATTCTATGAAGGTGTTTGAAGATGACCCTCTGGGCGCCTTCTCATCAATTCCTCATGGTGTCATGCCCACTGAAGACACTAGGATGTACATTCAAGTTAAAATTGAGGAATATAATCATAGAAAATTTATAGATATTTGGAAAAATGAGCTCATCAAGGATGATTTCTTGATAAAACCTAAGTATTCAAATATTGTTGCAAAGAAGTTGGATCGATGGAATTACTTTCCTAACTTTAGCTCCACTATTGATGATAAATATGTTAAACAACCTCTCAACAGAATGCATGACAATATTTTGTGGATTGACATACCTCATCTTATAACTAAGGAAGTGATTAAGGTAGTTACCAAACTCTATGACACCGAATCAGTACCAGTGTTGAAGCCTATGAAGAATGAAGTGATGATGGAACTCACTAGTGCTACATTTGATAGAAGGGCTCTTGCTACGAAGCCTATCACCAATCCTGCTATGAAGTATGCAGTTATAATGATCAGTCACAAGATCTACTTCACAAATAGAGAGAATTTTGTATCTACTACAACAATTTACACCAGTTATGACATGGTAGCTAATGGTGCTAATTATGATTTGTGTGAACTTCTTTGGAAGCAATTGTTTGAGAATCTAAAGATGACCAAGGAGAAGAAATATGCATTTAAATTTGGCTTCTTGATTTTTTTTTGATATTCTACTTTCTTAAAATACTTATTGGAAGAGATGATGTGGTGATTTGGGACACATCCAGACCAGTTGCACATCAAATTTTTTATTATATGCACAGTTTGGGTGATTTGAAGAGTTGATATAATGCTCTGACAACATTCTTTCATGTGTTCAAAAGCAACATGAATGAAAGAGAAGGGATTTCAAAGAAAGTTATTGAGAAGTATAAGAATGATATCATATTTCATGTATCCTCTGATGAGTGCATGATTGAAGTTGTTGAACCCCAAACTATATGGATTCAACCTTTGGGGTATGAGGTTATAGAGGATGAAGCCGAAGGTTATGTACAAATTTTATTGAAAATTCTGAAAGATATCAGTGAACCTAGAGTTGGCACTTATGCAAAAAATCTATGGAAGTTCACTTGGAACATAAGAAGCCAATGATAATAAAGAATGTAGATGAAATGCTTAGAAAGTATGGCTTCATTGATGAGAAAATTCTAGAAGGAAGAGCCATGGGAGAGTAGATGGTTGGAGAATCATCAGGACTAAGGAGATCAGGCATGACTACTCCTTCAAAACCATCTGTAGCTCCTATAGTGAAGGTTGATCCCATCACTCCTAATAAAGATAAAGGACTAACCTCTTTCAAACCCAATACAAGATCTGGTAAAAGGAAAGAAACTCCTCTAGTGGTACCTATCAAGCGAGAAAAGAAGGAAAAGGCAACAAGGGAGAAAAACCTCAACATCATTGAAGAAGAAGAGGAAGAGGAGGAAGACCCTGCAACAAAATTGGTAAGAAGGAGAAGAGGAAGCATGTCCTCTGGTGAAGGTGCTTCACAGGAAGCTAGTGTTGGCAGTAAAATATTTCATATTGTGTCATCCTCTAAAGAAGATGAAGAATAGGGTTTTGGTGTTCATGTGCTTACCAAACAGGACTCAAAGAAGGAAAAGATGCTAGAAGAGGTATCTTTGGACCAAGAAGAACAAAAGGCCTCTCTGGTAAGACCTAGTTCCCCTCTTAGACTAGAGGAATTGGTTAATAGATTGACACATTTTGAAGATATGTTGCAACCTACTATAGAAATCTATGATCAAGTAGGTAGAGAGGACATAAAAACATTAATCTTGGCTATTATTCAGTATGTTATCACTTTGGAAGTCATTTGGGATTATGTTAAGAACAATGTGCCTAAGAAACTATGGGAAGACCTGATGAAAAGGAGATCAGAGGCTATTGAATTAGAAGAGAAGATAAGAATTGAGGCATTTGAGAAAATTGGGTCCTCTTTGACCCTAAATGATTTGGAAACCTTGAAGAAGGTATGTTCAAAGATGTTCTAGATGAAGAAAAGTGTAAACACTCTTATGACAAAGGATAAGAAGTAGATAAAGAAAATAAAGAAAGAAACTGCAGAAGCCATCAGGGGTATGGCTGAGAAATATGGCATGTTTGGTGCACTCCCATCCGGTTCTACACCTAAATTAGGAGAAGAAGTTTCTGCAGAGGTTAAGGAAGACATTCCTTCTGGTACAGGTGATACAAACATTCCTCGAGAATAAAATGATGTAGATATCCCTCTAAATACAAATGTTACAAATAATCCTCCGAAGATAGAGAAACAAAATGAGGAAGAAGTTGAATCAGAGAAGCATGATGTTGTCCCACTGGAGCATATTAAAGAATAAAAGGATAAAGATGAAGGTGAAAGGGATGAAGGAGAAAGAGATAAAGATGAAGAAGAAGATGGAAAATGAGAAGAAGAGAAAATA
Source organism: Sequoia sempervirens (assembly GCA_007258455.2). Lineage (NCBI taxonomy): Eukaryota > Viridiplantae > Streptophyta > Pinopsida > Cupressales > Cupressaceae > Sequoia > Sequoia sempervirens. Next base: position 560,100,941 of record VDFB02047230.1, read on the forward strand.
GAGGAAGAAGAAAAGGTAGAAGAAAAGGAAGAAGGAAATGTAGAGGAAGAAGAAAAAAATGGGGAATCTTCCCGAAAGAATGAAGAAGATCAAAGGCATGTTGTAGAATCTCAAAGGTCCCCTAGAGAATCCGACGACGAGGATGATGTTTTGAAAGGCTTGTTATCCAAGCAGATTAGGTTCCAGCCAGTGATTCCTCCAAAACTTCAACTCCCCATGATTCAAGGCAGTGTGGATCTGGATAAGATTTATCCTATTCATAAGTTGGTGTTAGGGGATGCACTGCATGCATCTAGAAGAAGAGAAATTTTGGAAACACATCAAAAGGGGACAGAGCTTATTGATGATGCCATCAAAGCTTTGCAGGAGGCCACCCCTAGTACATCAATGGATACTTCTCTCACTCTAGTAGAGAATCTGAAACTTCTATTAGATTCCTTTAAGGAGTATGCCTCTGAACTTAGTGAGAAGTCAAGGCAAGATGTTGAGGATAAATTGGCATAGAAAAGGATTTTGGAACTTCATGATAAGTGTGCTCTATCACACAATAATGTTGAAAAGAATCTAGAAGTTGTGTAGGCTTGTGAATCCAAAGCCAATGTTGTATTTGCTTACTGCATAAAGTGGTTGGATGACACATAGAATATTAAAGATCTCATGGAATCCATTGATTCCCAGTTGACTATTGTCTCCAGTACTTATAGTGCATCCAAAGATAGAGACAGGACATCCTGGAATGTTATCTCTACTCTCAGAGAAAAATTATTTATTCTACAAAAGTAGAAGGAGAATATCATCAGAAGATTCGATCAGCTAGGTGACCTTGTAAAAATGGAGTACACTCTAGTTTCCAATGTTTTGGCATATGAAGAGAAATTAGAGAAGATCGATCTGACTCCTAGTACTCTGGATGATGCAAAAGAAAGTCTAGTGGAATTGGAATCTCTAAATAGGATATTGATATCTGCTAACAAGAGTTGGGAGAATGGTAAGGCCACATGGCAAGTTATTCTCAAAGAGCTTCAAGGCTCACCTTCCTCTGGGTAGTGTTTTTTTAGTTTTCATATTTTTTGATCGTCTTTTGTCCTTGATGTCAAAGGGGGAGATAAAAGGAAGAGAATGTTATGGAGAGAAAAGGGGAGAGTATCATACATAGGAGGTTTGTAAATTATTTTGGCACATGTTGCCATCAATGACAAAGGGGGAGATTTTTGGAAGAATGAAGAATAACATATCATTATGCAGCTTTTGTGTTGTCATTGATGTCACCATGTTATATGAGTTGCAACTACAAGTTTAAGTTCAAGGTTGATCTTGTATTCAGAACTAGTATGCAGGTATTATCCTCTGGTATTTTGGTTTGCAATCTTCCGCTGATGATTATCGTTGCTTGTGGTTTTGGGAAATGGTTTATGGATGTTGGAAGCTTGTAAGTTCAAAGTCTCATGTGTTTAGGTGCTCGTACAGTGAGTTGACATAACTTTATTGTTACATTTTTTTGTTAGGTCTATCTTTGGCCAACCTAATGTATAGTTGATGTTGTAATTGATTAATTTTTGTATTTCAAGTGTAATTATGACCTATATTTGGTCCATGCTGACATGTTGTAGTGTGATACATGCTTGAATTGTTTTTAGAAATTTTTTGTACATGCTTGAAGCTGACAGTTATCTTTTTGGTGAATAAGGGTTGCATCTAATTAGGCCGACCTAATTTATGCTTGTGGATGATTCATATATATATATATATATATTGGATAGTTTTGTGATTGATGAAGTAAGAAGTATGAAGTGAAGTGTGTGAAGATAGACAATTATGCAAAGATGATGATGTGTGTAAAGTCATTTTATTGAGCATTAAGGAACTAAATCATCACTTGTTAGGTGTAACTTTATCAGTTCATATTCTAGTTGTAAGCCATTTTTTAATTGTATCTTTTGTAGGCAGTGAGCCTCCCATTTTAGACAGTGAGTCCTGGCACTGAGCCACCCTTTGTAATATCTTATAATCGGTTATACTATATTGTGATCTAATCTTCATCGTGATTTTTCCCATTCTGGGTTTTCCATGTAAAAATCTTGGTGTTCATGTGATGTGTGCTTTTATGTTCTATTAATGCTCTTGCTCATTTTTACTGTTATATGCATTGGAGTAATTGGATGGTGTTTGTTTAATAAGTTTAAGAAGATACTAATTCAGCCCCCCTCTTAGTATCTTGTGTATTCAAAAAACCTCGGTTGACATTAGCACCCTTTGACAAATGGGGTTTAAACTTCATTAGTTCAATCCCCCCTATATATAACAACAAGGAATATATCCTTTTTTTCATTGACTACTTGAAAAAATAGGTGGAAGTCAAGGCCTTACAATTTTCTAGAGATAGAAATGTGGCTAATTTCTTCTATGAAGTTATATTTACTAGGTATGGAGTACCTAGATAAATAGTCATTGATCAAGGGCTCCAATTTGCTTTTGATATAATTTCCAAGTTGGTTGAGGAATACCAAATTAGATATAAGAAATAAAAACCCTACCACCCACAAGATAATGGTCAAGTGGAAGTCACTAATAGGAAGATTGAAAGTATTCTCACCAAGATAGTGCAACTGCATAGGAAAGATTGGGTTTCAAGGTTTCCTGAAGTAGTCTGGGCATATAGAACTACATGGAAAAATACCACTATATTTACACCTTATGAGTTAGTCTATGGGAATACAAAGATCCTTCCTACTGAATTTGAATATAAAACATTGAGGACAATAGTAGAATTGGGAATGGATTTAATAGAAGCAAGGAAAGAAAGTTTGCATTCTTTAAATGGGTTGGATGAGATAAGAATGGAAGAAATACATCATACAGAGGTAGTACAGCAAGAGAGGATGAAGTGGCATGATCATTACATTAAAAAAAAAGGAGTTTTTTGTGGGGGACTAGGCCCTATTATATGATTCACGGTATAAATACTTCAAGGGAAAATTTTAGTCTAGATGGTTGGGCCCCTATGAGATTAGCAGAGTTTACCCTAATGGGGTAGTACAATTAAACACCATTGATGCAATCTGGTTTTCCCTTCTTGTCAAAGGCCATAAACTAAAGTTATACAAGAAGCCATTATAGAAGGATGACTTCATCTTTTCACTAATCTAGCAATATGGTGTTCACAGTGAACCCAACATAGAATCAGACACACAGAGTGATGAATTAGTAATACATGACATACCCAACACTTCTAGTAGCCTAGAGATTAAGTTACATGTTGGAACACAATAGTCTACTAAGAGGGAGGGTGAATCAGTAGATACAAAAATTTTAGCCTTCTTTTCTTAAGTGTAGATATAACTTCTAAATCTATATGTGCAGATTAAAACTTAAAAGATATGACAAACACATGCACATAAAAGATCAACACATAACAATAGGTACACATGGAAAACACAAGATGGGAAAAACCATGATGAGAAAATTCTACTAGGAGCTACTATCCTAATCCAACTTCACAAAAAAATTCTTTTTGTTACAACCTTTAAGGACACCAACCCTAAGGAGACAATTCCCTAAACTGAGCACCAACGCAATTTATCTGATGGCAGCAACCTATCAGATTTACAACATGTAAGATGATTAGAATTTGTTCCTAAGGAACTCAAGTCAATGTTATATCTTACTTTGCAACTGTTCAAATATATGTTGTTGCTTTAACAACTCTCTTCATTTCTCTAGACCCCATTGGTTTAGCTCTACTCTTCTCCTTCTTCTTTAGTGCATTCTCGATCTCCCTCAATGCACCACCATACCCCTTTTGTAGCTCTCCTTTTGTTTTCAATGTATTCATTGTTTTCCATTAGAGCTCAAAATCACTTCTACACTTTTTTACACCTCTTCTATACCCACTTCATTTAGCTCACACCCTTGAACTACAACATCATATCTTTTGTGTAGGGCTTATTGAAGATCATTTCCTTAGGATTCTCCACCATCTATAGATCTTTAGTTAGGTTTTGAAATATCTTTTCCTCTATCATATAGTTGTCTTGAACCACACAACATTAAATTCAGGTGAAGAGTATTTTCCTTCATTCTTTCTCTACCAAACCCTAAGATTGGATATGCAATCAGTGCAACCTTCTAATTATTTGATTTGATCTTGATCCTTGTCTCTGTAGACCTCTGTGTCATCACTTTGTGCATCAAATCTCATTACAACTATCGTTGAGGTAGGTAAATCATTTAATTCTCATCTCCATGTCGGTTTGCAAGTTGAAACCCTATTTACACAGAGTTAGTTGTTTGACATCAATCTATTCAAATCTGGGTTGTTGATCTATTGCCTTCGTTCCATAGTCCTATGTTCTCCATTCACCACCATAACTTTAAATCATGACCATCTGATAAGCGGTCATTTAAATCTCCTCTGTTCATCATATCCTTCATAACCATCGTGCATCACCATACCACTTGTGACATTCACATTTATTTTCATGATGTAACGACCATCATCCGATCACTTTCCTTTAATCTCTATCATCCATCAGATATCGTTGATATGCTATGAGCATCACCATTCCTATCTGCAATGGATTAGGATGTAGCGATCACCATTGGATCAACTATCGATCAATTTGTGTCATTCCCCGCTATCTCATTAGCTTTGACAATGGGCCCACCGATTCTCCACAAGCTGGCAGGATTATGCTATGTGTCTTCTCTTAAATTCATACTACACTACTGCTTAACTCTCATCACATATCGCTGAAAGCTTCTTGTCTCAAGGATGTGTAAACATGATACACTAACACCCATAAATGAAATAACCTTTGGAAACCTATCTTTATTGTTGTCACCTTCCACTATCATCGCTCATCACCCAAATCTTCAAACTCTTCACTTCACAATAGCAATGTGAAGCAACTGAATGAGATTATGCCACATGTTTGTTGGACCTACCAAAATTTATTCTTCTTCATCGTGCATCGTCTAATCAATACTTGTCAGATCTCATCCAATCCCCACTCCCCCACGAGGCTCAACTAGGACCCACCATAGGCATAACAAGCTAGTGGGAAACATCTAATCAACTTAATCATGACCATTGAATGGCTCCCATCGCTCATCACTAAATTACAAACCAACTTTGAAGAGTTTTCCATGATTCACAAGATATAGTGATAGCCATCGGATCTACAATTTTGAACGTGCACTATTCAATCTCCAAAGGAACATATCAGCAACCTCAACTAGATGACTAGGTGAAGGGGTTGATCATAGAACAAACTTAAAGGGAATAGGTTATAACTTATGTGATGTGCTATCTTCAATAAACAGTCAACGACAAAATAGAAGAATTGTTAAGGTTCCATGACTGCCAACACTAGGGTTTAATTGCAAAACCCTAATTCAGGCTAAGAGCACAAGTATAATAATTTTGAGTAAAGCCTTCAACCTCCAGACTTGTAAAACACATTTCTGAGTTGCTCTCAGAAAACCCATGTCAAATCTAGACTCATATTTTTCTCTTGAGCACTGAAAGAATTCACTATAACAACATGAAAAAATTGCATGACAATAGTGCAATATTTTGAACAACATTTGCAGCATCCACTTCACCTTCCAGATCCACAATACACCATCTTCCTTAGACATCAATGAATTTTTTTTTACATCAATGCTAGAACTCCCTTCGTGCAGGATCAATTCCATTTCACACCTAATCCCCTTTTGACATTAATGACAACAATATGCTAACAATCTCCCCATTTGTCATTGATGAAAAAACTGAATTCTGATACCAAATGGTTTGAAATAGTCTTATACCAATTGAAATCAATTAAAATCTATAATATTAGAGCTTTGTACCAATTGGACTTTCTAAGAAATTCACTCACCTTGCTCCTCTTTGCTCACATTTCTCTATCTTGTTCATCATGCTCCCATTTGATCATTTGCTTACTTTCTCCCATTTCTATCTTGAGCATTGGCATCTTTTCTCCCCCTTTGACATCAATGGAAAAGGGCAGAATCCCCCTAACACAATACTCCCTCTTGGACAGGTAGTTCAAAGAGAGAGTGGGAATTTTTGATTATGCAACCATCAAGTTGTTAGAAATTTGGAAAACCATCATTACCTGACTTGACCTATCCTTTCATTTCCAGGGATGAATGAAGTAGCAATGAATCCCCCCTTGGACTCATGCATTATTACTAGTAGTTAGTGATATGATGTAGAAGCAATGACTTCTAACTTCTTCCTTGGGTATTAAAATTGTTCCTTGGGAAGAGGCTTGGTGAAAATTTTAGTTACTTGTTCTTTGGTTGGAACATACTCCAGGTTGACCTCCTTATCTGCAATCTTCTCTCTTATGAAGTGATACTTAATAGATATGTGCTTAGTTCTAGAGTGCATCACTGGATTCTTTGATATATTGATGGCACTTGAATTATCACAAAGAATTGAAATAGGTTCTTTGTACTCCACTTTTATGTCCTTAAGTGTCTGTGTCATCCATAGGACTTGAGTACAACATGTTGTTTTTGCCACATACTCTACTTCAACAGTGGATAGGGTGAGTAATTCTTTCTTTTTTCTCATCCAAGAAACTAACTTGTTTCCCAAAAAGAATGCTTCACCACTATTTATTTTCCTTTCATCCACACTTCCTTCCCAATCAACATCTGTATATGTTTTCAAGGAAAAATCCTTGCTCTTGGGGTACCATAACCCATAGTCAATAGTAATTTTGATGTATCTAAATATTATTTTCACTATGTTGACATGTGACTCTCTTGGTGAAACCTAAAACCTTGCTACTAAACATATAGCTTGCATAATATATTGTCTTGATGCAGTTAAGTATAGCAAGCTTCCTATCATTGACCTGTACATCATCTAATCTGCCTCTGGTGATTCATTTGACTTACTCAATTTGTGGCCAGTTATCATGGGGGTACTAACTGGTCTACTGTCTTCCATGCCAAACTTCTTGGGAATCTCCTTAGCATACTTATTTTGAGATATGAATATCCCATTATCAATTTTTACAATTTGTAAGCTAAGAAAGGATGAAAACTCCCCTAACATTGACATCTCAAACTCATCTTGCATGTGGGTGGAAAATATTTTACACATTTTATCATTGTTACCTTCAAAAATGATGTCATCAACATATACAACAACAATAATCATGTGCTCACCTTCTGATTTGAAGTACAAATTGCTATCTACACATCCTTTCTTAAATCCTTGTTGTTGTAAATACTAGTCTAATCTAGAATACCATGCTCTAGGTGCTTGTTTTAGACCATACAATTCCTTTCTCAATCTGTATACATAATTATCATCCTCTGATAGCTAAAAACCTTCTAGTTTTTCAATGTAGACTTCCTCTTCTAGGTTTCCATTCAAGAATGCAAATTTAACATCCATCTGATATACTTTGAAACCCTTATAAACTAAAAATGTAAGAAACATTCTTATTGCTTCTAATCTTGCTATAGGTGCAAATATTTCTTCAAAATCAATACCTTCAACTTATGCATACCCCTTGCACACTAATCTTGCCTTATTCCTTACAACTACTCCATCCTCATTTAGTTTGTTTCTAAAAACCCACTTGGTTCCAATCACATTTTTTCTTGTGGTTCTAGGAATCAGTACCCATGTTTTATTCTTTTCAATCTGATTTAACTCTTCTTCCATGGACTCTATCTAGCTCTCATCCTTGTTGGCTTTAGTAAAAAAAATTGGTTCAATTTGAGATAGGAGAGAAAAATTTACTTTTTATTTGTTCTTTGCAACATACTTTGCAGAGGCCTTCTCAACATCTACTTCCTCATATTCCTCTTCATCATTTGACACATTATCTTCATAATCTGACTCATCTTCAAAGTCATTCTAATTAGATTAGATATGTTTTATGCTTTCATCAATCTTGACATTGATGCTTTCCATTGTTTTATCCAATCTCTTGTTATAGCATTTATATGCTTTACTTTGAGTGGAATATCTTAGAAATATTCCTTCATCATTTCTTGATTCAAACTTTACCAAGTTTTCATCTTCTCTTTTGATGTAACACTTACTACCAAACACTTTGAATTATGTCACATATGCAGGTCTGCCATACCACAACTCATAGGGAGTACTATCACTATGTACTCTGATTTGAAATTTGTTCAGAATGTATACTACAGTATGTATGCTTCTCTCCAAAACATATCAGTTAATCTAGCCTCTTTCAACATTGTTCTAGCCATATCTTGTACAAACTTGTTCTTCTTTTCTACAACTCCATTTTTTTGTGGAGTTCTTGGCACTGAGTATTGTCTCTTGATTCCATGTGCCCCATATTCAACAAATTCAATTGATGTGAATTCTCCTCCCCTATCTGACCTTAAGCATTTGATCCTTCTACCTGTCTCCTTCTCAACCATCTTTTCAAGTATCTTAAATCTCTCAAATGATTGTGACTTGTCTCTCAAGAATGTCACCCATGTCATTCTCGTGTAGTCATTAACAAGCAACATAAAGTATCTTTCTCCTTTCAATCCCCTTGTTCTTGTGGGTCCACACAAATCAATATGAACAAACTGTAAAGGCTTGGTGGTAGAATATTCCTTAGTTGGGAAACTAACCTTTTTTTTCTTTCCCTAGTGGAACTCTTTTCATATGACGTTTACAGGCTTAATTACTTTATGTTTTCCCACAGTTGTCGTTGCACCAAAATATCGACTTGTTAATGCCTGATACAACTGCCAGAGTTAACGGATCCACGAGAGGTGGTTAGCCCATGTCACAAATCTCTAGGGGAGCATTGAACATCTGCCAAAAAAATCCCCCCTTAGTGTTACCTAAGGGGACTTAAACCTGACACCTTTGGCTTTGATACCACATGTTGGCCCATAGTTGTCATTGCATCAAAAGATCAACTTGTTAATGCCCGATACAACAGCCAGAGTTAATAGGTCCACAAGAGGAAATTAGTCCATGTCATAAATCCCAAGGGGAGCGTTGACCATCTACCAACACTTTAGGCATGTGTCTAACCAGACCTCTTGAACTTACTTTCATCAAATTATCAAAGTTTATATGGCCTAATCTCATATGCCATAACCAACTTTCATCAGCTTGTCCTATCAAATAATTTTGACCTTTCACTTCAACAAGGTTGTAAAGATTGTTGTCAGTTCTCAATCCTTGTGCAAATACCTTTTTCATTCTTCTTGATCTTGCAACCTTCTGAATCAAATGTGACTTTATAACCATTGTCACATATTTGTCTCACACTCAGTTGATTGTGCTTCAATCCTTCAACATACAAAACATCTTTTGTGGAATTTTTAGCATCTAGACTTAAGATTCCTTTACCACATATCTTGACTACAATGTTATCACCCAAACTCATAGACCCTCCATTACATTTCTTAAGTTTGATGAATTTACTTTTGTCTCTAGTCATGTGTTTGGAGTAGCCACTATTTGTTAACCATTGATTTTTATTTTTGGCATGTAGGGTTGTTTGTGCAATCATTGATTGTGTGGAGCTTTCTCCATTTTATTTCCACACCTTAGTTTTATTTTCTATATTTTCCATCTTCTCCTCCTTGTTTTCAAATTCTTTGTTTGATTTAGGAGGTAAAAATATATTTTTCTCATTCTTAACATTTGGCCTGGTAAACTTTGTTCTACAATTTTTAGCTATATGACCAAAGTTATTACAGTTATAACAAATTACATTCACATTAATTAAAGGAGCAAACAAATTTTTGCTTTCAAAGTTTTCACTCCTTTTAGGAATGATTCTACAATATCTAGCCCTATAACAAAACTGATTACATGAATAGCAATATCCATAGAAATATGAGGAATACCTGGTCATAGCATTTTGTGCTGGATGAGGAGGTCTTTTTTACATCTACCTTCTGGTGTCTCTCACCCTATTGAATCCATCAACATTAGTCCTTTTAAAAAAATTATTTTTCTTTTGATGATCAGGATCTGATTGGTTATCCTTCTTGTCTATAGAAGACTCTTTTCTTCTTTAGTTTTCTCTACCTCTGTAGATTTTTCATTGCAATATTTTCCTTTGTAGTCACTTTCCTTGATAGATTTAGACTTTTGTTCTGCTCTAAATCTTTCATATAATTTTGCAGAAGCATCAACAAAGGATATTTTCCCTTTCTCCAAACCTAAACCTGATTTTTCTTTGTTAGTGAGCTTTTGGGTGCTCAATAACTCATCTAATATATTTGAGCCATTTTTTCAGCTTGAGTCCTTTCTCTATTTTTTATTTTTCCTTTTCCAAATATCTTCTTAGAGAAACAATCTCTCCCTCAAGCTTCATACATATGTCAACTTCAGACTGTAGCTTGGATTGAATTACATCTTCTGGTCTCTTAGCTTCCTCTAGTTGCAGCTTCAATTCTACCACATTCTAGGTAGATTCTTCTAGTTCCTTGCTTAGTTTATCAGAATCTTTTTGTGCAAGTTTCTTCTATTGCTTGTTCTCCCTTTTTAACTTCTCAATCATATCTTTGAGATCATCAATCTCATCTAGAGAACATATGATTTCTCCCTCCAGGTCAACCACTCCTTCTTCTTCACCTTCCTCATGAAGATCTTCTATTTTTCCTTTTTCTACTCCTCGTACTCTTTTGGCATGAAGAGAAACTCATTTTATCTTACAACAAAAGAATAGTTTTGTTCCTCATCTAAGCTATTGTCACCTTCTGATACATCACTTTCTTCTTGGATGTATAGGCTTTTCTTGTTCTTCTAAAATTTCTTCTCTTAGGGCAGTAGGATTTCTTCATTTTATCATCTACCTCTTGTTCATAGTTTCCTTTCTTATTGTAGGGACATTTAGCAGTGAAATGACCTACTTTACCACATTCAAAGAATTTAAAGGGAAACTTATCTTTATATTTTCTAGATCCTCTTCTTAATCTCCTGATGAAATTTTCCTCTTCTTCATCATTCCCATCATTCTCAGATGGAATCATATCTACATTGTCTTTCTTGGGAGGTACATCCTTCTCCTTGTTAATAGTCTTGAATGTAGCTTCTTTCCTGGATGTTTCTTCATCTCTCATCCTCATCTCATAAGTTGTGAATATACCATGTAGCTCATTTAGGGTTAGTTTGTCTATTTATCTTCCTTCTTGAATAGCTAAGATCTTAGAATCATACTTGCATGTCATTGATCTAAGAACCTTCAATATAACATCTTCTTTCAATTCTTCTCCATACCCTTTGTCGATAGAGTTCACTATGCCATTAAATCTTAAAAGATAGTTTGTAATCTTCTCTTCCTCTATCATCCTTAGGCATTCAAATCTAGCTTTAAGTATTTTAAGATTTTCCAATTTTACCTTGTCTCCTTCATAGATCTTTTTCATTGTGTCCCAGACATCTCGTGCATTCTCACAATACATAACTTTTTTGTGCATAGATCTAGACAGCTTATTCATAATAGCAAACCATGCCTTTTCATTATTTTCAAAATCCTTTTTAGTTGCAGCATCAGTAGGAGGTGTAGCTAGTGGTATGTATCCAACTACAACCAACATCCATACATAAAAACCTAAGGATCCCAAATATCCTTTCATTAATGAGCTCCAATAGGCATAATCTATTCCATCGAACCTAGGTGGCTTGTTTGTGGAAGAGCTTTCTTGACTAGCCATTTGTGCTCACAAATTCAAGGATCTACCCAAGCTGATTAAGCTTCTCCTAGGGAACCTAGGGCTCTGATACCAATTGTTGGAACACAACAATCTACTGAGAGGGCGGTGAATCAGTAGATATTAAAGTTTTAGCCTTTTTTTCTTAAGTGCAGACACACCTTCTAAATCTAGATGTGCAGATTAAAACTTAAAATATATTACAAACACATGCACATAAAAGATTAACATATAACAAGAGGTACATGTGGAAAACCCAAGATAGGAAAAACCACAATGAGAAAAAGGTGCTAGAGCTACTATCCTAATCTAACCTCATAAATAAATTCTTTTTATTACAACCTTTAAGGGCACCAACACTAAGGAGACACCAATCCCTTGAACTGATCAAAAACTTAGCTTATCTAATGGCACCAACCTATGAGATTTAAAACATGTAAGATGATTACAAGTTGTTCCTAGGGAACTCAATTCAATGCTTTAGCTTACAAGGCAACTGATCAAATATATGGCGTTGCTTCAACAACTCTCTTCACTACTCTACACCCCACTGGTTCAGCTCTGCTCTTCTCCTTCTTCTTTAGTGCATTCTTGGTCCACCTCAATGCACCACCATACCCCTTTTGTAGCTCTCCTTTTTTTTTTAGTGTATTCATTGTCCGCCACTAGAGATCATAATCAATTTTGCACTTTTTTACACCTCTTCTCTACCCACTTCGCTTAGCTCACACCCTTGAATGACAACATAATATGTTTTGTGTAGTGCTAATTGAAGATCATTTCCTTGGGATTCTCCACCATCTACAGATCTTTTGTTAGGGTTTGGAATATCTTTTCCTCTGTCATATATTTTTATTGAGCCCCACAACATTAAATTTAGGTGTAGAGTGTTTTCCTTCATTCTTTCTCTGCCAAACCCTAAGATCAGATATGCAATCAATGTAAGCTTCTGATCATTCAATCTAATCTTGATCATTTTCTATGTAGACCTCTATGCCACTAATTTGTGCATCAAATCTCATTACAACTATCATTGAGGAAGGTAAATCATTTAATTCTCATCTCAATGTCAGTTTGCATGATGAAACCCTGTTTACATGGAGTTAGCCATTTGACATCAATTTGTTCAAATCTAGGCCATTGATCTATTACCTTCACTCCATAGTCCAGCATTCTCCATTCACCATCACAACTTTAAATCATGACTATCCAATAAGCAGTCATTTAAATATCCTTCATTGATTATATGCTTCATAACCATCATGCATCACCATACCACTTGTGACATTCACATTTATTTTCACGATGTAGCGACCATTGTCCAATCAATTTCCTTTAATCTCTGTCATCCATCCCATATCACTAATATGCTATGAGCATCACCATTCCTATCCATGATGTATCAAGATGCAGCAATCACTATTGGATCAACTATCAATCAATCTGTGTCATTCCCCGCTATCCCATAGATTCTCCATCGGTTGGTGGGCTTATGCCATGTGTCTTCTCCTAACGTCATAATCCACTACTACTCATCTCTCATCGAAAATCGTTGAAAGCTTCTTGTCTCAAGTATGTGTAAGCATGATACACTAACACCCGATGATGCAATAACCTTCGAACACTTGTCTTTGTTGTCGCCACCTTCCACTATCATTGTTCATCGCCCAAATATTCAAACTCTTCACTTCATAACAACGATGTGAAGTGACTGAGCGATATTATGCCATTTGTCTTTTGGACCCACCAAATTTTTTTCTCCTTCACTATGTGCCATCTGATCAATACTTGTTAGATCTCATCTAATCCTTGCTCCTCCATGAGGCTCATCTGGGACCCACCATAGGCATAGCAAGCTAGTGGGCACTGTCTAATAAACTTGATCACGACCGTTGAATGGCTTCCATTGCTTATTGTTGAATTACAAACCAACTTCAAAGAGCTTTCTGTGATGCACGAGATCTAGTGATAGCCATCGGGTCTACAATTTTGAACATGCACCATTCAATCTCCAAAGGAACATATCAGCAACCTCAACCAGATGACTAGGTGAAGGGGTTGGTCACCAAACAAACTTAAAGGGCATAAGTTATAACTTATGTGATGTGCTACCTTCAACAAATAGTCAATGACAAAATAGAAAAATTGTTAAGGCATCATGACTACCAACACTAGGGTTTAACTATAGAACCCTAATTCAGGCTGAGAGCACAAGCATAACAATTATAATAAAATCCTTCAACCTCCGAACTTGCGAAATACATTTATGAGCTGCTCTTAGAAAACCCATGTTGAATCTAGACTCAAATTTTTCTCTTAAGCACTGAAAGAATTCATTGTAACAACATGACAAAATTGCATGACAATAATGCATTATTTTGAACAACATTTGTAGCATTCACTTCACCTTCCAGATCCATAATACACCATCTTCCTCAAACATCAATGCTGGCACTCCCTTCATGCAAGATCAATTCCATTTCACACTTGATCGCCTTTTGACATCAATGACAACAATATGCTAACATTACACAACTCAGTCCTTGAGCTTCCTTGGTACTAACTTTTTTATGTTTTTTTCTCATCAAGCACACACTGCACATTATAATAATGTTTTGAATATCTTCAGAGGGACATGTTATCAATATTCACAAAGGGTCCTAATTCTATTGAGACCTGTAGATTCATAATATCAATGTTTAGAATGGGTCCTGACAGTGAAGTTTCCTATAGCAATGTCTGGCAGTTGAAAAGAATATTTAATGCACTTGGCACCATATTTACTACAAGTTCATATGCATTCATTTCAAATATATTCATGTATCCTATCCATCATTTCATGCACAATAAAGCAGCATAATTCTTTTATTTCCCACTCTCATTTCAATTACTTGAGTTGTCAAATCCACAACTCATGCCCATCATCACCGTCCCATCATATTCACTTGCCACCCACTATTCATTACCTTGCAGTTAATACCCGTCAAATCAAATCAAAAAACAAATATATTTTTTTTAGTTTCCATGCACGATGGATGGTTTTTTCTCCAATGCAGTACTTCAAGTACACTAAAATGATTATTCTAGTTTTCTTTAAAATTTCATGCACTTTTTCATATTATTCCATGCATGTGAAATATTATATCACTAATTACCATCATTTCAAATTTAAGCCACCTCCAAATCATAAACATGAAGTGAGTTCACTTCACCAATTAAGTTGGGGGGAGGGTACACCTTACTCGGTCTTTTTTCCATCCTTTCAAATCTTCCACCCAAATCAAATTTAATGAATATCATGACATGCAAAAACCTTAGTTGTGTTTTATTTTTGCTGCTATTTTCACAGCCATTTTTAAAATTGCTAAACTTGAATCCCTAATAACCTATGAGAATTTCAGCCTAGTTTTAACTAAGAGTTGAACTTAGAAGGGAACTTGTAGTTGCAGTATGGTATAGTAGTAAGGATAGATGAGGAAACAAAGGTTTTGAAGTGGTAGAATAGTTTGAAGGTGGAAGAAAATATTGAATTGGATTTATAGAGCTTCATTTAGTACATTGAGTGGAGAAGTAAGCAAGGATGGGAGATGTTATAAGAAGAGAGCCAATGAATCACCAACAAATTTTGGAGGACGCAGCAGTCCTACCCATCTTTACAAGGTTTGGTTGGCTCGATTACTTCTTGAAATTGACAAAATTTAGTGATAACTTAACAAGAAGGTTTGTAGACACTCTTCAATATGATGAGGTGATGGTAAAGGGATTGTTAGTTGATGCATTAGAAACTACCATTGCACAAGTCATAGAACTACTGAGAATAGGGATAGAGTTTCCAGCTTGGGCCGATGCAGTTGCAGCTTGGAAAGAATTTTTCATACGAGGTGAAGAGTTAGATTCCTCATCACAAGGTATGAAGAGACTTTCTCTCCACTGGTTGTGGGAAAGATGGGCCTCTTACATTATTAGATGCATTACCTATGATAGTAAGAAAAACATTTTGTACATAGTCTATTTCAAATTATTGAGTCATCTCAGGCATAATAGGGTAGTGAATGTACCAAATTTTCTTTACAACTTATTGAAATGAATGGCCTCAGAATACTAGAGAAAACAAAGTGACACTTCCCTCTCTGATCACTACTTAGTTACCTTATTGATAAAAAGGAGTTTAAGAATCCAATACCCACAAGTGAGGTGGGAAGATTTTAGGGAATGCATAGACATTAGTAGTTTGTTGGATGCACCCATAGTACCTGAGGACACTGAAATCTAGAATGAGCCCCAAAATGAGCCTGAAGAGGAAAACCCTCATGTTTCACCTATGGTTTCTCTTGCTTGCACCCAAGGCAGGCATGAGGAACCTAAAGAACCAGAGCCTGGACCACCCATAAATAAGGAATTAACTTCTTCTAAGTCACAGAAATATAAGAGTCAGAGAGGTATTGTATCTACCTCCTCTACATCCTCTAAACCAGAAGAATATATTTCAAAGAAAAAGAGGGATACTCAAAAGCAGAAAAAGGAGGATGTTCCTAAAAGGAAAAAGAGTGTTAAAAATGAAAAGAGGAAAATTGAGGAAGAAGTATTAACACCTAGACGCTCTGGTAGGCTCAAGAAACAAAATGCCACAAAGGAAAATATAAGGGAAATTGAAGGAAAAGAGATGGGTAAAGAAAAACCTCAAGAAGAATAGCCTCAAAAAGAACAACCTCAAGAAAATGTTATGATTGTAGAAACTAACTTTGAATTGGAAGGGAATCTTCCTGGTAATAAGAATATACCAACGAAAAAGAGAAGGTATGTAGTGACAAATTTTGAATCTGAATTAGAAGATATATTTAATGCTAAGAAATTCCAGATAGAAACCTTCCCCATTCCTAGAGATTATGAAGAAAGTAATGAGCAGTTTGAAAATGCAAAGGAAGTTTACATTGAAGACAGAGATATAATAAAGGAACTCCAAGAGGCACTGGACAGAATTAAACACCTGGAGGAATTGGTACAAAATTATGAGTAGAAGGATAAAGAAAGAGAAGGAAAAATGCAGGAGATGGAGGAGAAGTTGCAACTATATGGTCATGACACTAAACTAGATGTGTTGGCATATTTGGATGCTACTAAGACAAGGGACAAAGAATTAGTAGTGCTAGATGAGAAACCCCATCCTCTCAAAACTCTTGATTATCATACAACCTACTCACTTGGATACTAATTATGGAAGGTAACTGATAAGTTTGCATAGGAAAAGGAGAAGTGGAGAAAAGAAAAGGAAAAATATGAACAAGAATTAGAAAATAAGGATATGGAACTAAATAAAACAAAAATTCAGTTGGAGAAGATAACAGATAAGGCTACACAAATATTCAAGTGTAGGCCTCCACCGAGAACTTATACACTAATTTTATGAGAAATTTTTGTATGCTTTCAGTTCAGTAGATTAGCTTGCAAGAATTCAACTAGCATGAGTCAAACTTCCAAGTTTCTTGAAATTTTTTCTATTTCCACACCCAAAGAGTAGGATTAGTTTTGTGAGTTTTATTTGCACAACTATGTAATACCTAATGAGATAGAATGTAACCCTTTAATTTTTTGGGGGGGTCTTCAAATCAAGGCACTTGCTTCTTACTATAGGAATGAACAACTTAGAGGTGAGATTATGGAAGAGTATGAAGAGAAAGAAAAATCCATTGCACTCCCAATCAGAAGAGAGGCTCAGGATCCAGACGCAATAATTGATGAATGAATGAAACTTATTACACATAAGGGAGTAGGTAAGAAAATCATGATGCTTAGGGAGGAAAACTATGACAAAATGAAAATTTTATCTATGGGAGTAGGACAACAATGTTATAATTATGTGCAAAATAGATGGAATTGTTTAACACCTAAACTACAGAAGAAAGAGCCACAATCCATGCATAACTTCATTGTTATGCTTCAGAGGGAATGACATTACATGGAAATTGGTAAAAATAAGGGAGTTCATTGGATTCCACTCACTTTTCATCCACCTATTCTCCTTTATCCAATTTCACATTTGACAGTGGAGAAAAGTGATGAATGTGAGAGAGAAGGAACTATCTAGATGAGGAAGCTTTCATAATATCAAGGTTTTTATTTGAGATAGATTAAGGGGGTTAGCATAGTTATGGACCTTAGACAAATTTATCTGTAGTACAATCAAGATCCCTAGTGTTTTTCCAATCAATGTCTAGTTGGGGGGAGTGATAGGTCTAGATAATGGATTTTTTTATGTTGTTTTTATACATGTTTCAAGATACTTTTAAATAATTTCTCCAAACAATATTCCTACATTATGCTATCCTTTCATATCCATTATGTAGACTTGAACCATAAATATGATGATGGAATTATGGTTATAATATATTAGTATTATATGTTTTGTATGAATATATGTATGGAATGTTGATGGAATGCTATGAGTTAATTGTGATAGTTATCCTCATGTACATGTTTTACATAATTAACTTGCTTGAAACTAAAGAGGAACCATGGCACAATAGTTGAGGGATGAACTTGTAGCAAAAGGAATGACTGGACACCAAAACAAGGGAAGCTCTAGGTTAAGTTGAACATGGTGATCATTAATCAAAGGCACTTAATGAAGGTTGGACGTGTGTTATTATAACCAGTTTAATAAATGTTAAAGAAGAGGTCTCATTCACTTATGAAATTTTGACAAGTGGTTGTATGTTTTCATACAATTTTGTTTTGATAGAGTTCTAGTTCTGACAGGATTTTCTTTCCTTTTTAGTTATAGGTTGAATAATACAAGTCTTAACTCTACGCTCTATTATCTGGAAGTGGAGTTAATTATTTCAATTAGTTTTTTCTTTCAATAAAGATTCCCTCAAGCTTGTATATAGTTGGTTGAATCTGTAGGATAGTTAGTTGGTTTTTCTCAATTTTTTTTTATCAGTTACTTTCAATTTCAACACATGAAAAATATTCCAAATGATTGAGTCTAATATGTGGAAAGATCTTTTGTAATCTTTTACAATATGTGATGAATGGAGTTAATCTTATGGGATGCATAGAATCTATTGGCTAGATTGAGTTCAGTTAAAGTGGGAACAATTACTTGAGTAGGCCACTCAAGGTATTGTTCTTCACTTCATCTTCTAGTTATTTGTTTCTGTTAATAGTTGTTATTAGTTTATCATTGTTTCATGAGTCATATGCAAGTTAATTAGAATTTAATCTCTTTCTTATTATGAATGAATTCTTTTGAATATGCATGTAATGGTTATTAGTAGTACTCTGAAGGATAGTTCAGCTAAGTCATTAGTTTTTATTAAGTTTTTAGTTGATACAATATTATTTTATTAGCAATAGTTTAGTTACAGTCTAAGTTGTAGGTACCTGTAGCAACTACTTATGGTCTATGCTTTTATTGTTTTGCAGTTCTATGAATTTCCAAGAAGTAGAATAACTTAAGTAGGGTAGTTTAGGTAGCTTTAAGTCCATGAAGGCATATATAATGTTGCACTATCAAAATATTACAAGCCTTGGGTTGAAAATTTAAGGTGGTCTTAAGCAATGTAAAGTGGAATTTTTAGCTAGTTAAACCTCTGAATTGAGTAGGCACTACCAAGATTACAATGCATTAGCTTAGACTCTACAAAACTAACTCCAAAATCCAACCTAAAACTTGAATTTTTGAAGATTAAACTCAATTATGATGGAACCAAAAATTAAAATGTAGATCTAAGAAAGGGAAAATTATGTGTATCAGTCACCAAAAGTACTTTTTCAAAGCTAACTAAGGACTCATTCACCCTATGGTGAATGGGTCTTGACTAGGGCTCTGTAAAAATGGTTTATGAGTTCTCTTCTACTATTTCTACACTCCCAGATCTTTGATTTTCATAGTCAGATAGCCAGAAATAAATCCTATAGGTGAGTTTCCATGAAATTGCAAGAATGATGACAACAAATGCAACTTTGAAAACTTTGCAATTTTTCTCTTCAAGAGATCTTCCACCTAAAATTTGCAAACACAAATCAAAAGGGAAAAATTTATTATTGTTGGTGAATGGGGGTTTTCCTTGGCCAAACCCCATTTTGGTAGTTAAACCTTGAAATAAAATGAAATAGCATGAAAGGAATGATGAATGAACACACCTATGTCACAATTCACCAAACCCTTGTTTCAACCTTGGAATGTAGATCTACAACTAGCATGAAATGGATTCAATGTATGTGGATCTTGATCTTTAAACTTGAGTTGAAACAATTCCTTTGAATGCTTGAATGGATCTTGAATACTACATCCACATATTAGCTCAAATAACATGCATTATGAAAGAATACTTTGACATGATAATAGATCTTGATTTCTGCAATAATTCTTCAATAAATCTGCTCTTGAATGCCTTGAAATAATCTTGAGATGCTATTGAAAAATATAACTTGATCTCATGAAAATCTTCTCATAAACTTGCTCTCTTGATCTCATAAAAATTACTTAGATGAAACTTAGTGAAATGACCTTAAATATTTATACATATGTTAGCATTAATTCCTGAAATTCAAATAATACAATCTGACATGTGAATATACTTTTGAAATCATTGAAATACCACTAAAAACATAATAAAAATTTAGGTCCTAGGCCTAAGTCAGGACCTATTCTCCCTTGGGCAAATGGGTCCTAGGTCACTTACCTGGGACACACATTATCCAATGATAAATATTATGTTATGGCATTAATGAATGTTAGGTTTTCCTCTTCAAAAATTGTAATTAATTAGGCTTGGATTTGAATTAAAGGGGCCAATTAAGGAAAATTAACCTCAATTAATTAATAAAGCCCTAGATAAGTGTGAAAGTGTAAAGGTACACTTTACAACACCAAAAGTAAGGCACAATTAAGTCCATTTTATTTAATAGGGCCCTAAACTTAATGTGAATATGTAAAATAGATATTACAACACTAAATTAAGGCATCATTTAGTTCATTTTATTATTATTTATTCCCAAATGAAGTGTGAAAAAGGAATACTTTTTCCTACACTACAAATATACACCAAAGAAATAGTCTCCTCTATTGATTGAACTCAATGCAGTCATAAACGTTTTGGTCAATATAGGATTAAATTTTTTTAGATGGATTAAAGTGTGGGCATGAAGAATACATCTATAAATTTGAAGTAGTGATTGGCCAACTAGAGGATGCGTACTTGAATATACTTGAATAAAATTATTGGAAATGTACTGTAAATTTTTTGTGCTTTGTATTGAATAAAACTTGATTCCATAACTATATACCAAAAATATGTCATCCAAGACCACAAACACATACTAGTGTAGGAAAGATAATAATTAACCAACAAATATAGGTGAAATGAGTGTGAAATAAGTTATGAAGCATGGAATACACTTGGATTTTAAATATTTGAAGTAAACCATCTACAAATATTCATTGAAGCTTGTTCTATAATGGAGGCAACATATTATTATTGAAAACTTGAAATCTAAAAATATAATCCTTAATTAGCTCTTTTTCATTGTGTTTTCATTGCATGCTTAAGAAATAAACATCTTAGCATACCCTAAAGCACTTCATTTATTGCAAGTAAATAATATAGGAACATTTTTGTGAGAACGGATTGGAATAAAATTTTAAGCATTTATAGTTACATCAAATAATTATTTATTTATTTAAATAATCATTTATAATGCAAATATGGACACCACCAATAAAAAAGATATGTATTAACCAAATAGCCATATAGGCATGCATCAATATATGTCAATATAAGTATAACATTATAAAAAATAGCCATATAGTCTTATAAGAATGTCATATGGTCATACAATGTCACATATATGCAATACAAAATATATGTCCAAAAATGCCTTATAGGCATACAACAAAGGACCCTAATAAATAGTCATTCCCCTCCAGGTGAAGAAAAAATATCATAGGAGGTTTTGAACATCGGGGGGATGGAGCTGCATATGAGAGTGGTCTACTTTGAACTCAAGGGTTGGTCCTTCTATTTGATTCTTCATGGAGCCATACCTATTACAATAAAAAGTATAGACATTAATATATAGAAATTACATTATATAATGAAATGTTTAATAAAATAATCACTTACTGCCTCCAAATGATCTCTCTCCTCATTTGGAATAGTGGAATGCTCACATTGTGGCATTGCAAAGCCCTATAGCAACCATCTAGATAGAAATTAAACTAAAAATAAATAATCATTTGATGTTTTAATAATAAATAGCTAAAAAATGAATGTAATTTGAAATTTACTAATCTGCCTCATACCCCCATCAAAGGCATCAAGCTCTCTATTGCAATAGAGACACCATGCTCCATTTCCCTACCAATATCAGGAGGAGTCTCTACTTGCATCATTTGAAAATAAAACAACATTATTCAATTATGAAATCTAGAAGAGCGATGTAGGTCATGGCTTATAATATATGACATAGATAACAAAATTTTGAGTACTTATTGAACTATATATTGTTTCATAGTTTAATAATATGTTGTTACTACAACATTATGTTCCTTGGGATATGATAATGCATCCAATTCTATTTCAAATCTGTTTTTATGATCAAAACACTTCATGAACAACATGGTGAACAAAATGTTGATAGAAGGGAGCAATATTACCTAGAGAACCAAAAAGACAAAACACAATGCACAAGAGACATACTGGGTAGTTTCTAGGTTGATAGGAACAAGTTGAAAAAGGAAGAGGTTGATATAAGGGAATTAATGAGAGCTATTAATGTCCCATTTTATGCCATATTCTAGCCTATTTCATGCACCTTCATAACCATTCTTGAATTCCATTTATGTTCTATTTTCATATCATTTAACCATTTTACGTTGCATATTATTTAATATATATGTCATATTTAATATAGTTTTAAGAATAAAATATGAAAATTTATTATTGGTTGTCTTTACTAATTAGCATTATTATTTTAAGCCTTGGTAAATATATTTTGTAGCATGTAGATTTCTTGTCACCTTCTAAGTGGGAACCATCATATCACTCAACACTTCCACGTGCACTCCTACCACATCAACTCAATGCCACGATTACATCTACCAAGGCATTTTCAAGAGGCATCAAACTTATCTTAAATGGCTGCACACATCAGCATTTTTTCAGATATTTCAAACATTGATTTTCCCCTTAATATTTGGCATTATTAGAAGACGTCTCATGCTCCTCTCTACAAATAATTACTGCCATGTCAGAAAATGCTTTTTATTTCTGAATTTAATCAAGGAACCTGTGATTTACTTGCCAACTATTGAGGAGGATAACCTGCAATAAATTTGTGCTTGTTATTAGTATGGAGAAAACTAAAAATATGTCATTTCCTATTGTTGTTGTAATAAAAATGCCTTTTCCTTATTTGTGGACAACCATAAAAGTTTCACGTGCACCATTATTGTGTTGGCTATAGGACAAAATAGATACTCTATTCCTATACGCAGTTGTTATAGACTGCACACATATATGTAGCATAATATAATCTACATGATAGATGGGGAGTGTAAGAAAAATTATTGTAAGCAGATTTGTGTATTAGAATGTTGTATTATCTCTGGTAAATAAAATAGTGCTTTCCATGATTGAAGCAGCAGTGTAAGAAAGTCATTTTGTTTTATCACCTGGCGGACTAAGGAGGGGGCCCACTGCTTGGGACACCTGGTGTTTTTCCAGCTTTCATAGTTATGGTAATGTATGTTTAATTTTCATAGCTTGGTGTTTTATTCTGAACTAGTGATTGAGCATGATTGAAGTGTGTTTATTTATGTTCTTTATTAAATGTTGCTTCTATGCTATTTGCTAGTGTAGTTTGTGATTCATTTAGATTATGAAATCATTATAATTTTTTGTTGTTCCTGTCACTGGAATCAATTTTCATTTTGATTTGTTGTAGATTTATTTCCATAGTTGCATTCATAACCACTCATCGCACAACATTCACCCTTTGTGACATATGGTCTTGATACCTCTCACAAGTCTATGCCCCCGGATTGACACGTATAAACCAAACTGAAATTCATTATAAAGTATTAAATCCTTCTTATGATTTACCCATGTTGGACTATCATTTTGGTGCCATTTTCGGGGAGAGGTGTCAAAGGTAGGTTAGCTCAATGAGTTGAGTTAGGACCATTGCACCTCGATGAAAATCTATGCAACTGTTGACCTTTTTTAGATGATTAACCTTGGTTTTCTTTGTTTTAAATCATATAGATGCATTGTTAGATTTTGTAGGTAGATCTTAGAAGATAGTTTACCATTTATATATTTATCACTAGTTGTTGTGAATCATTGATAAGAAAGAAGTAATATTGAAGAAACAACACAAAAATGTCAAAAATGTTGCATTTTCAAGGTAGTGTAGACATGTCAATTTTGGGAGAAAAATGCTTCAAAAATGTTGCCCTGTGACCCCGCAAGGGGTACTACCCCTTGACCTCGTTGGGGAATGCTACCCGCAGACCCCCGCTTTCAAATTTAAAAACAAAAGAAGAACTTGGTGGGGGAATCACGTTGACAAAAAGTGGTATTTTTATACCCCCTTTACATAAAGAATGCAACTTAGATAATCTTGATCTTCCAATACCATTGTCACAAACATCTACAGATGTTATTTCCATAGTTGAGCAAGAACAAATAATTAATGAATTTTTAGGACAATGGAATTTTAAAAATTATGATTTAACCATGTTTTGTTTTGATTGTTGCAAGGAGGAAGCTAAGTGCACATGCCAAGCTATTCAAGAGGAAATGGAGAAGGAGATAGATGCTATAAGTGATCCTCGACATGACAACGGTGAAAGTGCACAAGTATTCTTAGTAACTCAAGGAAAAGTTCACAGTCAAATTGGGAAGATCAAGGTATGCATAATGATTTTGAAATGTCTTATAATTCTATTGGATTAGAAAAACAATATGTTTCTTCACATGTTACTTCTTCACATAGTATGTATGGTGAATGGAATAGTGAATGCTCGCAACAACGACAATACCCATCATTACCATCTCCATTATGCCCATCCAACTTCATCCCACCCACTTTATATCCACAACAATTATTACCATTTTCAGTATCACATTCATATCACCAACTATCCACTTCCACATACCCACTAAGAGCAACCATCCTACCTAATAAAACATTACATAATAATGTGGTTCAAACTACATGTAATAATGAAATTTCATATATCACTTTACATTCTGATAATGTGCTTGAAATTGGTCAATCACAATTAAAATATATTGATGCAATTCAGGGATGTGATTTTGATTTGCTTGAATTAGAAGAACAATATAATTAGTTGAATGATATTCAACTTCGTTCTTTTTATTTACTTAATAAATCACAACCTTTAGAGGCCATTCACACACATGAGGAAACACTTCAATATGAGTTTCATTTTATTATGGAACTCATAAATGTGTGTGCTAGAATTAATATTGTGATTATATATGTTGAACTATGTGCATTAACAATTCAAGAATTGTGTGGAATGAAAAATGAATGCCTACAAAATCTATCTTTTAATATTTTTATACTCAAACATATGGATCTTTGGAGGCCTATAGTAAAAATGTGTATTCCTCACATACTTGTTGATTTAGGCCCAGTAATAATCGATTAAGCACAACTAGATGGGTTTGAATGTGTTAATGACCATACTAAACATGTTACAAAATAATGATTATTTATTGACAAGGATCAAGGTTTTAATGTATGCATATCTTTGTGATTCTTGATTCTTTGGATTATCTTAAGATGGCCATTAATTGAAAAATCTCAAGGTATTATTTAATATATCATTGTATTTATTGACTCCTTGGATTATGCTAATCCCCTCATGCTTTTGAAGAATGGAATTAAGTTGGGGGGAAAATCCCTTGAATTCTAGAAATCATTGATTGATTCTTGATAATGTCTTCAATGACTATTTATTCTAATAAAACCATCTATGTGAGATTTGAACCAAATCAAGGTACACATTCTTGTGTTGATTAGCATTTCACTTATATTATGTTTACACAAGAATTAATTTCCATTTATACATTTGACTATTATTAAATATTTATTCATATATATAACTCTACCATTCATTTTTCAATCAACAAATTGATTATAATGGTAAAGTTATTAAATGGATAATATTGCATTACTATGCTTGATATGCTTGGTCATGAGAATATGGCTATAGGTTTTTCATGGTGGTTACCCAAAACTTTTACACCATTGGTAATTCTTCTCTTCATGAACTTTTAAAGACCCATTTTGTTAGCCTTGATAATTAAATGGCAAACATCAAGTTTCTTCTATGCTACACTTTTGGAGATGACAAGAGGGTTTTTTTTTGCCATGTGTTCAACACTAAAAGGCATAAATTCTCTTTTTCACCATCCTTGATGCGAGACCATGTGGAGGACAAAATGCAACTTGGTGTAACCATGTATCTTGCAATACCATGTTCTTGGCTAATTATTCACAAGCCACGCATCCAGAGACAACTTGAAGACATGTGGAGGTCCTAAAAGGAGCTTGAGCATATTCTACTATAGACCATTGCACTTCTTCATAAGGATTGTTTCCTATCTAATAGCTATATGGATCTGTTGAGAGACTACCATTGGTCTTTCACTACATTGCCTTATCTTTGGAAGATTGCTTCTCTTGTGAGTAGTTCTTTCAACCAAGTGATTGGGCATGTATTCCAAACTTCTGTAGTCAACTTTTAGATATGGTGGCATGTGCTAAATGGGATCCTATTATGCAATCTTGTTATGCACATATGCATGGTCACTCTTGCTGAGGTATATTTCTTTCCATTGGTCATCATTTCAAGCTCTGCATCATGTAACCAGTTTCATTGGTGAATTTCATTGAAGGGCTTACAAAGTAATTCCATGTTTTGGATGGTATCACTTTGACATCCAATGAGAGTCTCATTTTCTTTGGTCATTATATACAGTTTTTCAAAAATAGAAAAAAATGAAAAAGATGGATTCTGGTGGATACTAACTGCAAAATAAACTTAGGGGTGAAAACTAATTTTTTGGTGCCTCTAGGTGCTGGCAAGTTGAAAACTGGGATACTAGTGATCTGTTGTTGTTATCAAAATTGGAAAAATAAATAAAAATGAAATCATCTATGTTCTCTATGGGGCTACTAATTTTTCAAGTACACTCAAATGCTTCCATGGTTGTTTTTGTCTATCTAAGTGCCTCTAACACATCCTATCACTCCCTTGTGTGGGTATGGTCCAGTTTGTTGTGGTCAAAATTTCCTTGATCACCTTTAGCATAAGTTACACATTTATTCAAGGTGTTAGCAACAATGCAGAGATAGAATCAACTACTACTAGTGTGTTCTATAATGCTTCAATCATGTGGCGATCTTTCATGTGTTGCAATTCTTGTTGCAAATGCATTTTCATAGTTGTTGAGTTCCTTCAACTACCAGACCTTGGACTAAATGGAATGCAAGTTGGTAAAACAATCAGTTTTATTTTTCATTATTTTATCTTTAAAATTTATTAATATTTCTTATTATATTAATCATATAAAGCAGCTTTTTCCACCTACCTTCTCCTTGTTTCCCAAGGATGGTCAACCCTTTAATTTGGGGGGAGGTTCACCATCCTTATTACCTATCTTTTTCATCCATTACTTCTCACCATCCTTATTTATTCCATCTTGGTATCCATTATTTTCACCCTTTGTCACTCATGAATATTCCCTATCATTTCACCTATTGCATACAACTCATAGAGATACTTTTTACACCTCCTATATATAGCATTTCAAAAATGATGCTCTGGAAAAATGAAAAACAAAAGGAAAGAATTTTCTTTTTTTAAATATGAGAAACAAAAACACGATTCAAAGGAGGTATGCATATTGAAAACAAAAAGAAAATTGAAAAAACAAAGCCATGAACTTGTTATGCAAAGTTGAGAAAATTTGAAGGAAATTGTGATTAGCCATGAGCTATACTAGTCATGGGTGAAGAAGAAATCCAAAGTCATAATTTCAAGACTACCCTCTTAGAAATAATGATTGCATGAGGACGTACAATATGTTAAGTTGGGGGGAATGATGAGAGCTATTAATGTCCCATTTTATTCCATATTCTAGCCTATTTCATGCACCTTCATAACCATTCTTGCATTCCATTTATGTTCTATTTTCATATCATTTTACCATTTTACATTGCATATGATTTAATATATATGTCATACTTAATATAGTTTTAAGAATAAAATTTGAAAATTTATTATTGGTTGTCTTTACTAATTAGTATTATTATTTTAAGCCTTGGTAAATATATTTTGTAGCATGCAAATTTCCTATCACCTGTTTCACGGGAACTTCATGTCACCTTCTATTCAGGAACCATCCTATCACTCAACACTTCCACATGTACTCCTGCCACATCAACTCAATGCCACAATTACATCTACTAAGGCATTTTCAAGAGGCATCAAACCTATCTTAAATGGTCGTACATATTAGCATTTTTTCATCTTTTTCAAACATTGATTTTCACCTTAATATTTGGCATTATTAGAAGATGTCTCATGCTCCTCTCTACAAATAATTACTGCCACGTCAGAAAATGCTTTTTGTTTCTGAATTTAATCAAGGAACCTGTGATTTACTTGCTAGTTATTGAGGAGGATAACTTGCAATAAATTTGTGCTTGTTATTAGTATGAAGAAAACTAAAAATATGTCATTTCCTATTGTTGTTGTAACAAAAATGCCTTTTCTTTATTTTTGGACAACCATAAAAGTTTCACGTGAGCCATTATTTTGTTGGCTACATGCCAAAATAGATACTCTATTCCTATAGGTAGTTGTTATAGACTGCACATATATATGTAGCATAATATAAGCTACAGTATAGACGGGGAGTGTAAGCAGATTTGTGTATTAGAACATTGTATTATTTCTAGTAAATAAAACAATGCTTTCCATGATTGAAGCAGTAATGTAAGAAAGTTGTTTCATTTTATCACCTGGAGGACTAAGGAGGGGGCCCATTGCTTGGGACGCCTGGTGTTTTTCTAGCTTTCATAGTTATGGTAATGTATGTCTGATTTTCATAGCATGGTTTTATTCTAAACTAGTGATTGAGCATGATTGAAGTGTGTTTATTTATGTTCTTTATTAAATGTTGATTCTATGTTATTTGCAAGTGTAGTTTGTGATTCATTTAAATTTTGAAATCATTATAAGTTTTTTTTCCTGTCGCCAGGAAGTGATAGTTCCTGTCACTGGAATCAATTTTCATTTTGATTTGTTGTAGATTTATTTCCATAGTTGCATTCATAACCACTCATCTCACGACTTTCACCCCTTTGTGACATATAGTCTTGATACCTCTCACAAGTCTACACCCCCAGATTGACACATATAGACCAAACTAAAATTCATTATAAAGTATTAAATCCTTCTTATGATTTACCCCAGTGTTGGCCTATCAAGAATCTTACACAATAAGGGGTCTCATGAATGACATGATAGGGTTGTAATAATAGAAGGATAGATGATAGAGCAATGTGCTAGTTAGGAGAAATGAGGAGACATGATAGAGTATCCTATCCTCTTGACTATGGACATAGTATCCTCATATCAGTAAGAGTATTCATGAGTATCAATTGAATTTCAAGGTTTTGCATGTTTCATGTGGAAAATTTCAAAGTAAAGGACAAACATAAGATGGCAGTCCTAGGGAAAATCATATCATGCAAGCAAGGGACAATATCATGACTACATAAAGAAGTCATGCAAACCTTTATTGATATGAAGTGTGAAGAAATTTTTAAGTTGGGATAAGATTTATGGAAATAATGTAAAGCATGATAGTGAGATGCATAAAAAGAAGCAATAATGAGCACTTTCAACTAAGAATAAATGATGTAGTGATAGTGAGTAATGAGGGTGTTAGGTCTCAAAAACACAGGTTGTAAACCTTAAGAGGATGCCAAGCTCTTTGGGAACATTTTTGGCTAATGAATGAGGCTAAATGACATGGTTAAGATCCCCCTGCACTTTAGGCTCCGCAAGACCTAGGTGGGTGTACCGAAATGATTGAGCAGATTTGAAGTTATGTGTATGATCTCTAATTTGGGCAATCTATTCGTAGTGGCATGTGGAAGTGAAATAGATGCAAGGCTAATGATTAGTTCCTACTATAAATGTTTTGAGAATTAAGTGTATGAATAAGGTTTGTGAAGTATACTACTTAAAATAAATGTGACTAGTGCCTAATCCTATTGGGTAAATGGAGTCAAGATGTATAAGGTATGCGGATCCTCTTTCGTAGCTTAACTCTAACTATTTGACACTTATGGATGTTTATAGCTTGTATAAATGTGCAAGTTTGTCAGCTATTTGGCTCTTCTTACAAATCCTAGTGCTATCCCCCTAAGTTACTATGAAGTTTTGAAAGAATTTTAATTATGATGTGAAAGAAACCAATTGAGACAATTAGTTTAAAAGGACTTTAATCCTGGGTAGGAACCTATTAAAGATGATCTCTCAGAATAATTTTAATTCTTTCCCATAGAAACCAATCAACGAAATCACAATAGTACAAAAAATGTGTATTGACAAGTTAAATCTAATTTGAATAACATAGAATGAACACTCTAGAGATAGCCAAATAACATGTATGGATTAAAATTGACATAACAGTTGAACACCAAAAATTGGACCTCCAATTCAAATTTTCTCTTCCATTATATTGCTTCAAAATATATTACAATTCATACTGGAAGTCTTCATTTTCTTGTATAATCTATCTACTACCCAATATCTAATTTCTACTGATGATTCCTTTTTACCCTTGGATTGCATTTTTCATATATACATCACTTTTTCAATGGTTGCGACCCTTCAACATATCTTTTCAGTGCTGTTTTTCTTTTTAATTCATTATCTTTGGCAAAATAAAATACTTTAACTTTAATCTCCATCTTTGTATCTTTCCATCCCATGAAAAATAAAGTATTTTCAATACTTTAATTTTAATTCTCTTGTCAAAAATTCCTTGCTTATATTTTTTTTGGTGAAAAATGTCTCACTTCTAATTGTATGCATTTTTTGCATAAAAAATGTTCATTAGGTAAAATAATTACCCATTTTATAACCCCCTCAGTGCAATGCACTTTACTATGGAATTGATTTTACACCATGATCACAATGAAATCTTTTATTTACCTTTTCTTGCATTCTGCTTTATTAGAAGGACTTTATGATTTCGAGGGAACTTCAAATATGTTCTCTTTGATATAAAAAAAGTCACCTCAATATAATATTTTATCTTGACTTACATTTGTCTTAACAAGAACCATCACCATAGCTATGCGAATAAAATCTACATCAGATGTCGATGGATTCACTTAATCCCAAGAAAATGACATTTACTATAGCTTCTCTTCACATTTTGTTGCTTCTTTATGAACTTCAACAACATCAAGCAGATGTTTATAGTAGTCAACATGCAACTCTATCTGCTTCCATCAAATTCATGTGTATGAGGGCTTGCCATAGTCAATAGTTAGCTAAACAAACTGAGTGCATTCATTAATTTTGATACTTCTTGGAAAACCTCATCAGCAATACATTTTTCTTCTGAAGTGTTGAAGTTGAAAACTTCTTGATGTATGAGCATCCTTGGTTCTTGGCAATCTTGCATCAACCAAAAATATTTTCTTTTAGTTTTTGTTCTTGTTCTATTCTTACTCAGTTCATGTTGGTGGATTCATCATATTTTCTCACCAGACCTTGTGGATCTATATTTTCATCATGGACATGTTCATTTTCCTTATTCCAAGATTTGAATGTGATTGGATCTTTTTCCAGCAAGTTATCGCTTCTAGATTTAGTGGCAGTTTCTTGAACCAACACCAGAATAATTTTCTACACTTACGGCTAGTTTGATTGCTTGTGGATCTTTCCAGTAACCTATGGATCTCGACAATATGATTTGAATTGTTTTGAGGAGTGTCACTGACCTTAATTATAGGTCCACACTTCATCCTATGCACCTATTGAAGAGAAATTCAAATTTGAGGCTGACCTATTTCATGCATGTGTTACATTGTCCTTCATGGGAGATTGTGCTAATCTTTGGCCGGCGTGGAAGATTCTAGATCTGCGGATATGATATAAAGCTTGTAATAGATCATTAGGAAAGTAGTGAATAGAAAGTAGATAAGTTTTGGATTCAATTTGTAAGATTTTAGCTTGCATTAGGGAGCATATTGGAATATTGTATTTGAGCATGTTATAGTAGCTTGTGAGCTAAATCTGTAAGCCTGGATATTGCCGGCCAATTGTAAATGAGATTTCTGATAATAGGAATGTTTGAATCTACATTTGCCTCCAATTTTTGTGTTGCTTATGTTGTGTGACTCTTGTTGCAAGGTCTGAATTGTTCTCTTTGAGGACCCTCCTACCATGATTGCACTAGATTGGTATCAGAGCGAGATTTGATCTGTGTGAGATCGTCAGAATTCGTGGAGTCCTATTGAAGATTTGTTGTGGGGTGGAAGATTGAGGATCTAACCTGCATCTGTAGAGGACTTGTGTAAAGATGGTGGTAAGAAGAAATGGTAGAGGAAATGGAGCACATGGAAATGCAGACCCAACTATGATGGAGATGTTGAGAGGAATTGTTGCTAGATATGATGCAGTTGAAATGCCCTAGAGGAGAGGTCAACCGGTTGATGATGTGAGTGATGAAGAAGTATAAGAAAAGGGAGAAAGAGATAGAGAAAATCAACCTGGCCTAGATCAGGGAGAAGAGAGGTTCATAAGAGCCCTAACTAGAGTGAACACCAAGCCACATTTCAATCCATCAGATTATAATGGTGAGTTGGATTTAGATGAATTGGTTGATTGGATAACATAGATGGAAAATTATTTTGATTTTAAAGGTACCACTAAAGATAAGAAGGTGAAATTTTCCTGTAGAAAGTTGAAAGGACATGCATCCCTTTGGTGGGAACATTTGCAGATAGGTAGGAAAAGAAGAGGAAAAGAAAAGATAAGATCATGGAATCGGATGGTGAATAAGTTGAAGACAAATTTTATTCCTATAGATTATCAAATCAATTTGTTTCAAAAGTTGCAAAATTTGAAGAAAAAGGATTCAAGTGTGACAGAGTATACCGAGGAGTTCTATAAGTTGAATATCAAATCTGGACATTCAGAGGATGAGATCGAGCAAGTAACCAGATATGTGAATGGCTTGAGGTAATCTATACAGGATGAGATCATTTTGATTAAGTTACAAAGTGTGGAAGAGGCATATCAATGTGCCCTAAAAGTAGAAGAGAAGTTGAATAAAAGACATGAGCAGAGATAGAGAAGAAGAGGCGGAAGATT
The DNA here is from genome assembly GCA_007258455.2 of Sequoia sempervirens. NCBI lineage: Eukaryota > Viridiplantae > Streptophyta > Pinopsida > Cupressales > Cupressaceae > Sequoia > Sequoia sempervirens. Next base: position 560,134,062 of record VDFB02047230.1, read on the forward strand.
TCATAGAGGAAGAACTTTTATTGGAGGAGGAAGAGGATAATTTTCAAATCTAAATAAAGATAAGGAAGTCAGTAAGAATGATAATTCGTACCATAGAGGTGATGGAAACTCTTACTAGTAGAATATGAGGGTATCATTTCAAATAATGTAGCTGATGGATTGCCACCTATAGGGAGTATCAGTCATTGCATGGATCTGATTCCTTGAGCTATTTTTCCTAATAAAGTAGCACACCGGATGACACTGACAGAGAATGAAGAGTTCAATAGAAAAGTACAATAATTTTTGAGGAAGGATTTGATCAAAGAAAGCTTAAGTCCTTGTGCAATACCTATTGTGCTAGCACCTAAGAAGGATGGAGAATGGAGGATGTGTATAGACTCTAGAGCCATAAACAAGATCATAGTGAAGTATAGATTTCCTTTGTCCCAGATGGATGACATTATGGATTGTTTGAGTGGAGCCAAATACTTTACAAAGATATATTTGAAGAGTGGATATCATCATATCAGAATCAGAGAAGGAGATGAGTGGAAGACAACATTCAAGACACATGAAGGATTGTATGAGTGGTTGGTGATGGATTTTGGACTAACAAATGCAACGAGTACTTTCATGAGGTTGATGAATGAGATGTTCAATAAATTCTTGGGTAATTTTGTGATTGTTTACTTGGATGACATCTTGATTTTTTAGTAAGACTAGGGAAGAACATTTGTAGCATATAAGACAAGTTTTGTAGAGGTTGAGAGAAGAGTAGTTGTTGATAAACATTAATAATGTAGTTTCATGAAGGAAGAATTGGTATATATGGGATTTGTGATATCTATGGATGGAATGAAGATGGACCCTAAGAAGGTAAGATCAATTGTTGAGTGGCCTACACTGGAAAGCATTGGAGAAGTAAGATCATTCCATGGATTAGCTAGTTTCTACCAAAAATTCATTAGGCATTTTAGTTCTATTTGCCGCTTTATGACAAAAACAATGAGAGGAGATAGGAAGGATTTTAGATGAACGTCTGGAACGGATCAAAGTTTTGATTTGTTGAAATAGAAGGTGACTGAGCAACTTATGTTGGACTTACCAGATTTTAATAAGGTATTTTAGGTAGATTGTGATGCAAGTGGAAATGCAATTGGAGCAATATTGAGTCAAGAAGGGAGACCTGTAGCTTATTTCAGTGAGAAATTGAATGATGCTAGGAGAAGGTATTCAGTATATGATCAGGATTTTTATGCCATAGTTCAAGCCTTGAAGAAGTGGAGACATTCCTTTTTTCCTAAGGAGTTTGTGTTGTATATAGATCATCAAGCATTGCAATATTTGAACAGTCAAGGTAAGTTGAATCAGAGACACATGAGATGGGTGGAATTATTGCAAAGTTATACTTTTGTTTTGAAACATAGGAGTGGAAAGTCAAATAGAGTTGTTGATGCTTTGAGTAGGAGAAGGAATTTATTGGCAGAGATGAGAGTGGAGGTATTAGGCTTTAATGAATTGAATAACTTGTATGAGGAAGACTCGAATTTTGCAGAACCTTGGAGATCTTGTAAAGAACTAGTCTTGGAGGATATAAGTCAGCGGTTGGATTATCTCATTTAGGATAATATGTTTTCTAGAGGTAATGAGTTGTGTATACCCCAGAGTTCAATGAGAGATAACTTGGTGAAAGAAAAACATAGTGGAGGATTAGCAGGACACTTTGGAATTGACAAGATAGTAGCATTGGTGAGTGAGAATTACTTTTGGCCACAAATTAATAAGGATGTTAGGAAATTTGTCTAGAGTTGCAGAGTTTTTCAAGTTGCAAAAGGGAGTAGTCAAAATGTTGGATTGTATAAGCCTTTGACAGTTCTGGAGCGACCTTAGGAGGATATCAGCATGGATTTCATACTTGGTTTGTCGAAGACACAAAGAGGTAATGATTCTATATTTGTGGTGGTGGATAGATTTTCTAAAAGGACACATTTCATACCTTGTAAGAAGACAACAAATGTAGTACATGTAGCAGATTTGTTTTCAAGGAAGTGGTCAGATTGCATAGATTACCTAGAAGTATTGTTTCAAATAGAGATGTAAAGTTTGTTGGTTATTTTGGAGGACACTTTGGAAGATGCTAAAGATAGATCTAAAGTTCAATTCTACTTTTTACCCACAGACTGATGGATAGACAGCGGTAATAAATAGGAGTTTGGGGAATTTGTTGAGATGTTTGGTTGGAGAGAAGACTGGAAGTTGGGATTTAGTCCTTGCACAAGCAGAGTTTTCTTACAATAATTTAGTGAATAGGAGTACCGGGAAGACACCTTTTGAGATTGTTACTATAGTTCATCCTAGAGGTATACCAGAGTTGAGAGACATCAGTAAGGAATATAAGAGAAGTGCAGAAGTAGAGGAATTTGTAGAACACATGGAGAAAGTGCATACTCAAGTAAAACAACAATTAGAATAAATGATCCAGAAGTATAAGGAGCGAGTAGATGAAAAGAGAAGATATAACGAGTTCAAAGTTGGAGATGAAGTAATGGTGTATTTGAGGAAGGAAATATTTCCAGTTGGCACATACAATAAACTGAAGATGAGGAAGTTTTAACCTTGTAATATTTTGAAGAAATTTTATTTAGGAAATACATATGAAGTAGAGTTATTAGATGGCATGGGTATATCACCTATATTCAACATTGTCGATCTACATCAGTACCATGAAGTGGAATTCAGTGAAGGCAATAAAGCAAAATTGGAGAATCAGTTTCCTAAATAGCAGTCAGATGAAATAGAAGAGATTCTAGATATTAGAGATAGGAGGAAAACTCGTGGAAGACAGTACAAAGAATATCTTGTGAAATGGAAAGGCATACCAGTGGAAGATTCTTCTTGTATTTCTTAGGCTGAGGTAGACTGTATTGGTTTTCCTTTGGCCTGAGCAATGTAAGGTACTCACTTTTCAATAACCTTGGATGTCTAGCATAGGAGCATTCTTGGTTCTTGGCAATCTTGCATCAACCAAAAATATTTTCTTTGAGTTTTTGTTCTTGCTTAGTTCATGCTGGTGGATTCTTCATATTTGCTCACCAGACCTTGTGGATCTACATTTTCATCGTGGACATGTTCATCTTCCTTATTCCAAGATTTGAGCGCGATTGGATCTTTTTACAGCAAGTTATCACTTTCGGATTTAGTGGCAATTTCTTGAACCGACACTAGAATAATTTTCTACACTTATAGCTAGTTTGATCGCTTGTGGATCTTTCTCGTAACTTGCGGATCTCAACAATGTGATTCAAATTCTTTCAAGGAGTGTTCTTGACCTTAATTATAGGTCCACACTTCATCTAATGGACCTATTGAAGAGAAATTCAAATTTGAGGCCAACCTATTTCATGCATGCGTTACATTTTCCTTCATGGGAGATTGTGATGATCTTTGGCCGACGTGGAAGATTCTAGATCTATGGATATGATATTAAGCTTGTAATAGATCATTAGGAAAGTAGTGAATAAAAAGTAGATAAATTTTGGATTCGATTTGTAAGATTTCAGCTCGCAGTAGGGAGCATATTGGAATATTGTATTTGAGCATGTTATAGCAGACCTGTGAGCTGAATCTGTAAGCTCGGATGTTGTCGGGCGATTGTAACTAAGATTTATGATAATAGGAATGTTTGAATCAGAATTTGCCTCCAATTTTTGTGTTGCTTCTATTGTGTGACTCTTGCTACATGGTATGTATTGTTCTCTTTGAGGACCCTCCTACTATGACTACGCCACTTCTACATTGTAATGCCAACATCAAAGTGTATCATGTAATTTGAGGGCACTAAATTTAAGACTCAAAGCTATTTATTTTTCACTTTCATAGTCCATTCCCTTATGAACCATATCATTATCATAATACAAGGTTGTGGCTACAATCTTTATTGCTTCATTTTCTAACTTATGTGAACAATGAGCCAGATTTTCTATTGATAGAAACTCAATCTCAAAAGAAGTGCCTTCATCATATATGGATTTCATATGTGCATTTTATTTAAAGCATCTAAACCATTTACAATAAATTCATTTTGTGAATATAGTCTAATTACTATATTCCATGGAATGACATCGCTTTTGAGGCATCCTACTCATTCTTCCTATAGAGGTATCGCTTCACTCATCCCCACATATGTTGCTTCCATGGCACAAAATCTTGTGTTTGTCTTCAAAAGTGTGGTGCATAGGTAGAGTATCGAGCTATGTAGTAGAATTCCTCATAAAGACCTCCAACGAATTTTAGCAAATATTTTTTCAAAGGATTCTCCCTTGTGTAACTTCTTTGTTGGTTGTTGAGACACTACAAGAATGCATACTACACTCATTGTCTTGCTTCTGACCTTTGCATAGTCAAAATTTGCATTAAGGTATAACGCAAGATTACTAGGAAGATTCCATGGTGTAGTAGTCCATGCCAAAAGAGCTCCACCATTCATGTCATCATGTACTTGTAATTATTCTGAAAATCAATCCATCACCTAATTCTCTCCCATTTCTTCCCCCTTTTCAATAGCTAAATATTCATCATTTTCACTATTGAATTTCCCTTTCTTTGCCTTGATTTGTGTGTTTGAAGGAGTTGGCTTTATCATGGCATTTCCCATGGCATATGTATGATCGCCAATTAAATGATAATTAATGTCATTATGCCAATCTATGGTGTGATTTCCCTGAGCGTAAGACAAATGGGAGGCATGATTTCCCTACTGCTTTCAACCATGTCATATGTATCTACGTTGAAGTAAAGCCTGTATGATGTAATGTAAAAAAATCCTTTTCATCCACCTTGTGCTTATTCACTGCCTTTTCCTTAATATTATCTTTCTTTTCAAATGCTTTTGCAAGATGTTCAACCTCTTCTTTCTCTGCATTTTATGTTTCTTACTCTTGTTCACCCATGACAAAATGTTTGATCCACCATTTTCTTACATTGTGAAAACATATGTAGCCGAATTTGTATTGCTTAACTTTGAAGATGAATTCTTTGTTGTGATGCAAAAGTCTGGGGTACCATATTTGCACAAAGTGATCATATCATAAGCTTTCCTTCTAGTTACAATATTCATTTAATGGAATAGGAAATCCATTTGTTCTAGCAAAATCTATTATCAAATATTTTTCAAATATGGAAAATTACATCCAATTATCCATTAAATGTTGTTTCTACATACATCTAGGGAAAAAAATTGAAGTGGGTACTTGTCAAAATTTGTTTTCTAGCATTTTGCACTGTAATCAAAATAAGTCAAGTAACCTCCAGAATCTCTTGGAAAACTAATCAAACAATCCTAGAGCCACAAAAATGCACCAACATATTGATTTATGATAGGGGAGCATGGTTTTCAAATGAATTGGCATGAATCCATTGATATTGCAAACTGTTAATGCTCAAAGTGGTCCACTCAGCATTTTATGAAAATTGCACCTAGAAAAATTATTTGAAGCTCACCAACTTGCAACTTCAAAAAATTATCATAGCTGATTCTAGGAAGCTTCCACCCTGGGGATTAGTTTATTTAGGTGAAATGAACATGTGTGTAAAAATAATTTTTATCAATTTTCTTCCTTCGCAAAATATCAAGTGTCAAAGTTGACCTCTGTGAATATTTTTTGGAAATGCATATGTCAAACTATGTAAAACCCATTTTCTTTTGGTTTTGAAAAATACCAAACGAGGTGTTGGGACCTTGAAAATTGGCATGAAAGCACATTAATATGGGGATAATCTGAAACACTAATCAGTTCATCAAGAAATTCATCCAACTAGTAGATATTATCCTCCAAAGTTCACCTTTGTGGTAGATCTAACACTGTGCAGCTAGCAAATCTTTTCAGAACCCTCTAACTTGGAATTTTGAAACCCTATCAAAACCAATCATAGGAGGCTAAAATCAGGTGTACACACTCATATATGGCAGATAAACACATTTGAAAAGTTATTTGGCCTGAAACTAAACGGGCTTTCAGTTATGATTTTTCAAAGTAGGCTCCTGGGACAGATCTTACAACTGTATATTTGAATGCTGAAATCATTTTTTTCATCATTGGCACCTCAAATTTTACAAAACTTTGGAGGTTCTAATAGTGGGGAATATGGTCCTAAGATCTTGATAAAAAATCTCACCTATAAAGACACTCCATGATTTTCATAAAACCTCAACATTTATTCATATTCATGGGTGAATCACAAAGAAGAGATAGCTAAGAAATTGAGTGAGATATCTTCATTATAGTGGATATTCTAATATTCATATAGGTAGAGTAATGATCACAAGGAGAAGTAATGAATAAAATACAACAAATTAACAATAAAGGATATAGCATAAATACAGAACTGTAATAGGACAATTACATAAGACTAAATATGATAGTCTAAAGTCACAAGATGCAATAGGATAATCACATGTATTTCAATACCAAAGAATGCTTCAAGGGATAATTGTGGAAGATAGTTTTTATGAGGAGATATTTTATATGTTTTCAACCCAGATACCTCAAGGTAAAGAGTGCATAACATTCATGAATGTGGTGGTAATCACATGAAATCCAATTATACAAGATAGTCTTATAGGAGAAGCAACAATTTTAGTACAATGGTATAAGAGGAATGCATAATTTATTATTAAAGGATAGTTTAGAGTGATAGTCCCCTTTTAATGATCATATTCATAGAGGATAGTCCTTGTGAAGGGATAGAAAGAGGTCATATATTTCTAAATGATAAGTGGAAAATACCTTATCTATGGAGTAGATACTATTGAAGATAATTGATAGAAGATGACAGTATACAATCAAGAAAGCAAGAGAGAAGTCCTCTATGATGTCAAGCACTTCAAAGGTATAAATGAAATCCTATAGACATAACATGAATGCAATAACATAGTCATCATGATTATTATAGTCAACATTGGAAAAGGGTAGTAATAAGATCAATATCCTAAGCAACATTCATGAGCCCAATAGTTAGCAAAGAGATGGTATGCTACAAGCTAGTGATGCCACTAGCCTATATTTTTGGAGGTCAACTACATGAATAAATGAAATTCATAGATTATGAAGTGCATAACAACCTGAAATCAAGTAATTTAAAAGTACAAAGCATACTTGCAAACTACCTAGAACCTTCAAGTCATTAAATATTATTCAATTACAAAATACATTTTTTTTATTTTAAAATTATAAATAATCTATATTTCCTGAGTGAAAATTGGATGACCACACCCACTAGTAGGTGTTATTGTCAAAGCTCCAAGATTAACCTATTCAACATAGAAAATGAGATATAAGAATACCATTCATATAATGTTTAGCTATTCACATGTAATATTTATAATTCTTTACTAGTTACATACCTCTGTAGTACATGTGGTCATGTAATAGGGAGGTGGAGGATCGTTAAAAATAGAGTGAATGCTATGAACCTGAGATTTCATTATAATCATTCAACTAATTTATTTAATCTTGCATTTCAAAAATGAGATTTAATAAATTAAATTCAATGAACTTTCTAACATTTACCTGACTATCAAGGTCGAGTGTCTCATTAAGGAAGGCATCTGCCATCACCATCTAATCAGTTGTAGATGTACTTTGGGCACCTATATCCTGACTATCCGTGGGATCATAATCATAGAGTGACCCACAAGCCTAACAATAATGAGGTGGAACTCTACTCCCTGAAGACTTGCCTAGCTCACCCTATACTAGAGGACTGGTATGTTGTATGAGGCTCTGGGTGAGGGAACTAATCAACTACAATGTATCAACCTCAACACTCTCCTTCACAATAGAAGGTATAGTCACATGCTCATTCATTGGTCTAGCGAGTGCTCATCTCGCTAGTTTTTGTGCATCGATACATGCCCCCACCTCTACCCTGGAATTTCTTCATGTAAAAATAGTTTGGGCTTTTATTGAGGACAAAATCATAGTAGAGTTCCCTCAAAAAATATTGTGGCACCTCATTTTTGTTGCATGGAGGATCATAAAAAACCATCCACCACCTCCTCCAAAAAAAATTCTTTATCCCTTGATAGTTCCACCAATGGATAGAGAACCTCTTGTTTGAAGGATGTAAAGGTTGATTTGTTTTATGGTCCATGAATAGTGCACACAAGTCAAATTTTATAATTTTTTCATCTTTAACTTGTTTATAGGATAATTTATCTAGATAAAATTCTCTAAACTCTCGTATCTTCTCTAACCAACAACTTATTTGTTTGCTAGTTAAATCTACATGTGATATTATCGATTCAAATGATTGAGAAAGTGCGGTTCTATGTGAGGTTGTGCCTACATGATCTCTCAACCTTGAAATTAACTCAATTTATTTTCGTTATTTTCAATTTTCCCTATCAAATTTTCTTGAGTTCCTAGAGCATTTTGAGGAATTTTTGGAGGTGTTTGTTGGGTTTGTTCTTCAGTAGGGTTTTCAACATGAGGTGAATTAGGATTTTGAGGAGGAGAAGGAGGTGCATTATCATTTCCTAAAAACTAAATAGATTTATGTAAAAAACATATTAAATCTACCTATTTAATATGAAATTCACACAAAAAACAACTTACTCCTTTGACCTCCCTGATGTCATGACAATGCTTTGACAAAGATTTGGAAAAGAAACATAGTGGTTTAAGCCTTAAGAGCTTAGATATAGCTCTTAGAACATGTTAGAGTCACTCAAGGAATCAAGCCTCCAAGATCATCTACAAAAGCCAACAACAACCTTCCACAAGAGGGAAAAGCAAGAACATGAAATTGGAATAATGGATGCAAGATGTGGCCAATATGCAATACTCGTGATTGTAATCATGTATTGTAATTACACAATAGAAATTGATATTGATGATACAATGTACATATTAAGCCTTGCTTATATAGGAAAGGGTGGTGATGTACCTATAGTAAATGACTATGTCATAATTAAATGACATGAGTCAATATTAAATAAGCTAGGACACCAAAATTAAATAAAATCCAACTACATAAGATAAGTGACAAAAAATGCTTAATTGGAAATATTCCCCCTAATTAATGCTAACAAGAAAGATACCCTCCTAGGACCTAAATGGAATTAACAATGTAAATAAGACCTAGATAAGATTAGATAGGAAAAATACCTATTTACACCAACACCCCCCTTAAGGAAAACTTAGGGAGTCGATTCTTATGCAAATGACACAAAGATGGGTATTGGATACAAGGCCATGTTAGGTACTGATGCACATATGCAATGCAAATAAATCTCTCACAACTAGAGAAAAGGAGAAAACCCAGTGGGACAAAACTCCTCCCCAAAAGAGAGATAAAAGATACAAAATTACTCTCAATGATGCATGAGAGGGATAAAACCCCATCTGAGGAAAAAGACCCCCCCATAAGAGAGAAGAAGAGAGACCAAGCAGACCCCCCTCAATGGTGAGTCTCTTGCAACAGTAGAATCTTGACATTGAATGTTGAAGATGATCCAATATCACTGAACAAAATTCCTCCCCTTAGGAAGAAACACAACCAAGATGATATGCAGGATGTCTTCCCATTCCAAAAAGGAATATGAAGGAACAAGAATTATATGTATCTCTCTGAACAATGCTCAAGTGTCTCCATGTTGAATCTGAGAGCATACAAACTCCAAATAGGCATTCTAGGCCACATAGCTGAAGATGTCAATCCAAAACCTCCTAGAGACGAATGTAGAGCATACTCCAATGACAAAGAAACCTCTAAGGAAAAAGCCTCCTCCAAATGTTGTCCAAAAGTATCCACACCCACATCAAACTGCAAAGAGTGATCATGTAGAGAATGAACAAGAGGATTAGAGAATTCCCTCACAACAACTGAAGAAGAATCATCTTCATCAAAGAGAGGATGTATGCAATCAATAGTGTCTCCAAAATCTGAAATGTGAGACTCGCCAAAAAACCCACCAATGTCTTTCAAGTATGCATCCCAAGTGGATGTAGTTGGAAGATGATGTATATCCTATTGCATTGAATCACAAGAGGCAAAACCTATGCCAATATGAGCATCATCAAATGAAATAGAAGATGGAAGAGATGAAATGCAAGGCTCAAGAATGGGATCAGATGTGAGAATACCCAAGTTCAAGAAGCCAAATGTCTCGTATGAATCATGTTTCACTCTAGAAGTGTGTTCAATAGTTGAAGGAACAATGTCACCATCAGAAGCAACAAATGTATAAAACCAAGATGAATGATCAACCATCCTAGTAGCAATAATCCCTCTACTCTCCAAGTCGTGAATGATAACCAAATCAACAATGAACTCCACATTCCTCCCATCTCCACCATGTGTAATCTGATATATGGAAAGAATATTGTTTATCAAATGAGGAACACACAAAACATCCTAGAAAGTGTTTCCCCAAAACTAATATATCCCTTCCCAAGTACACTCATGTATGTATTGTTTCCCATCAAAATAGGAGACATAGCACAAGGCTCAAAAGAAGAGAATATAGACTACAAAGATGCCATATGATGAGAAGCTCCTAAATTTAGAAGTCATCTCCCTTATCCTAGACCTAAAAAAGCACAAAGAGCATGTCCTTTATTTCTTGATATAGTAGCCAAATCAACATGACCTTTTCCCTCATTAGATTATTTTGAAGAAGAAGAATAAGAAGGTGACTTAGACATTCTAGAAGTAAAATCAATATGATTCTCTATGAGAAGATGCTTCAAATCATCAACATCCTTCTTGTAACAAGAATATTCATCATGCCCAAGCTTCTTGCAATATGAACAAGTAGACTTCTCCTGCTTAGCTGAATTTTTTGAGGAAGTGGATTTACTCTTTGGTTGATCTGAATGTGGATTGTTCTTTGATTTCTTCTACTTCTTAGAAAATGATGCAAAATATGGTGTAGTATATGCAAACCCCATATTCAACCTATGAGTATGAAACCTATAAACAAAAGCAGCATAATCAAGACCAATTTTGTTCAATGAATTGTAGACCAACTAAATGCCCTTCTTATCAATACCACATTCTTTGCATTGCTCCCTTAGATCATTAACCCTAGTGATGTAGTCTTGGATGTTGTCAAAGTTCTTAGGATCAAGCTGATTAGCTCATTATCAAGTTGATATCCTTTGAGTTCATCTGTAGAACCATATAATGTTTTCAATTTTTCCTAAGCCTCATGAGCTTGCATGATTCAATTTGGAACAACAAATCTTGAGAAACTAGTTTACCAAGACATCCAAGAGCTTTGGTATGCTCATTCATCCATTTAATCTTTTTCTCATCATCAATAAGTTCAAGTACCTTATTCTCAACATATAGAGAGTTACCCTCATTCATTAATATACTCCATGTATGTTGATGCCATCTTGAATAGTTATATGATGTCAACAAAGGAACCTTAGAATGATAGATGAAAATGAAGAAATCACAAGAAAATAGATCAAGACAATGCAACAAGAGAACCCCCCCAACAACCAATCAATAAATAATCCCCCAATAGCAAGATATGACACTAACCCTTTATGCTTAGTGCAATTAAAAATGCCACTTTCCAACAACAAAAAAATGAAATTGACCTTAGTGCATGTAGAATGCCAAATTTGGCCACAAGATCAAAGTAAAATTTTATGAAAGATGAGATAAATATAATCACATGACTATGAATTAAACAAAAAATTATGCACTTTCAAAAAAAATCACTCAAAAATGTTATCGTATGAGTGAGAAAAAAGCCCTAGAAGTTCTAATAATGAGAATGATTTAGCAACATCTTTAAAAATCTAAAATTTTGGAAAACAACCAGGCATCAAAATCAAAAACCAACTGCACCACTACATAGAGTACAAAATTCTACCCCAAATTAAAAGAAAAATGTGTTGAAAAAGGAGTTTGTATGACCAAGTTATGAGCCTCTAAAGTTTTCCTCCAAAATGGAAACTACCAACGGAGAGTGGATCCAAGTGGAGCAACTTGTTAATGGTCATTTGGCCATCACATTTAAGATATTAAATACTGACAACCAACTAAATGTCAAGTTTAATACAGTGTTAGATGATGGTCATTTATTCGTCAAATTTAACATAGTGTTTTCTGATGGTCATTTGGCCATCAAATTTAAGATTTAATCATGCAAAAAATGTTAATTTTCTCCCTTGCACAAAAATATGAGGAATTATATATGAAAATGGGGATTTTTGGGCCTCTTAGATGTAACCATGAGGTTAATTTTTCCCCAATACGTACCTTGCAAAAGCTCAAGCTTGAATCACCCTCAAATCTGAGAAGGGGTTTTGCAACTCTAAAGCTCTAATACCATGTAGGAGCTGAGATATAACTCTTATAACATGTTAGAGTCACTCAAGGACTCAAGCCTCTAGGATCATCTACAAAATCCAACAACAACCTTCCACAAGAGGGAAAAGCAAGAACATGAATTTGGAACAATGGATGCAAGATGTGGCCAATATGCAATACTCAAGATTATAATGATGTATTGGACATACACAATAGAAATTAAGATTGATGGTATAATGTACATATGAAGCATTTATTATATAGGCAAGGGTGTTGATGTACCTACATTAAATGATTGTGTCATAATTAAATGACATGAGTCAATATGAAATAACCTAGGACACAAGCATTAAATAAAAGCCAACTAGATAAGATAAGTGACAACTAATGCTTAGCTAGAAAGATTCCCCCTAAATAATGCTAACTAGAAAGATACCCTCCTAGGACCTAAGTGGACTTAATAATGTAAATAGGACCTAGATAAGACTAGATAGGAAAAATACCTATTTACATCAATAGAGCCTTCCTGGAACGTGAGCACATTTTTTTAGGGTTTGAAGTCTGCAGAGCAAATTGGAAACAATAGAAAATGGAATTAATGAACTTTTCTTTTTTTTAAATAAGTTAAAAAATTCTTTTGTTATAACACGAGCACGTTTTGGCCTTGTAGTGGTTGAGCCTAAGGCTTGCTCACTCCAAGCCATAACACACTCACATTTTGGATTTTTCAAAAATATTAAAGGGGTTGGCCACTTTTTAGCCCCCCATCTTTTTGCACCCACCCAAGGGCATCCTTAAGTATTTATATGGAATATCATCAATTTTTCATGAAGAATCAAATAAATTTTGTTCTAATGGGGGACTGAAATGTTTATAAATAAAACTATACTCTTTAAGAGACTAATATTTGACCCAAACTTGGCTTGTAATTTAATAAAATGGATTTAAGTTCTCTTTCTTCTCTTACTAATGCTACACATGTAATGATGCTATCATAAAAAAATTATTGGTGATAAGAGGTAGGTCCAAAAGAGGTAGGGAAAATCCTCTTCAATCTTCCATCATTTATGGCCTTTAGGTTATTTCTTCCCAAAGTATCCACCAAGATAGCATATAGGAACAAGGAAATGGGATCCCCTTATCTAATGCCCCTTAAACTCAAAAATAACCTTGAATGAGAACCATTAATCAAGATATAAAAATTAGGAGTTGAAATAATTTCATGGATTAGACCCAAGATGTTAGTTCCAAACCTAGAAATAACTATTACTTTTAGTAGAAACTACCATAAAACCCCTAGCTTGAGCTTTCATTAGGTCAAGTTTGAGTAGAAAAACTTAATTTTCATTAATAGATAATAAATGATGGACCTCATGAATGGAAATAATGGAATAAAAAATATATCTACCTTGCATAAAGCCTCTTTTTTTCAAAGGGATCTATTTGCAAGGACCAGTTGCAATCTAGATGTCACCACCTTTAAGAAGATTTTATATATCAAGTTGCAAAGGCTAATAGGTATAAAACCTAAAAAGGAAATAACACTTTTCTTCTTAGGAATAAGGACAATAAAAGTGGAACTCAAATATTTTAGGACTCTTCTGTAGGAGTTGTTCAGAATGTCTCAACAAAATCAAGTGTGAAAATAATCAAGGAGTAAGAAAAATGATGTGGAAGCTTAAGAACAATCTCCAAAGAAAATTAGTTACCAAAGAGGAGATACCCCCTCAAACATGTCCTCCAAATCTATAGGAGAAGAATGACTAGCTAAATATAATAAACCTATCATGAAACCATCCTACAAAGAAAAATTTGGAAAAAAATGTCTTGCTCATTTGAATTCTTGGAAACCAATTCAACACTCAAATATAAAGTAGGATATGATGGAACCTCATCAAAGGGTTGACGAATAATGAGGTTCACAAAAACAATATGACTTTCTAAATAACTACACATACTAGAGCTAGGAGTATCCACCTTAGAACATTCACCATCAGTAATAAAATGGGAAAAGGTGTAGATGTGAGAATTATGATCAGCCCTACCCATTGCAACAAGTTGTTTTCTATGAAAATCATGAATGAAGATTAAATTTGAGAAACCGATGGACTTACCACATTATGCTATATAATAAATGGAAATAAGATTGATGTGAATATCATAAATAAAAAGAAAATTATGAAAAGTACCATTAGGTACATCAACAACTCCTTTACTATAAAATTCCAAATAGATACCATTATCCATCAATATATTCATAATTAAAGTATGCTTCAAGGACGAGAACTTGTTTGGTGATCTTTCCATATGATGTGAAGCCCCAAAGTCAAAAATCTATCTAGTAGAATCATCAACATGTGTTACAAAAAGAGCATAATATTTTATCTTATGGTCTCATTTAAGAAAACCTATTGAACCTATGTGTGTATAAGATGAAGGTTGTGAACAAGAAGATCGTGAACTAGAAGACAAACAAGGAAATGCAATTTTGTACTCTTGAAGAAGTTACTTCATCTCTTCTAATTTTTTTCTTATAACATTGATGTTCACCATGCCCAGGTTTATTACGATAACCACACTTGGTTTTCTCATTCTTAGTTATATCCTCTTTAGAAAAGGTGGGATTATCACTAGATTATATTTTGGGTTTATACTTGTTCATTCCTTTACCCTTAGGTGATTATACTAACAATGCATAACTTCTATAATGTGTATCATGTTGTCTAAGTTTTTTTTGTTCCCTATTCAACCTATCACAAAATGTCTCAAAAGAATGTATGAAAAATGAATCACCTAATCCATCCATTGTAGAATAAATGAAGTTTTTAAGTGTGAAAATGGAACTTTCAAATTAGAAAAAATAAAGAATTTATACATTCCTTATCATTTTTATCTTTACCACAACCAGTCAATCAAGACCTTAATGATCTAAATTTTACCAAGTAGTCTTCAATGGTAGGAAAAGTGTCAATGGAAAGAGATGTTAATTTTTCCTGCAATTGTATAGCACAAACCTTACTAATTGAACCAAATAAATACTTGTACTTGTCCCATACCCTCTTGGGAGTAGTACACTCCTCAATATGGAAGAAAAAACTATTAGAATCATACATATAAATAAATCCCATAGCCTCACCACATTTGTTTTTGTGCGAAAATCTCTCATATTCCTTGGAAAAATAAATTTTGTGGCCACTCAAGGTAGACCACAAACCCTTAGACCATGTACTAATATTTACATTCTCACCTTCCATGTGTGATAATTATGAGGTTTTAGAACCTCAAACCCTGATTCAACAATTAGATCAACAAGCACCAAGAGAGAAAAATAGATAAATATATGAAACAAACTAAAGTGATACCTACCAAATCTGAAGCGTGATTAAAAAAGGCCCTCCACAAATAAAAATTCTCTAGGAGATAGTATATCCAAGTAATTAGTGAAGATGCTAAATACGTAAAATTTGAATAAATAATACTTGGGGCTAAATCTAGAAAAAAGTGCATGAACTGAATGATAGAGCTCATGAATACCTTTCAATTGTCATTGGAATCACAAAAAATGGATAATCTTACAAAAATTTATGAGCTCAAAGGTTGAAAATAGAAAATTAACTTCAATCTACAATAAAATTCACTTGCAATAAAATCTAGAAAAATACTTACACCACTGGGAAGTTCTTGGAACTAGCTTTCCATCAATATCTTATTTATTAAATTTTGACACCCTGGAAAAAAATTATGGCCTATTAGAAAGAAACCTAGGGAAACACATACCGAAATTCTGAGCCACAAGTATTTTCTAAGTGTTGAATTTTATACCCTAGACTCAATCATTTAAAGGTGAACACCAATGGGATTGTACATAGGATTAACTACTATATATTTAGAGAATGACATATAACATTATACAAATAGAATTTTGGTATCCATTGTATTAATCAAACCAAAACTAGTACATTGTTATCTTCTCCTATACTCTTGCTTAACTCTTATCTAATCTATATACATATTTCCTTTCATAGATTAATCTCTTATACATATATTTCTCTTTATTTATTACACACTTATATGGTTTGGATTAGGTGCCATCCACCTTGTAAATCCTATGTCATATATCATGGTTCCAACATCCTTGGAAATTGTTCCTAGGAACTTAGGGTGTATTGGGAAATATTTTGTAATATTAATTCTCACCATTATTTGTAATATACTTATAAGGGGTGATGGGTCCACTAGTAGTAGTAAAGGTGGTATGTGGACATAAATATTTAATATTGTTTTCCCCACATGTGGATACCTAAAATGGAATAATAAAAGATAAAGAAAATGATAAGTGAATATTAGGATTCTCCAAGTGGATGCTTGGAATGAGGCAATAGGTGTCACTTGGTTTTCCATCATTTATTACATTTAATGTAATGTTTATCTTCTCAAGTTTGGATGCCCAAGTTGGAGGGAAAGTATTGGATGCTAAGACTAGTGTCCTTTCGTATTATGTGGAGGATTTCCAAAGGTTGGTTTTGTTTGGAATGAAGCTTCATCTTTGGGCACCTTGTTTGGTGCATTAGACACCTTCACACATCTTAAAATCAGCCTCTTGGATGTAGAATTAATGAGGAATAGCTTAATGTAGTGTTACTCTTTAGGAAAAAGGATAGGTGGAGACATAATGAGGTTGTTCGCGGGTACACAGGTGTTGCCATGTTGGAGGAAAAGAGGAGAATAGAAGTGGTTGTATTTTAATATCATTTATTTGATGATAATGCATACTTGACCTCTCTTCTTGGTGGAGTCTTTTTCCCATAAGGGTTTCTCCATGTAAATCGTGTATTATGTGATAATCTTATGTTGCTTATTTTTGCCTCTTTGCTGATATCTTATGTTGATGATATTCTTTATTATTGTTGTTATAAGTTCACATAAGGTAGTGTTTATAAGCATGATATGTTGGTTGTTTTTGGCATCATAAAGAAGATGGATCTAATCATGGTATTTCCATATTAAGGAAACTTAATTTTCAGATTTGCATATAAGTTTCAGATTTTCATATTGTTGTAGTCCAAGCCTGATATCTCATACATTGAATTCATATTTGGATAGAGATTGAATTTCCAAACAATTAGTATTGAACCTATTTATTTCTCATCATATACTGCATTCATCCCTTACCCTCTATCATTCATATATTCTTATATATATATATGAGATGGGACATGACCAATCTATGATACCCCTAGTCTAGATGATATCTTTACAACATTATGCTCTGAAATTATTTTGTGTCAAGATGCAGTATGTTTTATCGACTGATATCTTCATTGTCCTTTTTGGCTAACATCATCCCCCATTTCAAAATTTTGACTTGTCCTCAAGTCAGCGCTACTCTGCTAGAAGAATATCCTTGTATATTTCCTTTAGGCTAGAAAAAGTATTATCCCATTAGGTCTTAGCTAGGTGTAGTTGTTGATTCTACACTTGAATATGCAATAGGAGTTTCTCTACGTCTGGGAGTGTTTTTAGAATCTATATCTTGTGGTTCAATTGTTGGGCTTCGTGGAGGAATCTGGTGATATGTGCTAACCTCTAATTGATAACTTCTCAGAGTTGGTCGAATATGTTTTGAACCCAATCTATTTGATCTCGCAATTGTTGGAATTATGCATGTAAGGCCTCAATCTATACCCTAGAATTCTCATCTATATCTTGTAAGGAGTCATATTTTGTAGCTCATTGAGGTATCCAAAATTCCAAATGGTCCATCCAAGTGGTTTTTGTTGCTATTGTTGTCCATTTAAGACAAAATTTGGTGATAAGGCATTAAGGTCTCCTTTTGTGCTCTTTAAGGTATAGATTTTGTATTCTAGGGTAGAGTGTACAGTAGCACACTTCTTCCTTTCCACATATGTCATTGTTTTATGGAGGTCTTCCTAGTTTTTTTACTTCATCGTTTTCTTATGTGCATGTGTCTCCTTAATTATCCCATGTATCAAAAGTTTTAGTTGTGTTTTTGATGCTTGTGATGAGTCCCCTTTGAGTTGAGGGAACTTTCCTTGTATATCCTTCACTAGATCTTCTAATTGGTTTGAGATCTCAACATGGCGCTACAAAATTTCTTCCTTGTTTGTTGTAATATATCCCCCAACTAAAACTTATGCAAAGGTGATATGCTTCCCAAATATACCTATGAGCCTACCAATGGTAGTTGAAGGATTTGCAAAGAGGTCATCATTCGGATATGTTTCCATTTAGCCAAAAATTCCTTGATGGAATACATGGAGGATGTGGCAAAGGAGAAAGGTGTCTTGGATTGTGAAGGGGGAGAAGATTGCTCCTATTTTGAGGTGGGACATCTTTTCTCTTCCTTGTGCATCTGCTTATAGGAATTTTTTGCTGCTTATATAATCTCTTTTCTTACTACTTGTAGACATCGAAAATATACAGATTGATATCACACTCTGACCTACTAACATCGTTTCTTCCTAAATCATCCCTCGGTCTAACTGTTTAATCAAATTCCCTTATCTGATTAAATTCATCAATATTCGTCTCTTAATTAAATAAATTATTTTGTCTAATTAAGTCACTTTCCCTTGTTAATTAAATCAATTCATCTGATCTAATTATCACTATTTAATTAAATAATCAATTTATTTGACTAAATCTCTAAAGTCTATCTGTTAAATTAAATAAATTAAAACCTTATTTGATTTAATCTAACACCATCCCTTTTAATTAAATAAATCAAAATCTTTATTTAATTAGCCTCTTATCATATTCCTCTCTTTTTTATTTAAATTAATCCAAAAATCTAAATCAAATTGTCAAATCAGCTAAATATCCCCTTAAATTAATCAAATCCTGATTAATTTAATCCTAATCACCCAAATCCTCTAGATTTTAACTTGCACAATTAAATCATTTATTTGATTTAATAATTCCTATTTTCATTCAAAAGGCATCTAAGTGGGAATATTCCTCAAATTTGAAATCTCCCCCCAAAAGGACTTGTCCATCCAACAAAGCATTTAAAGCTCTTACATTGTCTCTCACTTGGCATTTAACTCATTTTTCATCCCCCCTAAACATGTCATCTCATCAAATTCAAATTTCAAACTTGACACATTCCTCAAAACTTGCTCAACCTTCATCCTCTCACATGTTGACAAGTGGCATCATATCATTGGTTGAATCTTTGTCCCACATTGATCAAATTTGGACATCTCTTCAACTTATCAATCTATAAATAAAGAGCTTATATCCTGATTTCATCATCCACATCTCAAGCAAAGTTACCATGCTAGAATACTTAGCAATTCTCATCCATCTCATTGAATCATAGCTAGGTTTTTTGCAGATTTTAGCTTGGAGCATTCATCAATCTTCATCAAAGTGGATCACAATCTTCATCAAATCATCAAAGCTAGCATTGGAGTTGGGAAAGGGCCAATTTTCACATCAAATTGGCACCAACTCCCTCAAGAGATCAAGAATTTACATTGCTTTCATAGGATTTAATCTCTTTTGTTGATTTCTCATTGTATTGCTTTCATTTTCCTATTTAGAGCATTGATAAATGGATTTCTTGAGGAATCATGTTTCTAACTTGCATTTCAATCTTCTAATGTGTTTGTTTGTTGTGTTTTGCAGGTATTAGGATCATGGTTCACACTACCTGAGTGATTTCTAATTTCTCCATTATTAGCTTATTCAATCATTATTTAGATTGGAGCTCTTTAGTTTGAATCTCCACTATCTTTTACTTTTACAAAGGGGTCATAGTGGCAGCCACTTCTCCAATGGCCAAGTCTTTTAGTTCTTCCTCTTCTTTTATTGCTTTCTCCCTTTTTTTTTAATGTGGTAGTCAAGTAGTCCATAAAATGATCAATCAAATCTTCTAAAGTGATATCAGATGCTATCATATACTTGATGATTGTCCTTTCTATAATTTGTTGGTTTGGATCTTCCATATTTTAGTATTTTTTGTATATCATGGACTCAATAGTGAGCTTATATTACCTCAAACAGACACCAAAATAAACCTTCAATAGAAACCCACAAAGAGAAAACCCTAAATTTGGTGTTTTTTCCTTTTTTTATGATTCTCCAGATCGCTATATCGTGCAAGAGAAGAGAATACTCAACCTTACTAATAACCATGAAGATATCTCATCTAGAAATAGTTGTACCCTTGAATCTAAGAAGGGATTTGCATGGGCATGGCTCTGATACCAAGTAGGAGTTGAATATTAGCTCAACACCCAAGACCACATGCAAAAACAATGAAAGCCTTCCACAAGAGAGTAGGAAAGAAATGAGCTTTCTTGATATTAAGATATATGAGATATATGATACAAAGTGCACAATAGCCTTATTTATATAAACAAGGTGAAACATAGGATTAGACAAGATTATGACATGTGTCTCAATCCTATAACATGTGACAGCTAACTCAACTTATTATTAAATGACATAGAGCAAAGTATTAAATTCCAAAAATATAAGATAAGATCTAGATGACAACTAAAACTTATAGAAAGATTCCTAGGACCTAAGTGAACTTAACATGTAAATAGGACCCTCTAATGAACTAGTTAGGTAAAATACATATTTACACCAACATCTTTTATTACCAAAAAAATATTTAGTTGTTTCTATAACATCTTTAGTAATGATATCTTAATAATTTGAAAGAAGAAATGCAAAAAACCATTGTGACTCGGGACTTTATTTCCTTCAAAATAAAATACAATAACTTTATTTTCCTCAACCATCAAAAAATTACATAACATAGGACTTCCTCACTTAAGAGATTAGGAATATCATGTAAAATATCCTAACACTATTCAAATAAATTTCCCTAATTTTGTTAGCCGATTTATGCTTCAAGGTTGTAAAGTAAAAAAAAATTAGTATTTCAGTCTTCATTCTTAAGGTAGAATATCCTAGATCTTTGTCTCCAAAACTCCAATAATAAGATGAATCTCATATAAGAAGTAATTCTCTTGTCGTAAAATGGAGGGGTCAAAACCCACATGTTGAATATCCTTTTAATTGATTTTTGATTACTTCCCACCTCCTCTTTTCTCTCAAAAATATGCCTAGGAGACTTTTTATTCCAACCCTAGATGTTGGGTTTTATATTATTAAGAATTTGAGCTATTCAATACATAGTAGAACCATTAATTGCAATGCTCCACCATTCAACAATTTTACTTTCTAGGTCAAGATGCAAGGTCCACATTTTATTAAATAGTCTTTCTCCCCCAAATTCATCAAAATAGAAAATAATAAGATAATGATCAAAACCAAGCCTAGTAAGGATGGAGAAAGATGAAAAATAAGAGGATAACCAATCTAGGGAAATTAGATATTTTTCAAGCCTCCCCCAGATGAGAGAAAAACCAATACATCTATTAGACTAGGAAAAAATTCTCCTTATAAATCAAGATCTAAAATAATCCTAATCATAAATAAAGTCCACCAAATCTTCCTTGTTGTCTAGAGAAGTTTAGAACCTCCATTTTTCTCACTTTCACTCAATGGGGTATTGGATTATCCACATACATTTTAGATTCCTAAATCAAAAAGTTATTTGGTTTGTGCTCCCCTGAAAAAAAATTCTAGAAGGTCTTGTTTATGAGTATTATTGAGATCTTTGACATTCCAAACAATATTTTTTATTTCCTAGAATTAGGTGTTGTCTTCAAGCACATATCCATGATAGTCTTATACAACCCATCAATTATTTTCTTTCTAATATCTCTTTCCCTAACATATTTTTATGATAACATTCCCATAATTCTAGGATCTAACCCATAATCAACATTTCTTATGTTCCTCATATGCATTCTAGATTGGGATTCCTAACTCTTCTCCTATAGGGAAGTGGAAACCATCTTATTCTTTTTTATTTTCAAACTACCTATGGGAAATTAGTCTTGATGGGTTATTTTCCTTGAGAATACTTAGTCCTAGGAAGCTCATTCATATTCATGTTTTTCTTATATCCCAAAACTATAATAGAATGATTATGTTTTTCCTCAAAAAAACATTGGATCACCCCCTCATGGGATTGGGAAGTTTCCAACTCTACAACCATGAATGGTAAAATATTCCTTAGGGGTGTAGAAATATTTTCTTTCTCAACACTAATCAAAAAATCCTCTAAAGGGTAGTCACTTTTATTCTCTAGGAATCCTCCTTCCATCAACCCTAAACTTTTATCCTCCCCCCTTCCATCTTTTCAGACTACATCTAGCTTTGATCTTCTCAAATCTTAATCTATTGGGGGAATAAAAATAGGCTTCCCTTTCACCTCTTTGGTAATATTTAATATGATTAAAACTCATGTTAAGGGGCTCCATAACCTTCATACTTCTAGAAACCTTAGACTCTTTTGATTTTTGAATAGTAGTCATCCTTTTATTTTTAGGGATCTGGGTAATATTTTGCCCAATGGCCTAATTTCTTGTAAATAATACAAGCAAAGGGAGAGGATTAAAATTCTCAAAGTTGTTTCCATATCCCCATCTTAGACTTAATAAATATTTAATAAGGTAATTTGGTTGACTTATCAAGTTGGTTGATTAGTGTTAAGGATAATTTCTTTGTAAAGAAGAGGGCATGCTATACCCCTAATCCTATATTGTGTATTGGTATCTAAGTGGTCATATTTTCACTACCTTAAGTCTTATAAAATTTACAAAATCAATATTATTTAATAATATATAGGTAGTTATCCCATCATATGGGTTATAGTAAAGTATCTAAGTCAGCTTGGGTGGTAGCTATAAGGAATAATTAGGTATATATAGAAGCTAGTGGCAAGTTATTATCAACATTTGGAATATTGTGTTCTTATTAAATACCGTTGGAGTTATCCACCTCAAATTGGATTACAAGGTTAGCCCTTGAAGTGGAATATTATTATGACATATTTACAAAATATTTCTTATTATGTTCTTCTATTTTGTAAGTTATTTCATGTAATGTCAACTTTCTCTAGAATCACCCTCCCATCCTCTACCATGTCATGAAAAAATTGTTCTAGAAATCAATATGCTTCATCCTTGCATGAAATGTTAGTATCTTTTCTAGACATATGGTTCTCTAAATATCTCATAGAACTATAATAGATCATATATTCAACCCCACAATTGAACATAATTTCTTAAGCTAGATGGCTTCCTTCCAATTTATTTGGAAAGTGCATATCTTCCAAATCCTGTTAAATCTCTTCCTAAGTTTTAGTGAGTTTTTGTAGTAGTAAGAGAGGAACCCGCAGTAAAAATTTCAAAGTAATTGGAGTATAATTAATTGATTTATTGTAGAATTAGGATTTCTAACAAATTTTCTCCCAAGGTTGTGAAACACCTAAATTTTGAGAGAATTTTCTAGGAAAGTGTAACCTAAGCCTTGGTAAGAAAAAAAAAGAGCCTTTTGACTTCATTTGTGTGATTTATTACAAAATTATATTTCTACAACTTCTTCACAACAAAAAATAGCCACAAAAAGAAGAAAAATAAAAAGAACAAGTAGAACAAGAGAAAAAGCAAGAGAAAGAGAAAGAGAAAGAGAAAGAGAAAGAGAAAGAGAAAGAGAAAGAGAAAGAGAAAGAGAAAGAGAAAGAGAAAGAGAAAGAGAAAGAGAAAGAGAAAGAGAAAGAGAAAGAGAAAGAGAAAGAGAAAGAACAAGAGCAAGAGAAAGAGAAAGAGAAAGAAAAAGAGTAGAAAAAAGAGGAATAAGAACAATGTTGGAAAATGTGCCTCAAACTTACTGACATGAAACTCCTAAAATAGAAAAATTGGTGAGACCCTCAGAATGTCTTGCCGACTAGTAGCTGTGTTCTAAACTCCCGAAGAGGTCAGATCGGTGTGACATTGGATCTGTCTTGCCGACATAAGTCATTGGTAAGACATGGGATATCAGAGTGAGATTCCTAACGTGTTTCAGTGGTAGATCTCTTGCCAATGGGTTGGTTCTTGGTGATCGTCGGGGAGACTCTTGGCGACAAAAGACATTAGGGAGATATGAACCTTCGGAGTGACTTTAAGACTCATTCTGACAGTGCTAGTCTCACAGATGGATTTTTTCATGCTAAATGTCAGGGAGACTCTTGTTGATGGACATATCGATGTGACTCTGCCCAATGACACTTGGTCGGGGTGACATGAAGGTTCTATAAGAGACCTAGCGACAGAGCATGTTTGGCCGATGGATTTGTTTCGATGTGACTCTTGCCAATAAGGACAGTTGGTTTCCTTGTGACATAAGTGAGACTTGAACCATCAGTCTGACTTCTCAGGATGTTTCTGATAGCATTGATCTTGCCAATGGCTCTATGATCAGGCACTTTGGCATCGATGAGACATGGTTTGGAGTCTCACCAACATGCGATACAATTGAACCCATTTTGACCGAATGACTATCCTATGTGGTCTATTTTGGACAAATGAGAGAAGCAAAAGGAGAACCGTTGGCAGTTGAACTGTTGTGACCGTTCTTGTGTGGAAGATCAACAGACTGTGAACATGATGATTTCTCTACAATGGTCGATGATGATGAATATTTTGGTGGCAGAAAGATTTGTTCAATTGAACACGAATTGATCAGTGTGTGAATTCATTGTATGCTTCTGAAAGCATTGTAACAGTGATGTTCTGTACAAGGTTGATCAGGGAAATGTTGTTGCTGTAAAATTAACATCTGAAAGTGAAGTTTGATCTCTATATGTAATTTTTTTAATGTAATATAAAGAGGCTTTACTTGGTGTGGTGGGTTTTTCTCCCGTAAGGGTTTTCCCACATAAATCTGGTGTCCAATTATGTAAGTGTCCATTTTTATTTTCTATTATTCTTTTCATGTGTATCTTATTGAACTGTAATTGCAAAATTTAAGGTCATATCTGCATTCTTCCTTATTTTTGGCATTAGGAAAGTTTGTTCTGCATCTTATCTTTCCTTACAAGTGGTATTTGAGCCTGGACAGTTGTGTTATCCTTGTGGGTAGGTTTTTTTTTTTTGTGTCATTTCTGTTTAGTGGGAGTCTTGTAGTTCTAAATAATTTGAATTATGTGATTAAGATGGCAAGCACATCAGAAAGATTGAAACTGAGAAATCATCGGTAGTAATTTGAGTTGTGGAAACCAAACGGAAGACGGTCAGTTGATTGTGATCTTGGATTGTTGTGTCTAGAACTAAACCTATAGGCATGAAGCAAGAGGATTGGGACCTCACGCATCAAAAAATCAAAGGCCGGATAAGGCTCTATCTGGCAGACTCTGTTCTTCTAAACGTTCATGAAGAAAAGACTGCATCTTCTTTGTGGAAAAGACTGGGAGCTATTTATAAGGGCAAGTCCTTGGTGAATAAGTTTTTCTTGAGGAAGAAGCTATACTCTTTGAAAATGCAGGAAGGAGCATCTGTTGCTGATCATTTGAATGCTTTCAACATGTTGATTGCTTAGTTAGCATATGTGGGTGTGAATATTGATGAAGAAGATCGTTGTATGCTACTGTTATGTTCTTTGTCAGATTCTTGGGATCACTTGGTGATGGCTATTGGGAGTGCGACATCCACTTTTAAGATGGAAGATGTTGTTGCTTCTTTGTTATCAGAAGAGATGAGAATGAAATCTTCTGAGATGGCGAAGGAGGCCCTTGCTGATCGAGGAAGATTGAAAGTAAAAGGAAAGAAGAAGGACAAGAAGTCCAAATTGAAATCAGAAGGGAGATCAAATTCTCCTAGTAAGAAGTCCAAGGTGAAGTGTTGGAATTGTGGGCAGCCTGGTCATGTCCAAAAGGATTGCAAAGAGGAGAAAAAGAAGAAGAAGGAGAATTCTTCCAACAATGATTCTTCTTAGAGTGATGTAGATGCTTTCATTGCAGCCTTGGCAACTCAGGCATCAGATGATGTCTAGTTGATTGATTTTGAAGCATCTTTCCACATGACATCTCATAGATACTAGTTCACTAAGTATGAAAAATACGATGGTGGAAGGGTGTATTTGGAAAGTGATTCATCTCTGGAAATAGTTGGTCGTGGAAGAGTCAAAATTCAATTCCCTGATGGAAGAGTGAAGGGAATCAATGATGTAAATATTGGTATGTGGTGACTGATCATGCTATACTGTATAGCCCATGGTATACTGTACACCCTGGTCCCTTGTCCTTGTTGGGCCCCGGGGGGGGTTCAGGGGCAGCAACCCTCGAGAAAAAATTTCCTCCTACTTTTTCGCGTGATCACCGAAAAAGGGAAAAAATCAATGGAAAAAGAAAAATCTGATTTTGTAGAACCCAAAAATCTGGAAGCTTCTAAGCTTGTTAAAAAGGGGTTCGGATGGGTATTTCAGTATGATGAAAAACGTGATTATTCACAAGATTGTAATAAGTTTTTCACTGGATAATAAAAGTATTGGATGGTTGCGGTTTAGTGGATGTAGCCCAAATTGGGTGAACCACGTTAAATTCTCTGTGTTATTATTTATTCTATGTGTGTTTAAGTTTCTCTGTTTTGTTTATTAAATCTACATTTAATTGTTAGATATCTGCCATCTCTAACCCTAATAGTAATGCATATACCAGGTCTGGCTCAAAATTTACCTTCTATTAGTAAGCTGAATGATGTTGGAGTGCAAGTCACATTCTCTGGAAATGTGGTGTATGAACACTCCAAGGTTGCTTGCACAACCCCAAGAAGACCTTTCTCATTGTCTCCTTCCTGGAACCTAACTCTAATGGGTTCCTCTTGAGCTTGGAGACTGACCAAACCCTGCTCCAACTCTTCTCAAAGAGTTCCTACCTTGTGCTTTACCTTGGGTAGTCAAACACCTCTTGAACTTGCAACTTCTTTCTCAACACCTAGAAGAGTCTAGAAGCTAACTTCATCACCAACCTCAAACTGCTTGTAGGGGAATTAAAGGCACTGTCCTCATGCTTCTTGCATCCAAATTGATCCATTTTGGAGGTTCTTTGGTTTCCAATACACCCGATTCCAAGAAATTGCCTTGGTAAGGCCTAATCTCTACTAGCCCTTACTAGTCAGTTTTCTGCATTTTCCTCTCAAACTTGACAAACAACATACCAAAAAAAAGACACTTTCAAGTACCCTTTTTGGTCCTTTAAATCTTGCACTAGGTCTCAAAACTTTTTCTTTACCATACAAGTGATTCCCACATTCAAGGTGGATTAGGGCTAATAGGCCTATTTCTTAGGGTTACTGTGCTTTCTCCTTCAAATCTACTTCTAGTGGATTGATTGAAGTCCCATTCCCTTTGTCATGTAAATACCTTACCTTATCCCACCTAGAACCGTACGGATTCTGTATAGTGCACCTTTCCCCTGCTTAAATTCTCAATTTTTCTCTTCCAAACTCCTAACTGGGCAACTAACACTCGCCTAGGGTTTGGTCTTGCAAAACATAGCTTGGCTTTCAAGATTTCCTACTGCTACATATTTACATTTGATTGGATCCCATTCCATATTCCACCAATCTCAGGAAGAACCCATGGTCAGGGTTTATGAGGGAGCCATGAAAAGTGTTACTGCTCAAAATAAAGAAAATAAGCTCTCTACAATCTACTTTAAAGTTTCAAAGCAACAATCTACACTAAGAGACTTGAATGTAAGTTGAAAGCTATTCACAACTATCCTATGAACACTGAGATAATGCAAAAATAGAGAATGCACTGCCTTTGATACCACTGCTCAAAAACACACAGGATTTTCACACCACATACAGAAATCTGCAAACTGTCTTCTATTCCACACCAAAATCTTTGATTACAATATCATCCAACTACTAACTATGAGTCACACACTTATTTTGATGCCTTCTCCATCATTCAAGGGCAGTTGCTCGAGCATTTTCCTTGATTTCAAGGGATTCCCAATGCCAAGTAAGTTACATGCAACTTCTTAACTGCGGTCATGCAACTTTTACCAACATTTTGTCACTTATCAATATGTTATGATCCTAAAGTTTAGGACCCAAATCTCCTTACTCTGAACCATCAACTCCTTAACTGTCCTTTGGCATCTTTTTAATAATGACCATGTGTTTAGAACACATTTAACACCTTCATTCAAGTATAAGCTGTCCCAAGCTAATTAAAGCCAAAATTTAACTACATTAACCAACAATTATTAACTAGGATAAAATTAATCCTAGTGACTAACTCTCCACACATACAATACCTTCTAAGATCCAACACAACCTACTAACACCTTGATTTGGCTAAGATCAGGTACAAGCCAAAATTGAAGACAAACAAGGTGGAGTTAAGCCAAGGTGCCCTTGCACCATCCTCCCCAAAACAGAAAAATTCAATCCATCCTTGGATTGAGAAAATTAGGATCAATGCCCAACTTCTTAAACTCTGCCTCCTTGATCCATATTGCATCAAATTCAAGTTGTCCTTGTCTCTTGACTTGTTCTTTTTATAATTTTTGTCCTAGTCTCTTGTAGACCTAGACGAAATATAATATCCAGATTAACTTGTTTGATCAGGGGCAGGGTAATTATCCTTCTAACATCTTTGGTGTGACTTGGGCTGATGGTCTGAATCCATGTTTATCGGTGGTCCTTTTTGTAGGTACAAGATCTACAAAATGTTCAAAAATAGTTGATAGTCCATCATTATCCGCAATTGCACCTTGAAAGCATTGTTGCCATACTTCTCCAAGATAGGACAGGGACCTATCCTCTTCATTTGCAGCTTGTGAGGAACTCCTTTCTGCAATCTAGCCTTGTTCAAATGGACCATCACTAAGTCTCCCACATGGAATTGGACTTCTCTCCTATGCTCATCCACCTTAGTTTTATGTTTCATAGTATTTTCTGCCAAGGTTTTTCTGACTGTCTCATGAATCTCCTGCATTGCATAAGCAAAGTCATCTGCATAGCCACTTCCCTTGACTCCATCCTTCAACTCTCTTAGCTCATAAACACCTCTAGGGTGCAGTCCATAGACAATTTCAAAGGGACTCTTCCCTGTGGATCTATTCACTGCATCATTATAGGCATATTCAGCTTGCCCAATAATCTGATCCCATTGTTGACCATACTCCTTGGTCAAGCATCTCAAGAGGTTTCCAAGTGTCATATTCACAACTTCGGTCTGACCATCAGTTTGGGGATGGTATGCAAATCCAAAGGACAAATTGGTGCCCATTCTTTGCCAAAGAGTCTTCCAAAAATGACTCATAAACTTAGTATCCCTGTCTAATACAATGCTGATTGGTAAGCCATGAATCCATACTATCTCCTTAAAGAAAAGAGAGGCTATTTAACTGGCATCATTGGTTGTTTTGCAGGGTACAAAGTGAGCCATTTTGTTGAATCTGTCTACAACAACATAAACACTGTCCATACCTTGCTTTGTCTTGGGTAAACCAACTACCAAGTCCATGCTCAAGCATTCCCATGGCCTAGAAGGGATAGGCAGTGGTTGGTATAGCCCTACATTTGAAGAAGTTCCCTTGGCCTTTTGAAACACCACACAACTCTCTACATAATTCTTGACATCTAGGTTCATCTTAGGCCAAAAATAAAACCTTTGAACCAGTTCCTGAGTTTTAGTGATCCCAAAATGGCCACTCAATGCACCATTATGCTTCTCGTGTATTAAGTTTTCTCTAATAGAACCTCTAGGAACACAAAGTTGATTTCCCTTAAACAAAAGATCACTTTGCAAGGTATATTAAGCATATTTGCTATGGAAATGATTCTTGTACTCAAGACATACCTTATAAATTTCTGCAAAGTCTTCATCATCTGCATATAGATCTTTGAAATGATCTATCCCCATGCTCTTCAACTGAATTTCCTGAATTGTGAGGACTCTCCTGCTCAATGCATCAACCACTTTGTTGAGAGCTCCTTTCTTGTGCTTGATATTGAAGGTGTAAGCTTGCAAGTACTCCACCCATTTCATGTGCCTATGACTCAACTTCTATTGAGAATTCAGGAAACTAAGTGCTTGGTTGTCTGAATACACAATGAATTCCTTGGGAAGTAAATAGTGCCTCCACTTCCTTAAAGCCTTGACCAATGCATACATCTCAAGGTCATCAAAAGAATACTTCTTCTTGGCTTCACTTAGCTTCTCTGAATGAAAAGCCACCGGTCTACCCTCTTGACTGAGAATAGCTCCAATAGCTACATTGCTTGCATCACATTCAATGGTGAATAGCTTCTCAAAGCTTGGCAACACCAAAACAGGTTGGGTAGCTATCTTTTCCTTCAGCAACTCAAAACTCTTGTTAGCTTTCTCATTCCATACAAACTTAGTTTTCATTCCTCCTTTAATGGTGTCCAACATGGGAGCACAAATAGCACTAAACTGCCTTATAAATTTTCTATAGTATTGAG
This sequence comes from Sequoia sempervirens, assembly GCA_007258455.2. Taxonomy (NCBI): domain Eukaryota; kingdom Viridiplantae; phylum Streptophyta; class Pinopsida; order Cupressales; family Cupressaceae; genus Sequoia; species Sequoia sempervirens. The sequence goes on from VDFB02047230.1 coordinate 560,164,745, forward strand.
CAAGACCATGGAAGCTTCTTACCTCTGTTGCTGTCTTTGGAGTAGGCCAATTGAGAATGGCTTCTACCTTGCTGCTGTCCATCTTCAAGTTGCCATGTGATAGCACAAATCCAAGGTACACCAACTCTGTTTTGATGAACTTACACTTTTCCAGATTGATCACCAGCTTCTCCTCCTATAGCTTCTTGAAAATCAACTCAATATGTTGGAGGTGCTCTTCTCTTTGTTCTGCTATGATTAGTATATCATCAAGATACACTACTACAAACTCTTGCCATACTGTAGTCTTTGAGGATTCTTTATATCATTCATGAGTCCATATGAATGGAGGGGCATTAGATAACTGCTCTGCATAACAAGCCACTCATATAAACCCTCATTGGCTTTGAAGGTTGTTTTCCACTCATCTCCCTCATGTATTCTAATTTGGTGATAACCACTCTTTAAGTCTATCTTGGTATAGTACTTAGCTTCACCTAGACAATCCATGATCTCTAACTTAGGGAGGGGAAACCTATACCCGATGGTTATCTTGTTTATTGCCCTCGAACCAAGACAGCCCCCATTCTCCTTCTTTTAGGTGCTAAGATAGTGGGATTGCACATGGACTAATGCTTCTTCCTAATGAGAGACCTGGTCAAGAAGTTTGAATCTGCCTGGCTATTTCCTCATTTTGCTGAGGTGTCATCTTGTAGGCTACTTTGTTTGGAAGGGTAGCTCCTGGTATCAAGTCTATCCTATGACTTATGGCTCTTTTAGGAGGTAGGGTTGTTGGTTGACCACTACTTACTATACCTTTATAGGTCTGCAACAAGTCTTGTATCTCCTTGGGTAACTCTTGCTTTTCAGCTGCCTTCTCTTTGCTTACCTCTCTTGGCTTTATCATCACTGCATAGCCAACTCCTTCTCCTTCTTCCAAGGCTTTTAAGAACTCTTTTTCACCAGCTATGAGTAGTTTAGAACCTGATGTCTGCACCTCTGTGTCTTCTAGCAAAGACTGAATCTTGAAGGTTATATTGTCTTTCTTGAAGGTATATGAATCCTTAGCTCCATCATGCACAGCTTGGGGGTCAAATTGCCATGGTCTACCTAGGAGCAAGTGGCATGCATCCATAGGCAACACATCACACAAAACTTTGTCTTTATACTTTCCAATTGAAAAGTCCACCTATGCTTGTTCATTCACCAAGACATGCTGACCCTTATTGAGCCAGGTGACCTTGTAAGGATTATTGTGAGGTATCCTTGTCAATTTCAGCTTGTTGACTGCCTCCTCTGACACAATATTGTCAGTAGAACCTGAGTCTATTATGACCTTACACACTTTCCCCATCATCTTGCACTTTATCCTAAACAAGGACCTCCTTTGGCTTGGCTCTTCTTTGACCGGTTCTTTGATCAAAGTCCTCCTCATCATGAGGTTCTCACCTTCCTCTGAGTTCAATGGTACCTCAGGTTGTTTATTTGCTGCAGCTATCTCATCTTGAATTAGATTGGTTCTCTTATCTCCTCCATGAGAAGTGCTACCTTTCTCTGGACATCTATAGGTTGGGTGTCCCAATTGGTTGCAATGATAACATTTCATGTTGGTGAAGTAGCTGCCTCTTCCTTGTCCACCACTTCTTCCTCTAGAACTGAAACCTCTTCCTCTACCACCTCTACTAGAGCTTCCTTGTTGTTCAGAAAATCTGACCTCTCCTTGGGCTCTTGGTTCTGAGCTTCTTCCACTGTAACTTCCTCTTTGTCCTCTGTTGTCTTTCCCTTTACCTCTACCTTTGAGGTTTTGTTCCTGCTTCTTTTTGCCTTTCTCCTCTATCTTCAAAGCCATTTGATAGCATTGGCGGACTATTTTGAAGTTTACCAAACTCATGTCTTCTTGGATAGACCATTTGAGCCCATTTAAGTACCTTGCTAGCTTGATACTCTCATCTTCAACCGCTTTTGATCTAAGGATATTCCACTGCACCTGTATTGGCTAAACTTCCACCATGTGAGAGCTACTCCTCCCAACTTTGATTTGGCCACCTTTACCTTTTGGGCCTCTATTATTCCATCACATTCAAAATGATTTTCAATGCTCTCAATCCAGTCTACAACTGAATCAAGGTCCATTTGTCCACTAAAAAGTGGCACACCCTCCAATGCTTTACCACTCAAGGCCTGCAATGCCTTCAAGAATGGTTCTTCAGCAAGAACAGGGTCAAGCTTTGGAGCTTCCTCCTCCAAATCCTCTTCTTTTTCCTTGGCTTCCTATTCTTCTTTCTGCTTTATCTTGTCCTTCACAGTATCTGCTATCTCATGGACTTCATCCAAGAGTTTCTCCATTTCAAATATCCTTTCTCTGAGCAACTGGTTGTCTTCCTCTTGCTCTTCTACCTTTTTAGCTAGCTCTGCATTTGTCACCATCGTTCTTTCCTCTGGTGTGTTCTCTCCTACTGACTCAGTGGGCTGAAACATTAATCACAAGCCTTGAATCCAACTAAGCTATGATACCAATATGGTGTATGAACACTCCAAGGTTGCTTGCACAACCCCAAGAAGACCTTTCTTGCTATCTCCTTCCTAGAACCTAACTCCAATGGGTTCCTCTTGAGCTTGAAGATTGACCAAACCCTACTCCAACTCTTCTCAAAGAGTTCCTACCTTGTGCTTTACCTTGGGTAGTCAAACACCTCTTGAACTTGTAACTTCTCTCTCAACACCTAGAAGAGTCTAGATGCTAAATTCATCACCAACCTCAAACTACTTGCAGGGGAGTTAAAGGCACTGTCCTCATGCTTCTTGCATCCAAATTGATCCATTTTGGAGGTTCTTTGGTTTCCAATACACCTGATTCCAAGAAATTGCCTTGGTAAGGCCTAATCTCTACTAGCCCTTACTAGTCAGTTTTCTGCATTTTCCTCTCAAACTTGACAAACAACATACCAAAAAAAAGACACTTTCAAGTACCCTTTTTGGTCCTTTAAATCTTGCACTAGGTCTCATAACTCTGTCTTTACCGTACAAGTGATTCCCACATTCAAGGTGGATTAGGGCTAATAGGCCTATTTCTTAGGGTTACTGTGCTTTCTCCTTCAAATCTACTTCTAGTGGATTGATTGAAGTCCCATTCCCTTTGTCATGTAAATACCTTACCTTATCCCACCTGGAACCGTACGGATTCCATACAGTGCACCTTTCCCCTGCTTAAATTCTCAATTTTTCTCTTCCAAACTCCTAATTGGACAACTAACACTCGCCTAGGGTTTGGTCTTGCAAAACATAGCTTGGCTCTCAAGATTTCCTACTACTACATATTTACATTTGATTGGCTCCCATTCCATATTCCACCAATCTCAGGAAGAACCCGTGGTCAGGGTTTATGAGGGAGCCATGAAAAGTGTTACTGCTCAAAATAAAGAAAATAAGCTCTCTACAATCTACTTTAAAGTTTCAAAGCAACAATCTACACTAAGAGACTTGAATGTAAGTTGAAAGCTATTCACAACTATCCTATGAACACTGAGACAATGCAAAAATAGAGAATGCACTGCCTTTGATACCACTGCTCAAAAACACACGGGATTTTCACACCACATACAAAAATCTGCAAACTGTCTTCTATTCCACACCAAAATCTTTGATTACAATATCATCCAACTACTAAC
>VDFB02047230.1:560168491-560203298 GCA_007258455.2 Sequoia sempervirens
CATAGCCATCACATGGGAATCTAACCCATAGACAATCACAATTGGTCAATTCTGAGTGCTCGATTACTCTTTGATGGCTCCGACGAATTGTACCTAGAACATGCAAACTTGGGAATCCAACCCATGATAACATGCAAAACATGTAAATGAAAATGCAAGATCATGCACTTTTGGATAGTCCCCACCTAGAAAGTGGATGCTTAAATGGAATATTCCCCCAAAATTCTCTATAATTGTCACCATAGTGTGTCAACCTCTATGAATACAATTACAATTTGGAAAAGGAAAATAAATAATAAATATTTTTCCTCTTGTGTCCTCTAGGAAAATTTCCAAAGAACATAAAGACACATAAAAATCAACTTAGGATAGAAATTATAATGTCACCTATCCTAATAGTTATTTGTGAAGAAATTGAAATGTAGGAGGAAAAATTTCAATAGATCTTTTTATAAATGTTGTGTTTCTTTTATTATTTGTGAAAAAATTGAAATATAAGAATACAGATTTAACTAAAAATCTTTATCAATGTTGTGTTTCTTTATGTTATTCTTATAGTTGGAAAATGATGTAGTTTGATAATATTGTTGGGTATATCCTACATGATCTACATACAATTTTTATATAGCTATTTCAAAGAGGATAAAAAGCACTTGAAATGTTACCATGATCTTTTCTACCTATTGTGGGTGCTTTGCTAGAACTGGTAAGGTACTTTAATTGTCATAATGATACTAGGTAATGATATGTATGAAGATTTTACAAAATTTCTTTACCTTATATCCATTAATAAGGCATGTAAAAGACATTATACAAAAGAAAAATAAGACATGATAGCCCACTCCCGATATACAAACCAATAAAACTATAGAAAGATAAATTATATAAAATGATACTAAATATAACATGCAAAATCAAAAACTTGCATTGTATTCACTTTCAAATAATGTTCACAACTCTTTATTAATGGACTTAACGGAGGAAGCAAATACCAAATTTCACAAGACCAATGGTGTGATTTGTTTGTAGTTGCTTCTATCTCCAAAATTTCTACACATTAGTTATTGAATTCAAGTATATGTATATACTTTGAGTTGGGCGGTGACTACTCATCTTTATTTACAAGAAAATATTTTTCTATTCCCTAAGCACTAATCTTTATCTATAGAAAAATCTTCTAAAAAGTAGCTACAACTCACATATATTTATCTACATGTTGGGTGGTGATAGATACTATTTAATAATGGAAAAATATTCTAAAAAGTGATTACAAATCACTCATATTTATCTAGCTAATGTGGGAGTTGAAACTTGCTTCTTGACCACTAAAAAATATTTTTTGATGGCCTTATACTTGTTTGTAGGTGTGAGATAGGTTGAACGATACTTTGTGGAGTCGCAAGTCCATAGAAAAAGCCTATCAACTAATTATAAATTATTAAATGGGATGCAAATATTCTCTATCACTAGTCATGTAAGAAGGCACGATCCACCTATATCTTCTAAGATGGTATGTAATGTACTTGTCATGTTAGATCAAATCATTAAATCATCCACTAAACATGAACAAACCCATTCACAGAAATTGGATGATCATGATAGAATCCATTGCATTGCACTATTATGGAAACCATTTTAGCCTTTGATATGCTCTGATAGGCCACCTCAGTTCTATCATTAATTGTTTTAATATGTATAAATAATGATTATATATTTAGGTTTTTAAATTTATTTCCTTTCGAATTTAGTTGATAGGATTATTTATATATTTATAAGTTATAGGCATTTTACTATTTTATAATAATTTAAGAGATCTTAATAAATATTTTTTATAATGTATCATAATTTATCAATGGACATTTGTGAATTGAGATAAAGATAATTTCCAAATAAAATAAGTGAGTATTACAAGTTTATTTTTTAAATATATTTTTATGATTTTTAAAGTGGATGCATATTGAAAATTGTATCATTGAGCATGCATGTTACATAATTTGTACAAAATTGATAAAAAATATAATTTGTGTGAGTGTGAATAGAATGAAACATAATATAGTACTTTTAAAAAAAAATTAGATAAGTGTATCAAAAGTTATAAAGAAAAAATGATACACATGTATTATAGGAATATAGAAACTCTACTAAAAGAAAATAAAAAATAAAAAATGTTAATAAATTCAAAATAAACAAAAAAATACATGACTAGAAATCTAAACACAGATTGTCATTTTGGTGGTGGTTTCATCATTTTTTGTTATAAAATGAGTAAAATGATGATGTTGAGTTTTAAAATCATTATTGAATAGGAAAAAAATGTCTTTGTTAGATTTCATAGAGGTCCAACCCTTAGGCTTATTCATCCAAGCTTATTCCAATATTAAAAGGGGAGGACCAAATTTTGAGTAAATAATACACTTGTGTTATTTGACACAAGCATGTTATGTAAAATTCTCACATTATATAACATAATTGTGTTATATAAAGAACTCACATTATATGATTCAAGTGTGTTATGTGACATTAGTAGATTATGTGCATCACCACAAGAAATTGAGAAAAATATATGGTAACCTATGATATGGCCCCACTTAAAACTTTGTACAAGCTTTGATAAAATATGATTCAATCCCTCTCCCTTTCCTTTCTCTATCCCTCTATCCCTCTATCACTCTATCTCTCCCTCTCCCTCTCCCTCTCCCTTTCTTTATCTCTCTCTATATATTTCTCTCTCCCTCTCTCTATCTTATCACTCTATCTCTCCCCATCTCAATACATCTATCTCTATTTTTATCTCTCTCTCTCTCTCTTTATCTCACCCTCTCTCCCTCTCTATATATCCCACTCTCTCCCTTTATCTCTCCCTCTCTATATCGCTCTCTCTCTCCCTCTATTTCTTCCCTTCTCTCTATTTCCCCATTTTCATCTTTGTATCTAGATACATATCCCTCTCTCTAAATATATCTATCTCTCAATTTATCCCTACATCTCTCTCCCTATATATCTCTATATACTACTCTCTCTCTATATATATATCCCTCACTCTCCCTCTTTGTCTCTATATATATTTCTATTGCTCTCTCCCACTTTCTCTATCTCCATATCTCTTTATATCTCTTCCTCCATCTCTATATCTCTCTCTACCTCTCTCTCCCCATCTCTCTTTACCTCCATCACTCTCCCTCTATATTTCCATCTCTCTATCTCCCCCTTTACATATCTATCACTCTATCTCTAGCTATCTCTCCCTATGCCTATATTTCCCTATATATATTTATCTTTCTCTCTCTCTCTCTATCATTCTATAATGTCTCCCTCTCCCTCTTATATCCCTCTATCTCTCTCCCTATCCTTCTCTATCTATCTATCTCTATTCCATCTGTATATCTTGTGCATCTCTTCATCTTGAGCTATTTCTCCCTTTTTATGTCTATCTATTTCTTCTTATCTATCTATCTCTCCTTTTATCTCTCATCATCTATCCTTATATGTCTCCCCATTCTATCACTTCCTCTCTATATCTCTATCTCCCCCTTCTCCCAATCTCTAGATATCTATCCCTCTCTATCTTTATCCCTCTATCTATCTCTCCCTCTATCTATATCTCTCTATCTCTCCATCTCTCTATCTCTCCCTCTCTCTCACTATATCTATCAATCCTCCCTCTCCTCCTCCCCCTATCTCTATTTCTCTATCTCTCTATCTCTCTCTCTCTCTCTATATATATATATCCCTCTCTATATTTATCTCTCCCCCTATCTCTCTCTCTATATCTCCCTTTCTATATTTATCTCTCCCTCTATCTCTATCTCTTCATCTCTCTCTTTATCTCTCCCCTCTCTTCCTCTCTCTAAATATATCTCTCTATCTATCCCTTTCTCTTTCTATCTTCATCTCCCTCTTTATCTCTACCTATCTCCCTTTCTCTCTTTCTCTCCTATTTTAACTCTCTTTATCTACCTATCTCTCACACTATTTATCTCTCCCCCTCTCCCCTCTCTCTATTAATCCATCTATCCCTATCTCTCTAATTCTACCTTTCTCTCCCCACCTCTCTTTATTCTTCATATTTTCCCTCTCTCTCCTTTTATATCTCTCCCTCTCTCTCCTCCTCTTTCTATCTCTCTCTCCCCCACTCTCCCTCTTCCTCTCCCTTTATCCATCTATATCCATCTATATCTAGTTCTAGCTATTTCTCTAGGTCTTTTTCCCTCTATATTTCTCTCTCCTATCTCCATCTCCCTCTCTATCTCTTTCCATCCCCCCTCTCTCTCTTTCCCTCTCTCCATTTTTCCATATTTATCTTTCTATCTATCCCTCTCCCTCTCCCTCTCTATCTGTATCTCTACATATATATCTATATGTATCTAAATCTATATTTTTATTTGTATATGTATTTGTATCTATATCTATATATGCATATGTATCTATATCTATATCTATATCTATATCTATATTTGTATCTATATCTATATCTGTATCTGTATTTGTATTTGTATCTATATATGTATTTGTATTTGTATCTATATTTGTATATGTATATGTATATGTATTTGTATCTATATTTGTATTTCCCTCCCCCTCTCTACCTTTCCTTCTATCTTTACCTCTTTATCTTACCCCGTCCCTCCCCCCTCTCAAATTATATCACTCTCTTTCTCCCCCTCTCTCTATCTTCCCCTTTCCCTTTCTCTATCTCTTTATTTATCCCACACTCTCCCTCTATAGATGTCTCTATCTCTTTATATATCTCCCTTAATATATGCATATCTCTCCTCCTCTCACTCTCTCCATATATATCTCCCTCCCTCCCTCTCCCTCCATTTCTATATTTATTTTCCTCTTTTTATCTTTCTCTTATTTTACCTCTCTATCTCTCCCTCTATCTCTTTATATATATATCCCTCTCTCTTTCTATCTCTCCCTTTATCTCCCTCTCTCCCCCATATCTCTTTATCTATTCCAAGTGCTATATTTTCATTTTTACACCTCATGAGACCCAACCAAGGGTAAAAAAATGGTAGGGTTAGTAATGGAATGTTAGTGGAGGCCTTGTTTCATGACTAAAGTCTCTCAATCCTTCTAGGCTATATTGATTTGATAAAGCTTTTTAAGATCTCTAAGAATAAAAGATGCCAAACTTTCATAGAACATTTCTTGGAATCCGTAACACTTAATAATGTTTCATTTGCATCTATAGGTGGATTTAGGATTTAAATAAAATAAATTATCTCTATTTCCCTCAAATATAAACCTTTTGAACATTCCCAACAACAAATGCATTCTTATAGAATGCCTCAACATTCAATGCAAGGGTGACATGTGCCATAGTTTTTTTCAACATTTTGTAGGACCAAATTGAGGGTACAAACACATTAGGGTGGGTGGGATAATGTTATTGGAGGCCTTGTTTCATTACAAATTATCTTGGTCCTTCTAAATAATAAAAAAATGGTAAAGTCTCTTGAGAGAGATAAGGGAAAATTATGCCAAAATTTGATGAGCATTTACCAAAATCTATGACACCTAAGAAATTTTTGTTCACATATATAGGTAGATTTTTGGTTTAACTATAATCATTTATCTTAGTAAAGTCATGAAAAACAAAGAGGAAAGACATCCCATCAAGTAAAGTATCAAAACAACATATTTTATATGACACTCAAAAGATTACATCTATGTAATAGAAATGCTCAATAATCCATAGCCAAAACTAAATGAACCATGTGGAGTTCAAATGATTGACAATTACAAATAATTTTAATGTATCATTATTTTTCACACATAAATCAAACACTCGTGACAATCACATTAATAGATGTGGTAAGAGAAAATACATCTCTATGACTATATATTTCCTTGAACCAATACAAATATCCGTGGAGGCACACAATGTCTTAGAAATGTGTGTTTCATAATTTCCTACTCTTTACCAAATATATTATTTCATTTGTAGCTCATATATATAGTAGTTAATACCCTATAATTAGGTCGAGGCACTTACAAAACATAAAATTGGCTTAGTGACCAACCATTATAAAAAGAATCAAGAACCTATATGGATAATATCTTTAGTAAAGTCACCCAAAAATAGATACGAGACAAAAAAACACCATGGGTGCTAAGGAATTCAAGTATCAATTTTTTAATCTTGAAATCCACAACCATGAATGAATCTTACCCCAAGATGAGAAACTCAAATCTTGTAAGGATGGAATGTAGGTGAGAAGCAATCTACCTACATTCATGGTGCCTTAGAGTACTTGCAACATACATGGGGTGGTTGAAGAATAATGGAGGAGATGACATAGAATATTTTTTGACACTTCATTCCATTGTTTCTCTGTTATTTAAAATTTATTATATTTCACCTTTTTTCTTATTATGTTAAATATTTTAATTTTTTGAAATCATGTCACATTTTTACAATGTTCATGAAATGACAAAATTTATGACATTTGAAACTTACTGCATTTTCTCTTCTTCCTCCTTATCTTTCTTTGGATTGTTGCACTTTTAACAAAATAAAAAAGTCATGAAACTTTATGTTGCACTTTCACAAAGTTCATGAACTCATAAATTTATGATAGAACTTGGTAAACTTATTATATTTTCACAAAGTTCATAAATTCATGAACTTTGTGACATGTAAAATTAGTAATCTTTCTTTTCATTTTCTTCATTCATTTCACACTTCTCTTCTTTTTTCTCTTTGTCACATTTTTGTGACCTGTCGAACCATATTGCAAAGTTCACAAAATCACACACATTTCAACATTTAGAACCATGTGACCTTTTGAAACTTGATTTTTTTTTCTCGTTTATGTTTAATTTCAAAATTTTGTGAACTTACAAAAAATGGGACATTTATAACTTTGCAATACATGTTTTCTTTATCATATTTTCAAGGAGTTCACAAATTCATGAACTTCTCAAGTTTTGTAACTTGAATGTTCACAAAGGGAAAAAAATTATTCAAATTTGGTATTTTGATAATTCAAGATGAATAATCTAACTATGAGGGGGAGAATAAATAAAATAAAGATATTTTTTTTCCCATTGAAGATCTCTCAAATTAACTTTAAGTAAGAGGCCAAAATAGGACAAAGACAACCAATTTTTCAAATTTTAAGGCTGACATATTTGGGTACCAACATAGCTCTCAATAGAATGGAGTTACAAAAATAATGTGTAGGATATTGATGGAGATGGATAGGAATATTATTAGTGGGGTTGAATTTGAACAAATGTTTTGGGTACAATTAGTTGCTATAACTTATTACTTAGTAAATAAGTCTCCTACATCATATCTTCTTGATAAGACACCCATAGAGGTGTGGTCAGCTTGATTAAAACATCTTAGACTTTTTTGTTTCAAGGAATATGCTCATGTGCCTAGGGATAAGAGGTGAATTTTTGACAAGGATATAAAAGTTATGTTCTTTAGTTATGGTATTTGTGTGAAAGGGTACAATATTTTTTTGTATAGTAGAAGTGTTATCTTAATAAAAGTTAAGACTTCTTCCATTATAATAGAGCTAGAAAATGATGAAAATAAAAATACGAATCAACCACCTTGAGAAAGTTGAACTTGAAGCTTAATAAATATTTCAATAGTTTTAAAAGATTTCTAAAGAGAAGGTAGAAAATTGAAATTATCTCTTTAGGAGGTTTGCTTGGAATAAACAACAATAACATAGCTATAATCCTCCTAATTGGAGATCTATTTTTTCTTTGGATACTAATATTGATGATCCCAAAAGTGTAAATGAGGCTATTATTATGAATGATGCAAAGTCTTGGAAAGTGTCCATGAATAAGGAGATGCTTATATTTAAAAAATTTGCATAGGACTTAGTAACTTTTTATAATGATCCCACAATAATGGGTTATAGTTTTTGGCCAAACTTGACATTAAAATCAGGATTTTTCACCAGATATTCACTTTCTTACACCTATAGTAGCTAAACCATTAAGAATTTGAAGATGAATAAAACTAGTTATTTGTTAGATCTTTTTTGTAGATTCTAATTACATTTAAAAAATAAAAAATAAAAAAAAATTATGAATCATTTTATGTAATTTTTAATAACTTATTTTTTCTAGTAATCAGCATTTTTTAAAAGTGATGTTTACTTCAGATTGCATAACTTTTTTTATAGACAGGATTCAATTCTAATTTTTAAAATAAAAATTTTTCACACCAATATCTAGGGCATGGATATTTTTTCATAATTTTTTGTTGCATAATGTTTTTTTAATTAATTTTCCAAGTCAGAGTAATTATAATTTGGACAGAGTTGTACTTCAGCAAGCATAACTTTTTTTCTATTCATTTGAATTAACTTATTATTTTTTTGTTGGAACAAGGACATCAATACCTAGTGCACATATATTTTTTAGAATTTTTTTTCTCTATTTTTTTATTTTTTCGTATGTGTGAAACAAAGAACTTGATGTTCATTGAAAATCCTACATTCACAAGAAATAAAAAATAAATATAATAATCAAACTAAACATATTTAAATTTATACTTTTTGGGAAGCTTATAATAAGGGCTACATCTTACAAAACATAAATTTTAAATGAATTCATTTGATCACCCAAAAGGTAAATCAAAAGTGGTTTTTTATCAGCATTTTGATAGGTGTAGAGGAGACTCAATTATAGGTATGGTTTAAATCTAACAAGGTTCTATCCAAGGGGGTTTGATCTAAGGGGGTTTATCAATCCCTCTTTAATTAAAATCATTTAAATGGAAATTTTAAAGTCTTAAATCATTGTATTTTCTAAAAATATGTGATTTCAGCAAAAATTAGGATGTACCAAAAAGTGTAACCCATTATTGTGGCAGACGATGTAAAACCATTGGATGAAAATGGGTGTTCAAACATAAAATTGGTTCATATGGTAGTGTTGAGAAGTACAAAGAAAGATTGGTTTTGAAAGGTTTATTCCTAGGTTGAGGGAATCTATTATGGTGATATTTTCTCCCTATTTACTAAGATGAATTCCATTTAGTTTCTATTATCTATTGCAACAATATTTTAACTTTAGGTTGAGTAGATGGATGTGAAGGAAAATCTCCTTCATGGTGTTTTGGAGGAAGATTTTACATGTAATAAAATTAACACTACATTGAAAAAGGTAAGGAAAATCTAGTTTTTATTGGTTCCTTTTCTTGCAACCCTCATCTTTAATGGAGGAGACAAAACCTAGATGGGACTGATTTGATCTAAGTAAATGAATACCACATTATTGAACCAAATAAAAGAAAATTATAATGAGACAATATTGGACCCTATATTATAGAATTTGAGATCGATAAGAATCAAGTGGGTAATCCGAATGAGGGCCATAGATAATGATAAATATATTTGATAGACATTGCTAAAAAGATAAAAGTAGGTCCAATTGACATAATGCATCAGCCCAATTTATTGTCAGTAAATCATATTGTGTTAGTTTCAGAAAATTTTGTTGCTATAAACCCTATACATGTGGATAATTGAAATTTTCATAGATGTATAAGAAAAATATTTCATATTTAGTAGGTGATCGAATGGGCCTTTATTCATGTTTAGCAGGTGCAAACATGATCCTTTGTACCTTTACCAACATTATGAATAAATAAAATATAAAACTAACTTATCTTCATATCAAACAAGAAAATTGGTCATTAATGAACAAGAATTTGTGCCTCTCCTTTACATCATTAAGTTCCATGAAGAAAAAAATTACTCAAATAAATTATAACTTTACGTAGATATTTATCATTTATAAATTTGAGTTATTGGGTTAGATGCAACCATTAAGGACTCATGCCTTATCCTACAGAAATAGAGTCAACCTAAACCCAATTACAATAATGGTAAAACAATTCATAATTTATATGATCCTAATTTACTTGACTCTTTTTTTAATAATGATTAGATTCTCAAAATGTCTTCATGTACTAGAAAATTTTAACCATTATTTGTTATCCTCTCCTAGCTTGTAAGCCCCACATACTAGGTTTTTAGGCTTCCTATCAAAAGTTACTTCTAATATAAAATTTTATTATATTCTTTAAATATAAACTAACTAATCGTTAGTACAAGTGTAGAAAATGTTCATCTAGAATTTTTTTCCCTAAAGCATACAAGAAGAAATGAAGATATTTTTCTTGGAAAAATAATAATGTCGTATATTGATTTACTAAATAAACACTAGACTACTAACTATAGAAACTAGACTAAGAATTGGACAATATTCACATTAAGTAGAGTTTTACATAAAAGTTACAAGACAAATCCCAGATTAATTACAAGCATGAACCAAATATCAGCCTATAAATTTCTAGTAGTATAGACCCAAAGAACTCAACCCATTTAATAAGACCCATAACTAACAATAAATTAGTTGAGCCTCTAATATAGAATTGAAATATAGACAAATAAATATACCACAACATCTTTAAACCTTTTCTATTTTACCTTGTTCTAGCCAAGTGAAATTAGTTACTCAATATTTCACATGCACAATTTTTTACCCGTATGTAAAAATGTGTTTTCTAGCTTGATTTGCACCCTATAGGTGAATATATTAATCCCCCAACACTTATCCTTTTACTACCAGTTAACAACCTAGTTAATAAAAAGTATTTCATATTATATAAATCCTCATTTATCCCTACAACTAATCAATATTTTTAAAAATGGTTTGTAAGTGTCCATTTGTATTCACATTTTTCTTACATTTAAAATGATCTTTTCCCCACCCTTGAATATTTACTAATACATGTGTATCTAGAGGTTGAAGGTTCCTCTAAGTGTTCACCCAAGCCTTCCAAATTCATGTTACTAATTGGTAAGACAATATGGATTGCAAAAACCATTTTCTAAACTCACCATTAATAATACCATATTAAAGTATTTTTTTCAAACAACTGGAAATAATCCATTTTTGTAGCACTACAATAGCCATTAATAACTAAGGTAAACTTTTCTACATTTGGAGATGACACCATTTCCAAAATTTCTAATAGAATGCATTCATCTTTAGTTAGGTTTTTTTATTTGACATATCCTTTTGCAAGAATGCAATACACATATAAATCTAATTTTACTCCAACTAACTACATACTCTTTAGTATGTTCCAATACTCCTATTGGACTCTAAGCATTCATGAGTATGTTGAATGCTAACACATTTGGTAACTCTTGTTATTCCTTGCATTGACATCCCATTTTATTTTTGAAAAAATGAGGACCCCCCTCTTCTTTTTGTGTTTTGTTTTCTCTCGTTCCTTCCTTGTATTTTGTTTCTTTCTTTCCTTTTTCCTTTTCTTTCCTTTTCCTCTCTTTCTTTCTTTCATTTTTCATTCTTTCCTTCTTTTTATTCATTTCCCCTTTCTTCTGAGTATCTTGTTAGGTTTTTGGATTTCAGGCTTCTCCATACTGGCATGCCATATGGGTCGGGCACGATCTCCAATGTCTAATTATTGCTATGTATTGATTGTCATCGATTCAAAGTTTCACATGTCTAGGTATTTGTTGAAGAGAAATCCCAACTCTGAAATCCCGACAGTGGAAATGTTTTGTCACCTTGACTATCACATTTTTTATTGGGAAAAACAAGTTTTGAAGGGGCCTCAAAACCCTTTACAATGGAGAGAAGCTACTAAAAAGACAGAAACATTAAGACCCGCAGCCCACAAAAAACAAAATGCTGACAAAAAGATAAAGCTAGAGAACCCATCAACAACCCTACAACAAAAACATCAGCAACAAGGCTGAACAACCAAAAATAAGAGAAAAACTACAACATTTTGTCAAGAACATTGGCCGAGGCCATATTTTCAACAATGACCTCCTCGTGCATCTCGACCACATCCTGTAGATCCTCGAATGAAATGGTTTCCATTTTCTTAGTCTTGCTCCTTGCTCTCAGGAAAGGGTCGGCCTCCAAATTCTTCTCCACATTGGGGCCATTATCCTCAATCTTGTCCTTGAAATTCATGTGGTTAACTTCATCAGTGGCCTTCTCATGATCTCCCAGATCCAGAGGCTTTCCAGTCCACTTTATAGCTTTGTCATTTAAAATTGAGAGACCCTTTGCACTAGATTTCAAAGACTAGTTACTAACTCAAACAAAAGTCTGCTAATCTTGCTAATTCTTTCCTCCATATTCATAAAAATCTCCTCATTAATCCTTTTAACAACAATTTCTAGGGAGGTTAACCCATCCTCATGACTTTTACCAAGTCTATCAACATTAACAGGTAATCTGTCAAGAATAAATTCATATTCTTGACCTTACCTTTAATATACCATTCCTTTTGGCTACAATTCACTAATGCAACACATACGTCTTGTTAGTTCTTAAGCTTGGAGTTGAGCTCCTTCACTTCTGAGAAAAGCCACTTCACAAGCGAGAGAAAATTGTGAATTTCATCCTTTGCCATTCTACAGAATAGGTCCATATTAATTTCATCCCAATTGATTAGTTGTGCACCAGGAGAATCAACATTCTCAACAAATTCCTCTGAAACCCCCTCTCTACTGTCCAAATCCTCCTTAGTAGGGGAATCCTCAATTTTAATAACCTCCACTTTCACACAGTACTTGTTAGGAATATCTGCCAAGTTAGCTAGAATTTCAAGCCACTTCACCTTAACATCACTCTGCTTAACCTCCTCAACACCAACATGAGATTTAAATTCAGCCTAGCTAGGACCAACTACATTGGAACACACAATACCCTCATTCTCTTTCCTAATATCCACCATAGGAATTGTTTGTTACCCTTAATTCCATCACTCGGGACATCTTTAACATCAAGAATAGGGGAATTCTCCACACCTCTTAAATCATCCACAACCTGCTTGAAAACACGCTTCCCTTTCTTGGGGCATCTTTTCTTCCCCTTCACATTATTTTTCACTAAAGGTACCATAGCTTCCTTCATTTCATTATCAATTTGATAACCCTTAGACCAGGATTCTGAATCCTTGAAATCATCAACAAACTCACTCTCATCCTTTGACGGTTCCTCATAATCAGAGTCTTCTTCATCAAAATCCCCTTCCCACTCATCTGTCGACTCACTAGTATCATACCCAATTTTTTTTCCACCCTTTACGATCTGGGGTCTTAGGAGTAGTTGGCAACACCTTCAGCTTAATGTGATCAAAAGTTAGATTCATAAGGTCTTAATGAATAATAGTCTTCCTAGGGTTCTTCGTATGATCCTCGATACTAGTTTCCATAGAAAGGAGGAGGTAAAAACGAAACAAAACCTAAGAGTGATGGCAGAAGTGATTCAATAACATGAAGTGATAGCCATAGATAACATAATACCTGCCCTCTAGAGTGAAAAATTGCATAATAGCTAGAGAAATGTCCCTCCAAAGCAGCTTAATAAATTTATAGGCATACCTGCCGCTTCCAATAAACTTAATCTTTTGCTTCTCCAAACCTTTAAAGAAATTGGCTAAGGTCATCTTGGTTGCAACCCTATCTCTATAAAATTTCCTACCCTTGGAAGCAAGACTAGTAACCTCAGTGATGAAGTCCTCATTGATGTTGAATTCCATGCCCTGGTAGCACAAAACCCCGTTGTTCCACCCACTAACAAAAGCCTTCATTACCTCAGGGTTACGACCATGGAGCTTCAACAAATAGGGGTAGACTCCACCCTTCTCTAGATGGTCCCAGACAAGTTTATTACTACTAAACTCTTCACAAGAGATCGACTCCACTCTGCAATGGGCACCTCCCATGGCAGCATGCAACAAACTACAGTCAACATTCTCTTTGATCTTATTCACATACAAGATTAGGCGAACAAACCACAAGGAAAAGAAAAAAATACCCACAAAACATGTGAGGCTGCCAAACCAAGAACTGTGATACCTTAGCTGCCATCCCATAATCTCACAAACATCTAAAAAGCAATAATTATCAGAGCATGCACTAAACACAATGTGCAAAAACCAGCCAAGGAAGAAATAAAATAACCTTTCTCCCTTCTTAATTGTTTCCTTAACATGAAAACTGGTTATGTAATTAAATATGTTATGAAAATTAAGTGGCAAGGAATCATAAGTATTCCAATTAATATGAGCCATCAGTCCTAAATTAGCTAACCCATCAGCCAACGAATTAGCCTCCCTGAAAACACGAGTAATTCTCACCTCATCAAAAGTATTAATGATAGAAATAACATCATTAATAGGATGGGCTATAAACCATGACGGTGGATTACTCTTTAAAAGACACATTAATGTTAATGAATCCCCTTCTATCCAAATTTTAGAAACCCTTGCTTCTTTAGCCAATAATAGGCCATAATAGGTTGTTGCTACCTCTACAAAGTGGTTTGTATAGATTCCCAAAAGGAGCACCACCACAAAGACAAACCTACCATTCTCATCATGTAACACTCCCCCACAACTAGCAGGTCCTAGATTCCCCTTAGTAGCACCATCAAAGTTAACTTTGAGCCATCCCCGAGAGGGAGCTTTCCAACAAACCCCCTCCCTAGAGGCTTTAAACTTCTTCACTGGAATAGAAATATCACAAGAGAGACTCCAATGGTTCCCTACTAACAAATCAAAATTGGAGACAACAACCTTAGGATGCAAAGAAGAAAGCACCAAGAATTCAAAGAGAAAATTTTCCCTTATGGCTTCACAAATTTTGAAAGCCAACCTAGAAGGAGAAAGCTCTAGCTGACGAAAAACATGGTTATTATGTTCCTTCCACACTCCCCAAGCCAAATGCAGAAAAATGAGAGACCAAAGCATCTAGAGAGCCAGATTTTGAGTAGGAGCCACCCATTGAAACCAAATTTTTGAGATAAAATTAGGAAACACCCAAGAAATATCCCACTACTAAAAAATATGAGCCCACACATCCCAAGTGAAACTGCAACTAGCTAAAATATGATAATAGTCCTTAGAAGCTTCTTTACATAAGAAACACCTGTTCAGAAAAGACATTCTCCTTCTCACAAGATTATTGAGAGTCAAGATATTATCTTGACAAAGAAGCCAAAATAATATATTAATTTTAGGTAAAAGCTTCACATTCCACAGTCGACCCAAAAAGGGAGGGGAACCAACCAACTAAGTCTGAAAAGAGAAGGCCGAAGAAACCAAGAACTTACCATTAGGAGAAAACCTCCACACCACCAAGTCATCAGGGGAATAATTCAAAATGTGAATTAGAGAGAGGAACATAAAAAGAGGTTCCAAATCCCTATTAACCAAATCAAGTCTAATCCATTTACCTTGGAGAATATAATCAAACACAAAAACTCCATATTCCCTAATACAAAAGTCTTTGAAAGGGGCCACCCAAGGTTCATCCTTCAAGGGACCATGACCAATCCACCAATCATCCCAGAACAAGATCCCCCTACCATTCCCTAACACCCATCACAAACTAGCAGCAACAATGGAGCGAGCTTTAAGGATGAAATTCCAAAGGGCTAACCCATGAGAGGTAACAAAATTCTCCCTCAACAGATCTCTATACTTATCCACCCCCCTCAAATAATTCAAAGAGTAAATAGCAGTCCATTTCTTATCACTCACAAGCAAATTCCACAACTATTTCGCCATAAGGGAAGAATTAAAGTCTTTTAGCTTACGCAGGTGTGAACCACCTTGGAATTTTGACCTGTAAACCTCCTCCCAAGACAACAAACATAACCTTTTCTTCTCCTCCACACAAGACCACAAAAACCTTTTTTTGAATACCCTCAATCTTCTCCCAAAAAATTTTGGGAATCTAGAACAAGCTTAAAGCATAAACTGGAAGATTATGCAAAGTCGACTTGATTAACTGAATTTTACAAGCTTGGTTGAGAAGGGCACCCTTCCAACCAACAAGTTTCAAATGAAGCTTATTAATGATGCCATTCCAAAAGGAATTTGGAACCCCATTAGAACAAAGAGGAATCCCTAAATAGGTTGAGGGAAGCTCCCCAATGCCACATTCCAAAACACCAACAATCCTCAATTGACGACGTTCTGGAGTATTAAGAAAGAAAATAGTGCTCTTAGGAAAACTCACCTTCTGACCAGAAGCCGCCTCATACTACTAAAGAATAAGATGGATAGATTTAGCCACAACAATCAAAGCCTCAACAAGAATAACAATGTCATCAACAAATTTTTGATTTGAGCAACAAAGCTGACACAAAGAAGGATAAAGGCCTTTGAAGGCCCCATTAGAAACTGCCCAAAGAAGAAATCTGCCCAAACACTCCACCATAATGATAAAAAGAAAAGGGGAGATAGGATCCCCTTGCCACAACCCATGAGAACTTTTGAAAAAGGCAGAAGGTGACCCATTCACCAGGACTGAGAATGATGACGAAGAAATTAATTTCCCAACCAATTGCAAAACCTTGTCCATGAAGCCAAACACCTTTAGGATATTGCAAAGGAATTGTCAGTTCACACGATCATAGGCTTTCACCAAATCCAACTTCAAAATAAGCCTAGGTTTCTTTATTAACCTTGAGAGAGTGAATATTCTCATGCACCGTGAGCACCGAATCCAAAATCTACCTACCTGAAACAAAACCATTTTGTTGAGGTGAAATAATCCTAGGAAGGACACTTTATAGCCTAAAAGCAATAACTTTAGAAAAAATCTTATAGACAGAGTTACATAAACTAATGGGCCTGAAATCACCAAATTCTCAACCCTAGGCTTTTTAGGAATTAACACAATAAACATCGAATTCAATTCCTTAAGAAGTTACCTACTACCAAAGAACTCTTTAGTGGCATTGATAACAACCTTGGCAATAATATCCCAATAAGACTAGAAGAATAACATCGGAAACCCATCCAGCCCAAGAGATTTGTTTCCTTCAAAAGAGAACACAAAATTTTTAATTTCCCCATCAGACGAAATACCAGACAATCCCCTGTTCTCCTTCGACACCAAATTAGGAATTACATTAAGAAAACCCTACTGGATATTAGGATCAAGAGGACAATCCTTCGAAAGAAGATCCTCAAAGAATGACCGAGCTATAGATATAATATCATCATCCTCTTCAAGAGAGATGTTATTCACAACAATTTTAAATATCCTATTAGAGGATCTATGCTTCAAAGTCGTAAGATGGAAGAAACATGTGTTTTTATCCCTACTTTGAAGCTAGATAGCTCTAGATATTTGCTTCCATAACTCCTCCTCCTTAGTCACAATGTTATGCAAACTAGTCAAAAGGAAAATTTCCTCCTGAAGAAGTGACAAATCATTCCCAGAGGCCTACATTCTCTACTGCAAGGTGTTCAGTTTAGCCTTAAGCTTTGATTTCTCCTTAAAGATATTTCCAAAAGAGGATTTGTTCCACTGGATCAAGTTCTACTTAATAGAAGAAAGCTTGTTAGCAACTTTGTACATGGTTGTGCCATCAACATTAATATTCCACCACTCAACAATTTCTAGAACGTAACTTCGGGTGGCTAGTCCATTTTTTTTCAAATCTGAACAGAAAGGACTTTTTACGACCCATAAGCTTAGCATTCAAGGATATGGGAAAATCATTTAAACCGAGCCTAGTTAGGGCAGAGAAAGAACAAGCAAAAAATTGCAACCAATCAGGATAGATTAAGGCCCGATCCAATTTAACTTGAATGCGAGCATCCCTAACATGCCTATTGGATCAGGTATAGGACGCACCACCCAAATCCAAATCTAACAACAAATTATCATTGATGAAGTTCATAAGATGAAAGTGGCTATCATTCGCAACCTAGGAGCCCCCAAACTTATTAGAATCATTAAGTGGGGTATTAAAATCCCCCATCACCAGCCAATTCTAAAAAGAGAATTGAGATTTAAAGGTATTCAGACTCCCCCAAAAATGCTTTCGAGTGCATTTTGAATTAGGAGCATATATAGTAGAAATCACTCAGGACAACTTATCCCTGGGACAAGAAAAGGAAGTAGCCACATGATTATCAAAAGAAAACAAAGCAGAGCCCGAAACCACCTTGGGATTCCAAAAAGTAGCCACCCCACTAGAGACACCATCAAAATCAAATTCCTGACAACCACAATCCTTAAAAAATCTATTCTTAATTTTTTCAACCTTCTAAACACCCATCTTAGTCTCCTAAATCAAAATGATATCAGGACGGTGATCTCTCACAAGATTTTCAAGAAGATCTTATTTATGAGTATTATTTAATCCTCAAATGTTCCAAGAAAGGATCTTCATAGAAAATTATACGAGGGGCCCATAAGGCCCATCTCAAGTAGAGTAGCCTGTGATCCATTGGCAATATCACATTTACTCTCCCTCTCTTGGATTTTCTACAAAGAAGGCCTTCCTCTACCCCTCAGCTCTAAACCACAATCCAACTTCAACCGGTTCCTCGTAGCCATTCCCACCACTGAAGGAGTATTTTTCTTCTTATTACAAGATTTAGAAGTAGAGAAAATAGGAACCCCAGTCTCCTCCCCCTAAAAATCACAAGAGTTACAAAAATTGACAAAAGAGGTGAGCACCAACTTCTCCAACACAACAGTCTCCACCAATGATTCCCCCAAAGACATAGCCTCTAAGACCATAGCTTGTTCCTCCACCAGGGAACCCAAAAAATCCTCCTTGGATGCTAACAACAAATCATCTGAGACCATCTTTAGAGGAGTACCCTTCTCCAACTCAAGAACAATAAGAGCCAAAGACTTACCACTAGCCTCCTCTGCTAGTTCTGAAACAAGCTCCTCATTAAGTGAGGCCTTCACCTCACCCTCAGATAAAACTTCCTCAACGAGGCTAATTTCAATAGATTCCACAAAAGATCCAAGATAAATCTTAATAAGAGCCTCACAAATAACACCAGGTTCCACTCCAGCAACTAAAACAGAAGCACCCAAAGGCTGACTATCATTCATAACATCCACCAAGGGCTCAACTGAACTCAACACTTCCCCTAAATCAAGGTGTTCCCTAATCTCCTTCCACATTTTGGCAGGCATAGATGTTGGTGTAGGAGTTGTTTCCTTTTGGGAAGGGGCCAAAACCTTTTGGGAGGGAACCTTAGGCTTCAAAGGACACTTCTTCGCCCAGTGACCCACCTTCTTGCAATGAAAATAGGAAAAAGGGATAGACTCAAACTTAATTGCTTGCTCCCATACTCCTAACTTAGAATTAATCTTGATTGAAGATTGAAGATCCATAGCCTGATCCAAAATAACACACAACCAAGGATAGACAAGTTGGTTTTGTGAAGCAATCAGATTATCAATAGATAACAAGTGTTCAAAGGTAGACACGATACCTTTGAAGACTTTCTCATCCCAGAATTCAAGTGTAAGCCCTGGCAAGCGAACCCACACAAGAGCTGAATCAAAAGAATAAGAACTCAGAGAGACATCTGCCTCCCATTTCTTCAACACCAAAGTAGATTTACCAATGAGCCAAGGCCCCCCCAACAAGACCTTCAACATATCTTCTTCACAAGAGAACAGAAATGAGAAGAATCCCTTCGCAAGGGCCATTAACTCAACCTGGCCTTTCAGGTGTCGCCGATTCTTAGATAGGTTGTGGACCAAGTCAATATTGGGATGAGGCCCAAAAAAATTACCAACCAACAATTGCTCCATTGATAGAATGCCATTATCAATAATACAATCCAACACAAAGACAAAATATTCACCAGCAAACGGATCTGCAAAGAAGTCCACTGGAGGTGAAGAACTCTTCTGCTTAAGCTTCACACCAAACAACTTTGACCAAGTATTTTCCTCCAACGAAGCAACAACTTTCTGAAAGGCTCTAGAGTCCACAGAAGCCTCGGGAGCTACATAAAGAGACCCCATCTTGACCAAAGAAGTACCATCAAGACCCAGACCGCCAGAGAGAGGAAGAATTTTTTAGTTATCCAATGGAGAGGACCCACAAGTTGTCCCATCCAAAATACAATCGTCTAACACCCTCCCAATGTTAACTCGACCTCCACCATTAACGCTAGCCCCAGGAGCAAGGCTTCCCGCCTTCAAAAAAATTTAAATAACCTTTCCCAAAGCACCATCTGCATTCACAACATCAGCTCCACCTGACGACAACTCCATGGACCAAAAGTTATCTAGATGCTTACCTCGACTGTTGCATTGGTCTCCTCTATCAAGCGAATTTATTTAGCTAACAATGCATTTAAATGGGAAATTAATGAATTTTTTTGGGGTCTTCAAATGGATTATAGGTTTATGAGTGATCATTATATCAATTACCTTGTGCATTTCAATTTTTTTTTAAGCTCTAAAACTACTCATAATCTTGTGAAGAAACCCTTGTGTGCACTTCTTTTTGCCATTATTGCTACTCAAAATTTGTTCATTATTTGATTGTCAGTGCTCATGTGTTCATGCTATTTGTGAATAATGTGGTGCTTCCTATTTTTTCCCTTCTCTCCACACTCATTTTCCAAGTTGGATCATGATCTCTCTTTCGGTCGTTTTTTGGTTTTGTTCTTAGATTGATTTTTGTTTTGCCATTCTCTTTTCATTTTTCCATTTTTCCTTTTTTTTTTTGGATTTTTTCATTCCTCATTTTTGTTTCATTTTTACTTTTCTCGTGTCTTCAAATTGATGTTTGTCTTGACATGTTGATCGAGGATGTTTATGACATCATTTGATCAGGCGTTGGGCCCTAGCCTTACTAAGTGTTTTTTCCTTAGCATTTTTTTAAGGAGAATTTTTTCAAGTATGAGGTTTTGGTGGTTCTATTTTTGTTTTACTTATGGTTCAATGAAAGGTAAGATAAAGTATTGAGTCCGAAAACTTGATCTCTAAGCCTTAGAGAAGAATCCTATGTTTTTTGAAAGTTTTCTCAAAGGTCGCTCTTTGAACATATCCTTTTCGATTAACTTCTTATTTAGGTAGAAGTTAACTGACATGATTGATCCTCGACCCTTGATTCCTCAAGGGAAAAACCTTTATTAGAATGAGTTGAGTATATTGTTTATTTCAAAGCATGTTTTGATGAAGTCTTAAGGGAAATGCCCAAGGTTTGATCCTAAAGTAAGAGAAAGAATTTTGGACATTGAACATCAAGAATAGCCCTTGCCAAATATTGAACTCGTAGATAAATGTTAACATGCCCGATCCCTGATCCCTAAAATCATTGAATGACTTTTCCAATATGTTGATCGGGGTTTCCCTCCAAACTTATTGAATTGTTACAAATAAAAGGTAGAGAAAACACCCAAATATTGACTCAATAGTGTTTTAACTTGTTTTTAAGTGTTGATAGTTGGTAGTTCCTCTTAAAGATTACATTGTTACGAGAAAGAGGTAGATGATATTCCCGATTCTTGACTCCCGATATATCACAAGAAAAGATAGGAATTCCTCCAATAAGGATGTTTTAGCCCTTTGGTAAGCTATAAAGCGTAGGCTCGAGGCTCGATCCCTAAAAAATCCTATTTTTCCTTAAACACTCTTTGAACAAGTTGTTGGTTCATACCCTAAGTTATTTATTATTTCATATAACTTAGTTTAAAAATATGTTGTCTCCTTCAGGGTATCTACTATGGATTATTTTAACACATGGTGTTTATATATGCAGGAGATATGCCACTAAAGGATGATCAGAAATGAAGTACCAATACAAAGGATACCACCCACCATCAAAGATGTTCTCTCTGTACAAAAAGATTGGTGACATTGACCTTAGTCATGTGGACATTGATGATTTTAAGAGAAGGATATATGATGAAGAAGATAGAACATGTGCAACCACAATATTGGCCAATTTTTGACTAGTAGAGGCAACAACCTTCCCTATAACTATGCAATCTCTAGAGCTAGTGCTAACATGTGCTCAATACTATGATCACAAACATAGAAGGATAATGAGATTAGTTGGAGATGTGGTGTTGGATGTTAGTATAGAAATGATTGAAAGAATCTTTAGGATCCTTGTCTCTCCCTAATACGAGGCTATGGATATGAAGAAAGTAGTAGAGTACTTTAAGAACAATGAGGCAAGTAGTCTCAATCTAATCATCAGTTAGATGCTTCTCAACCCTAGAAAGATGACCCTTAAGATGGCCAAGGTCCAACACATGAGTGAATTTTGGGAGGATATCAAGGACTTGATTGTGTTATTGAGCAGAGTGTTTGGGTACCCTCATGCTAGGGATTTCTACCCTTGTATAGTTAATCTTTTTCTGATCATCAATTATAGGAAATTCAAGAAGATTGATTGGGCCAAAATAATCAGTGATAACATACATGAATAATTGAAGATAGTCCTACAAACCACCAAGTTCTATATGACATCATATTTGGTGTACTTATTGTTTGCTCAAGCCACCTTCCTTAGATTAAATAGAGTGGGTTCCTTCCAACTTGGCGAGGTAATAATTTTTTAGCACTATCCTCAGTTGAAGTTGGAGGATATTTATACCAATTTCTACATTGTCAAGTACAAATTTGTATGCAGTAATCATAGGGTTTAAGGGAGTTTTCTCTAGGAGAATCTCTAATGAAGCCATGATAGAGCTTAAAAGTTGGGGGAATTGGTATATTCACTTCAAAACTTTTACATATGTTAGAGTGGCTGGATTTCACCAATCTCCATATAACCTATCAAGTTACCCCTCCAAATTGGTACTACTAGAAGCTTGCAAACAAGTTATTGAGATACACAAATTAATATCTAGTAAGCATAAGTTTGGGTGTAGCTTCCCCATTAAGATGGGAGTATATTCATGTGCCAACATGTAGAATATAGAGGAAGAAGAAATTTTGGTTAGAAGAAAAAAGACCAGAGCAACTATCCAAGAAAGAGTTGCTCAAAGAGAGGCCAAACAAACTTACTCTTCCTCCCCTCCACATGGATCCCCTCTACCATCACTTTCTCCTTCTCCAATGTCACCACACGATCCTCTTCCATCTCCTCTTCCATCTCCTCCTCTATCTCCTCCTCCATATCATCCACCCTCTCCCCCTCTTGATACATCTTCACCTCTTCCACCTCAACTTCCACCTTCTCCTCCAAATGAACTTCCCCCTCTTCCTTCTCAAGAAGATGAACCATTGGTTTGAGAGGAAGAAGCACCCAATAAAACAATAACAAAAGAGGTAGTGTTAGAGGAAGGCAAGATTCAAAGAGAATTTCCTGTTGAGGAAACCATAGCTAAAGAACATGTAGAGCAAGAGGTGAAATAAGAAAAATAAGCTCAAGAAGAACAGGTCCACAAAGATAGGATTTGAAACTGAACAAAGGGACACTAAGCTAGCTGACTCAGAAGGATCCAATAACACAAAAATCATCTCCTCTCCCCCAAGAGAAGTGTCCTCTTGTAAGGAATTAGGTGTTGTACACCTTGCATAATGTTTAAATTTATTATTGTGTGTGGTGCACCTAGGGGGGCCTAGAATTATGTGTCATGCCCACATTTTATGTACACTAAACAACCTAATAATCAACAACTTTACTAATTTTGCAAACAATTTTTTTTTTTGCTTATTTAAAAGACAAAAATAATTCAATTCACCACTTACAATTATAGTCATTGATCATACTAGTTAAAAGATAGAAATAATTCACTATTTTTAGTGATAGAGTCTACCTACTTTGGGTCGGCTTAACGTACCTCTTATATTCCATTGTGTCCAAAAATTCCTCGCTCTCAATACCTATACCTGCAAGGTCTACATGACTTGGCACACACATAAGATCAAAGGTAGTTAGCACATGATTACCAAGACAGGCTATATAAATCAATGGTAGATTACAATTTTGGGAGAAAATAACAAGTCACATACAAGACTCAGAAGAACAATCTTAGGGCCCGACCTAATGCCTCGGGGGTTCATCGCTTGATGGCCTTGCCTACATGTATATTTCACAGAGGCACCGTAGTTTTCCAACTTGAGTCACTCCAACTCATTGACTCATCCATATAGGGTATTTCCACTTGTTTTCAAAGGATGACTCAACCTCAATTGCAATCATAACACAACTCTAGTATACGCTAAACTCAATCCTCTACTCGAAAGCTTTGTATGACCCAACAAGAATATATACTATAAAAGTGGGTATGCAACCCTTTCTAGGGCCCATTACCCCAGATAGTTTCACAAACGGCTACCACCCACTTAGGTGAAGTCGGGGTACATAGACCTAGTAAGGGTATACTAGTGAAATATGGAGATATAGATAAACATGCATGCTTACACAATCACTACGACAAGCTACAACAAGATGCTAAACACAATTAAGGTGACTCTAATAGGTATTCACAAGATAGGAAAATTCAATTCCTATATGAAAAGATAGTAATTTAACAACCATCTAAGAATATGGTCTATAAGATTAGAGGCATTAATCATTATAAGTATAATAATAATAAAGTCAATTCCAAGTGACTAATCACTCCCTTCATTTACTTTTTGAAACTAAGCTAATACTTTTTTAACTTGAAAATTGATTATAAAAGAATTAATTACTACTATTTACTATGAAATAAGATAAACTAATGCTAAACATCCTATAAAAAGTATAACTTTAATAATATTTACCTTATAAATTAATTTGGGAATACATTCTAAACTAAGACTTATTATTTGTTGCAAAAATAGTTTAACACTAACATTCTTTTTACTTGATCACAAATTTTATTAAATGATCTTAACATAATTTTTCTTTTGAAGATATATCTAAACCCAACTAAATCTTTTCTAACATGCCTTTGTAAAATAAATGAATTAAGACAATATGAACTAAGTATAATTAAAACTAATCACTTTTACCAACTATGTATGATTTTAAAGTAAAAATCAATGTTTTTTTGAAAAAAACAGCACTAAGTTTGAAAATAACCGCTAATAATTTACTTGCAATTATAAGCACATTTCAAGTCAATCATCGCATGTAAATCTAATTAAGATATTTTATTTTAATCTCTCAATAATTATAAATTTATTAGTCCAGTTTTGTGAAGAAATGTAAGAATAAAGAAAATAAAAGAAAGAATTTTGAAGCTAATAATTTTAAAGGAAATTCTTTATTGAAACCACTAATCCAAAATTTTATGAGGGGAAATAAATAAATAAATAACTAAATAAATAAATAAGTAAACAAAATCAATATATTTGATTTATTGCTTTAAAATTTAGACAATATTTAAGGTTTCTAATTTAGTAAAAAAAATTCAACTTCAGTAAAAAAAAACAAATTATAAGAAGTTTTTTTTTTTTTTAAATCTTGAGTAATTTGGAAACTTCCAATAAAATTATTTACTAAACTTTTAATCCATTTTAACAGAATACTATATTATTTGAGATGAAAAAAAGAAACAAATGTCTATTATTATCTATTCAATTCACAATCTCAAATTTATTTAATATCGAAATAGATTGATATAAATAAAGGTAAAATAAAAGAAATAACTTTAATATACTGCAATGCCTTTTTAACATTAAATAGCTGCACACAAAACTAAATTCCTCAGTATTTAAGATCATATTTGTTGTCTTCATTAATTCTTCCAACTAGGCTGAGGAAGGAAACTAGTGGTTGTTCACACTGACAGCTTGGATTCACTAGAGGGGATTTTCCTTATGCATTGAGGAGTAAGAATATCAAATCAATTCCAGATATTTTTCTATGGAGTGAAAACTTTATGCTATACATTGACAAATTCATTCTCTGGCTGTACTCCCAAATGAAGAGAACTCTTCTGGTATACAAATAAACTCACAACAAGCTTTTTTCACATTTGATAAGACCGGTTATATGGAGATAGTACACGGTGTAATCGATAATCATTAACAGGATATGGGAATCCATCGATTCTTTTCCCATTTAAATCCCAATATTTGAATAGGAGGAATACACTAAGGATCATTCATCTGACCCATAAAATTAAGATTTAATGGACAATAACATGTAGAAACACAGAAAAACAATTGATAATATGCACATTTTCTTCAATGCTTCTCACCTGATTAGAGTTTTAAATATTGCATGACTACATTTCCTCTAGGGTTACTTTATTGTGTTCTCAAAAACAAAGCTAAGTGATTCACCCATAAAAATCCTAACCTCATCTCCAACTAATTTTAGTACACATTGATATCAAAACTTATTGATATGGATGTGTTCTTGAAATGAATGAAAATATATTAGGAACAAAAAAATAACTAATGATGTTGTCATTTACTTCTATTCCTTTTGCATTATTCCAGTTCTGGTAAATCAAGAACGCAAATATTTACAAAAAAATTCCAATAACTATATAACTTACTCTCTAAACATTGGTAGACTAAAATAAAGAATTATTTCAGAATAGATTGTCTTAATTCTTGGTGGACTCAAAACGGTATTATTAAGAATAGACTGTCTTGATGCAAGGAAAGAAGTTCAAAGTATGGTCAGAGAGCAAGAAAATGTAACAGAGTACCTGGAATTAGCTTTTCCCATCTGCAAGGCTGTCATATGACATCATAAGTAGCATTATTGAATCAAAATGTAGTATTGTAGCCTTCTCAGCAGGAACTATTAACCCACACATGCCAAGAAGTGTCATTGCACAAATAGATCTAAGTACACTTGACTTGCCACCACCATTTGGTCCAGTAAGAAGAAACAGTGATTGCATTTGAATTGTGTTTGGTACAGCTGCTCCCTGTACCATGTTGAACCAATAAGGCACCAAACCTACTCCTTCTAATTGATTTCTCACTTCTCCGGGATTTTCTGATGAATTTGGATTTTGATTAATCTCTTTAACCATTGGAAGGACTCAATCGCGCCTCCTCCCCTCACTCACAAGTTGCAGTTCTCCAACCCCCAATTCTCCTCCCACCAAAATAAATTCATTGATTAAAAAGGATTTTGAAACCATCGAGCAAATTTCGTTGGCAGGTGTGAAGCCAAACTCCACTCAATGCAAGTGCTCTGGTAGGCATGTACGCCAATTGTCCAGGCATCATCTATGCCTGACAATGTTTGATAGAATTGCGAAAGATCTGTTATCTCACGTTTTGCCAGAAATAAATGCACCAACCGCTCTAACGTGGTCAATAAATCTCAACATTTAGAACTTGGGAGATCACTTATAAATAATTAAAGAAGCATTCGATTTTCCTGTAGTACATTCATTACGTGTCAAGAATTGAATTCCCCTTTTCAGACCATATCCCCAACATCATAAACGTGGCAACAAAGAGTTGCTCAATATTGCTCGCATTTGAAGGCCCTAAAACTAGCAATCGCACCTTGTGTGCCAAAGATTTGTGGAGATCAATAATTTAATTTATGGTATTCTATTTGAAAGACAGAATTTTTGAAATGTGAAGTGTCAAACTTTGTTAAATAAATGAAGTTATGCATATATATTCTATTGTCATTTCATTTTAATTAACGAAATATGATTTTGAACTACAAGTCAATATCTAAAAGTAGAACAAGGTATTTTCACAAAGTACAATAACCAGTATAATTCATAAGCTTTGTAATGAACAATGTATTAATTTAAGATATGAAGATGATCCTAGTTGTATTGTTCATTACATTGAACAGTGCAACTACATCTGCTATACATTGAAAATTAAATAATATTGGTATTTTTGCGAGGGACAGTATCTAGTAAAATGGCAGGAAAATGCGAGGAAATATTTACTGTATAATCAATAAGGTCCGTAAAGAACAATGTATTAAGATTAACATATGAAGATGATTTGAACTGTACTATACACATTGTGAACTTCAACAACTTTTATACATTCAATAGGAAATAATGTTGTGAGGAAATCTGTTAGCAAAATAGCCTGAAGAAAGAAAAGAAAGTTAGCCAAATATTACTAGCAGTTGCACCGGAAGAAGGTGCAATGATTACGCGGATTGTTATTTATTTTCGTGTGTTTTATTTAGGTGGATGAGAGGTTTGTACTTTGGGTTGGGCATTGGGGTAGATTAATTGTAAATAATTTGGCTAGGTATAGATGCATTTCACACTTGTCTTCCATCAATTGTACGTTATTGACCATTATAAATTTCAATTTTTGTTACATGATTAAAATATAGTGTTTGATTTATTGATTATGTGTTTATGTTATATGTGGTCAGATTAAATTGTTAATAATAAATAAAACATGCAAAGACAGAATTAAATCCAAGTGAGGTGGATATCAATGGATTGTTTTTTTTTTTATGACAACCAACCAAATGAAATAAATAAATAAATTACCTATCATATTTGATTAGTTTCTTTTTTTTAAGATATGCACTTGACAAAAGAATTAATATAAATTTTGAAATATGGTAGATTAAACTTTTTCTTTTTGATTGTTTTTTTGAATAAGAATAATTGTTTGAATGTTAATGTTTGCAAAATGAACATCAAAAATAGATTCATTTTAGTTTTGCTTACTTGTTAGTTGATTGTGGTTGACTTGCACTTTGTGACCTCAATAAATTTATGTTTGAATTTTTTATTTATTTTTTAAATCAAAAGCGGACGAACCACAATAACATTTTATTTATATTTAATAATTACAAAACCCTGATTCAAAAGAACAGGACATACCGACATGAAATAATCAAGAAGAAGACCTCCGATTATCGTCCAAGAAGTTACATAATTTGAATATAAACCCAAATATTTGCAGCATTACATCACTTTTCATTAGATATCATCTTTCACAGATTGATATAATTATATTACATATCAACTACAATGCTTTGATACAGCAATATTACATATTTTCATTTTCCCTAAAGCTTCCCATGTTGCACCTTTTCAACACTTGAGTGTCAATACCTTTTGAGTATTTCTATTTTTATTTCAAAATATCAAAAAATCTTTATTAGCCACCATTTGCCTCTTAAATTTGTTAACATTTAGACAAAATTGCATCAAAATTTACCATGTGTTCTGCCATTATTATTTCTCAACTTCCATCATATCAAAATGCTCCTTCTCCATCATATCAAACTGCTCATATACACTGTGTCGTTTTGCCTGAATATCATCTTGCTAAACAACACACAGATCATGGCCTTCCATATATGTTGGATTATTGAATCCTTCTTGTATAAAAGATGAAATATTTTCACAAGTGAAAATTTGCAAACTTGTTTGTGAAAATGTAATTTTGTTGAGAAGAGCAAATATTCCTTTTCTTTTTGTTTGTGTACCTGCATTAGAATAATTGTTTGAATCAGTTTTATCAATTTTTGTACGGGATAATATTGTGTAAAACATATAGTATAAACTACATAGTCTTAATTTGAAAGAGATTGGTTTATTAAGTGCATACCTCTTTTTTCATAGTGTGATTATTTGTAAGTGATTCTCCTTTTGATTCATGTTCACCTTGTATTGGTTGTTTTGCATCGTGAGTATCATGGAAAGGAGTTATAATAGTTGCAATGTTATTGTCTGTAAAATGAATATAAAAAATAGCTTGATTTTAGCATTGCTTACCTATTTTTTTTATTGTGGTTGACTTGCATTTTGTGGTGGCAATAAATTTATCTTTGAAAGTATAATTTGGTTGAGAAGAGCAATTGTACTTTTTGTTTTTGTTTGTGTAGCTGCATAATAATAATTATTTGAATCAGTTTCTGAACGAGAAAATATTGTATAAGACATATAGTATGAACTACAAACTGTTAATGTGAAAGTGATATGATGTAAGTGCATACCTCATTTTTTCATAGCACAATTAATTGTAGGCGATTCTCCTCTTTTTTCCTAATCATTGTGTATGGATTGTTTTGTATTCTTGAGTATCATTCAAAGGAGAATGTTGGTTGGATTCTTAGTCCATTTAATGATTTGACTCTTGATAGAGCTGTAAATGTTAGTCCTTGTCTTTCAACTTTACCAATATCAATTGTTGTTTTTTGTAGGGTTAGGCCTTGTGATTTATGAATAGTAGTTGCCCATGCCATGGATAATGGTATTTGCCTATGATTACCTAGTGATATAGGTATTATAGGTATAGTTTTTAGATCATTTTGGTTCCATGGTGGGCCACTGTAGTTATTGATTCTTATGACTACATACATTGGAATATCTAGTGGTTTAGAGCCTACATTGTAAACGATGTCAACTACCTCCCCAAGGGAACCATTTACAAGTCCTACTTGAGTCCATAAGTTTGTTGTTAGCATGATTTGTTGACCTTTGCATAATAGAAGTTGTTTTTCAAGTTGGTCATCTTGTGCTTCAATGTCTGATTTGGATCTTGTGTTTATTGCAATACTTAGTGCAACTGGAAGGTTTAGTTTTTTTAACATTGTTTTGTTGTGTAGTTTGACTAATTCATTTGTTGCAAATAGGTGAATTGAGTTATCAATTTATTTTTTTTGCTGTAATTGTAAGTACTTTGTTTGTATAGGTCATTAATATCTCCCAATCTTGTTCTTTTGGTTCTACATTACGTATGTATTTAAGTGTTTCAGAAAATTGTGTTTGAGTTTGATTGGCTCCTTGTTGACAAAACATTGTTTGTAATGTAATTATTGTAGTAAATTGGTTTTGCATTGGAATGTGATGTATAGATGGGCTTGTCCATTACAGGTGGCAGTTGCGCAAGGTCTCCTATTAGGATTATAGATAAACCACCGAAGCACTTGTGTTGTGTTTGAGGAAATGTTTCTCGTAGTCTACTATCTATTTTTAACAGTAGTTTAGGGCCTATGAAACTCATTTCATCTATGAGGATGTATCTTATGTGTTTCATTTCTTCTTGGAATGTTGTCAGTGTTTGTCCTTGCAATGGTTTAATTTGTTTTATTGGAATCCTAAGCTTTGAATGTATAGTTGAAGCTCGTATGTTGAATGTTGCAATTCATGTGGGAGCTAAAGCAATCAATGGGCTCTTTTGTTGTTGTTGCTTACTTTGAAGTGCATCCCTTATGCAAGCAAAAAGATATGATTTTCCAGTTCCTACAGTTCCTTGAATGATCATATGCAAAGGTTTGTTTAAGGAATGATCTTTGTAGTGGTTGGTTATTAAGGTAAGTGCTAGGTTTTGTTTTGGTGACAATTCATAATTTTGGACATCGTTTCTTGTGGCTATGTTTTCATTTTGGTTGGAAATTTTGTTGATGTTTATGAAGTGATTTGCAGTGGCATGTAAATCAGGGTGCACATTGTGTTGATCCTAGTTGTTGTTATCAAAATCATGCCTACCGAGTATTTGGAGTTCATCTCAAATTACATTATTATTAAGTCCCATTTGTGATAGCATTTCCCATTCATTCAATTCTAATGTATTTGTTGTGTTTACCTCATTACAAGTATCTTCTTCGTCATCACTATTAGCTTCCATTTCAATTATACGATCAATGTGCCATACATCATATTTGTTTGTATTCATGTTTTCCCAATTTTTTATTATTGTGTCTTTTGTTTGTCCTATGTCAATTTCTATGTCACAAAAGTTCTTGTATAAGAGTAATTCACTCCAACAAAATGTTTCATAGTGTTCTAATTCATGTTTCAGAATACTATAGAACTTTGGGAAGACATTGACAATTGCTTTTGCTTTCCTCTCTTTCCATTTACATCCTTTGCGACATGAAGAGTAGGTGAAGGATTTTGCAGATTCGAGCAATGTTATTGTTTCTAATTGTGGAGGGCGTTGCATATAGGAATGTAAGTAGCTAGTTTTGAGTTCATTTTGATTTGTATTTCTTTTGAAGCGAAGAAATACTTTTTGTCCAACATTCAATGACGTAAATGATCTATTGCAGATGACAAGGGGCAATTTCTAGAGCATATGACATGTTTCTTGTGCTCCTATATCGCGGTCAACGACAAGTTCTGTCATGAATTTTTGATATGCTATTAAAGCTTCATCTTCTAGTTTTTGATTTGCTGCAATTCTTGTTTGCATATTAAGGCGGCTCTCTGAAGTTCTTTTTGCTTTTGAAGCATACTTGGCAATGTATTTGAGAACAAGTGTTCGTGAGATGACTGGTTGGCAATCTATATTAGCTCTCCATATTGATATCATTTGTGGGTTATGTATGTTTAATCTATCATCATTTCTTGCAAGTTCATTTTTTTTTTACCTTCATTGTCAATTGATAATGTTGAGATAAGTTGTTCTTTCCATGGAGCTTTGTATCAACATTCTATTTTATTCCCTTTTTTATGTAGGCATGTTCCCTTGGTGCATTTTGTATGCCTTAGGATACGGTTAATTAATTCTTCATAGTCGTTATTTGCATTTGTACTAAATATTTCATTTGTGTTTAACAAACATGGATCATCAAGCGGTGATCGATGTGTTGTGTTGTTGGTTTGAGATATAGTACGTGGGTTCCAAGCAGTTACATATTTGTCAAAAAAAAATTGTGTTCTTTCAACTTTCAAGTCATTTTCCCAATCAAGCTTGTCCATGTTTGGAGCATTTTCAAGCCAAAGGAATCTGTGGACATGTGTTGTTCCACGATGTTGCCACTCATACCTTTACCAATATTCTTTTGTGTGTAGGAGCTTCTCAATGACTTCTTGACGAAACATTGTGAATCGTTGATGTAGATATAGGGAAGTTGTATGGGGGTTATTATGTTATCTGTAGGAATTTTATTTGATTGCATTGTTAATCTTATGTCTTATGTGAGTAGTAGTTGTAAATCTGGCCATTTTGTATCTATTGCACTTAATGTGAAGAATAGAGTTGGTGATCCTATTTGGTTTATCACATTTGATAGCTCAACATGGCATTTGTTCCAATATGGTCTTGTTCCTCTCATTGATGATCTGAAATGCATAAGTTGTTCAGCTAGTTATTCGTCTGGAAGATTTTTTAGGTGTGTATGAAGGTTTTCAATAGTTGTCGGTATGTTGTCTTCTGCATTTTTTTAAGGAAAATTGTTGCAAGTCCTTGGCTACGATGACGCATCATAAGATTCAAGATGAAGTATCGAAATCTTGGGTGTCTTCAAAATCTTTGGTCATGAAATCGCATTAAATACAATGCATATTCATGCATTTGTACTTCCCTTAATCGTGCTTGCATTTGTAGTGCATGTCCAATTGGAAAAAGTGTGGGAAATGCCATATCAAAGAGGTCTTCAGTGTTATACTCATTTATTGGTGAAGTGCTTATTTCAGGCCAATTTATAGTGTTATTTTTTGGCTGTTCATTTTGTGGTGTTTCTCTAATTATTTCTAGTTTGTGTGGTCTATTAGGTGGCCTAACCATAAATGATGGTGTATGTTGTTGAATTTTGTGATTGTTCATCATTATTGTCAGACTCAATGTTTGGGTCTAGTGTTTCTTCTTCAATTTCAATTGTATGAAGCATGTTTGAAATGTCTATACTTGTTTCTGGGAGTTGGTCTAGATTGGTTGTATTTATTTGAACATTGCTATAGTATGGGTCATGTTTGACCTTGTATTGCAATGCATTTAAAATACGACTTTTGCTTACATAGCAATCA
Organism: Sequoia sempervirens; assembly: GCA_007258455.2. NCBI lineage: Eukaryota > Viridiplantae > Streptophyta > Pinopsida > Cupressales > Cupressaceae > Sequoia > Sequoia sempervirens. Next base: position 560,201,925 of record VDFB02047230.1, read on the forward strand.
TAATAGTTTCCTCTTGTATTTAATTGTCGAACAATTAGGACATCTAGGTCTGTAATTTTACGTGGAAATTTTTTTGCAATGTTTTTAATGTCGTGTGGGAAACTAATAGTGTAGCCATTGTATTTATATTGGCCACCACGAGCATGGGTGACTTGCAGTATTGGGTTTACTCTTGCAATGAGCATCTCTTCTACTTGAGTGAGATTTTGCAACATAGTTGGTTGTTCTCCTGGGTCCATATTATTAAGGGATGAAAAGCGATGTATGCCTTTCTCATTGAAACATCTTTTGCAAATACAATTTATGTTTGTTGTGTGAACATGCATACCAAGGTAGCATTCATTACATATTGTGCATGTTTGCATTTATTATAGTGCATCTATTATGTTTCAAAATTTTGTTGATGAGTTTATGAACTTATTGTTGTTGTTTAATGATGTTGTAGGTTGTGTTTCAAGAAGTGTTTGTTTGTGTATGCTTTGCAATTGACGATGAGCACTTATTTCCTCTTTATGACGAGAGTAGTAATCTCGACTTCTTTTACGACTTTGTATTCGTTAAAGTTCTTGTTAATGGGTTTCAGTTGCACTTTTTTCATTGCTACTGGCCATTATCTGTAATTTAAAATGTAAAATTGTACCAAAAAACAAAAACATCGTCAATTATATATTTATAAAGTTATGAATCACCAATTAATTTATTTTTGCATGATATTTTCTACAAAATGAGATCCAAAATTATACTGAATTATTTTCTCTTTTACACATTGAATAGAAAGGCAAAATTGAAAATTGCAAAAAGCTTATCAAGTAAAAAGGCCCTAATGTATTGATTATGAAAAGAAATTTAAAAAAAAAATGAATATGTGTTTCTAGCAAAGCTATAAAAAAGCAGGACTATAGAATGAGATAGTCTACTCTGAAGTAAGGCATTATTATAGGCAACATAAGGTTTAAATTTGTAGCCATCTCTCTCAGTCAATTGATGATGACCAAGCAACGCACTCCATGGAGGATCTCTCCACATTAATGTCATCTCTTGGAATGGAGGCCTTATAAAATCTGTTCATAAGTTCTCAATTATTGTTATGTGTTAATATTTGGGCCCACTTGACATCATTTGTTTACGAGATATGAAAGATGATATTTTTTTAAGTTGCCTTTTAAGAATATTTGGCCTTAAAGCTTTTCAAAGTATCAACTCTAATTAGTATGGATGTTATCATGCTTGCATGTTAATTTCTCCCAATTTACACTTGACTATCATTGCTTCTAGGTTAGAGCTTAAACAATATATTGTGTGGGTGACCTTTGACATTAATGAAGAACAATGTCAATTGTCACTATTTATATCCCTAATAATGGTCCTAAAGCT
>VDFB02047230.1:560203398-560219848 GCA_007258455.2 Sequoia sempervirens
AAACCTTTTGAACATTCCCAACAACAAATGCATTCTTATAGAATGCCTCAACATTCAATGCAAGGGTGACATGTGCCATAGTTTTTTTCTACATTTTTTAGGACCAAATTGAGGGTACAAACACATTAGGGTGAGTGGGATAATGTTATTGGAGGCCTTGTTTCATTACAAATTATCTTGGTCCTTCTAAATAATAAAAAAATGGTAAAGTCTCTTGAGAGAGATAAGGGAAAATTATGCCAAAATTTGATGAGTTTACCAAAATCTATGACACCTAAGAAATTTTTGTTCACATATATAGGTAGATTTTTGGTTTAACTATAATCATTTATCTTAGTAAAGTCATGAAAAATAGAGAGGAAAGACATCCCATCAAGTAAAGTATCAAAACAATAGATTTTATATGACACTCAAAGATTACATCTATGTAATAGAAATACTCAATAATCCATAGCCAAAACTAAATGAACCATGTGGAGTTCAAATGATTGACAATTACAAATAATTTTAATGTATTATTATTTTTCACACATAAATCAAACCCTCATGACAATCACATTAATAGATGTGGTAAGAGAAAATACATCTCTATGACTATATATTTCCTTGAACCAATACAAATATCCGTGGAGACACACAATTTCTTAGAAATGTGTGTTTCATAATTTCCTACTCTTTACCAAATATATTATTTCATTTGTAGCTCATATATATAGTAGTTAATACCCTATAATTAGGTCGAGGCACTTGCAAAACATAAAATTGGCTTAGTGACCAACCATTATAAAAAGAATCAAGAACCTATATGGATAATATCTTTAGTAAAGTCACCCAAAAATAGATACGAGACAAAAAAACACCATGGGTGCTAAGGAATTAAAGTATCAATTTTTTAATCTTGAAATCCACAACCATGAATGAATCTTACCCCAAGATGAGAAATTCAAATCTTGTAAGGATGGAATGCAGGTGAGAAGCAATCTACCTACATTCATGGTGTCTTAGAGTACTTGCAACATACATGGGGTGGTTGAAGAATAATGGAGGAGATGACATAGAATATTTTTTGACACTTCATTCCATTGTTTCTCTCTTATTTAAAATTTATTATATTTCACCTTTTTTCTTATTATGTTAAATATTTTAATTTTTTGAAATCATGTCACATTTTTGCAATGTTCATGAAATGACAAATTTATGGCATTTGAAACTTACTGCATTTTCTCTTCTTCCTCCTTATCTTTCTTTGGATTGTTGAACTTTTAACAAAATAAAAAAGTCATGAAACTTTATGTTGCACTTTCACAAAGTTCATGAACTCATAAATTTATGATAGAACTTGGTAAACTTATTATATTTTCACAAAGTTCATAAATTCATGAACTTTGTGACATAAAAAATTAGTAATCTTTCTTTTCATTTTCTTCATTCATTTCACACTTCTCTTCATTTTTCTCTTTGTCACATTTTTGTGACCTGTCGAACCATATTGCAAAGTTCACAAAATCACAAACATTTCAACATTTAGAACCATGTGACCTTTTGAAACTTGATTTTTTTTTCTCCTTTATGTTTAATTTCAAAATTTTGTGAAGTTACAAAAAATGGGACATTTATAACTTTGCAATAAATGTTTTCTTTATCATATTTTCGAGGAGTTCACAAATTCATGAACTTCTCAAGTTTTGTAACTTGAATGTTCACAAAGGGAAAAAAATATTCAAATTTGGTATTTTGCTAATTCAAGATGAATAATCTAACTATGAGGGGGAAAATAAATAAAATAAAGATAATTTTTTCCCCATTGAAGATCTCTCAGATTAACTATAAGTAAGAGGCCAAAATAGGACAAAGACAACCAATTTTTCAAATTTTAAGGCTTACATATTTGGGTACCAACATAGCTCTCAATAGAATGGAGTTACAAAAATAATGTGTAGGATATTGATGGAGATGGATAGGAATATTATTAGTGGGGTTGAATTTGAACAAATGTTTTGGGTAGAATTAGTTGCTATAACTTATTACTTAGTAAATAAGTCTCCTACATCATATCTTCTTGATAAGACACCCATAGAGGTGTGGTTAGCTTGATTGAGACATCTTAGACTTTTTTGTTTCAAGGAATATGCTCATGTGCCTAGGGATAAGAGGTAAATTTTTGACAAGGATATAAAAGGTATGTTCATTAGTTATGGTATTTGTGTGAAAGGGTACAATATTTTTTTGTATAGTAGAAGTGTTATCTTAATAAAAGTTAAGACTTCTTCCATTATAATATAGCTAGAAAAGGATGAAAATAAAAATACGAATCAACCACCTTGAGAAAGTTGAACTTGAAGCTTAATAAATATTTGAATAGTTTTAAAAGATTTCTAAAGAGAAGGTAGAAAATTGAAATTATCTCTTTAAGAGGTTTGCTTGGAATAAACAACAATAACATAGCTATAATCCTCCTAATTGGAGATCTATTTTTTCTTTGGATACTAATATTGATGATCCTAGAAGTGTAAATGAGGCTATTATTATGAATGATGCAAAGTCTTGGAAAGTGTCCATGAATAAGGAGATGCTTACATTTAAAAAATTCACATAGGACTTAGTAACTTTTTATAATGGATGTAAAACCATTGGATGAAAATGGGTGTTCAAACATAAAATTGGTTCATATGGTAGTGTTGAGAAGTACAAAGAAAGATTGGTTTTGAAAGGTTTATTCCTAGGTTGAGGGAATCTATTATGGTGATATTTTCTCCCTATTTACTAAGATGAATTCCATTTAGTTTCTATTATCTATTGCAACAATATTTTAACTTTAGGTTGAGTAGATGGATGTGAAGGAAAATCTCCTTCATGGTGTTTTGGAGGAAGATTTTACATGTAATAAAATTAACACTACATTGAAAAAGGTAAGGAAAATCTAGTTTTTATTGGTTCCTTTTCTTGCAACCCTCATCTTTAATGGAGGAGACAAAACCTAGATGGGACTGATTTGATCTAAGTAAATGAATACCACATTATTGAACCAAATAAAAGAAAATTATAATGAGACAATATTGGACCCTATATTATAGAATTTGAGATCGATAAGAATCAAGTGGGTAATCCGAATGAGGGCCATAGATAATGATAAATATATTTGATAGACATTGCTAAAAAGATAAAAGTAGGTCCAATTGACATAATGCATCAGCCCAATTTATTGTCAGTAAATCATATTGTGTTAGTTTCAGAAAATTTTGTTGCTATAAACCCTATACATGTGGATAATTGAAATTTTCATAGATGTATAAGAAAAATATTTCATATTTAGTAGGTGATCGAATGGGCCTTTATTCATGTTTAGCAGGTGCAAACATGATCCTTTGTACCTTTACCAACATTATGAATAAATAAAATATAAAACTAACTTATCTTCATATCAAACAAGAAAATTGGTCATTAATGAACAAGAATTTGTGCCTCTCCTTTACATCATTAAGTTCCATGAAGAAAAAAATTACTCAAATAAATTATAACTTTACGTAGATATTTATCATTTATAAATTTGAGTTATTGGGTTAGATGCAACCATTAAGGACTCATGCCTTATCCTACAGAAATAGAGTCAACCTAAACCCAATTACAATAATGGTAAAACAATTCATAATTTATATGATCCTAATTTACTTGACTCTTTTTTTAATAATGATTAGATTCTCAAAATGTCTTCATGTACTAGAAAATTTTAACCATTATTTGTTATCCTCTCCTAGCTTGTAAGCCCCACATACTAGGTTTTTAGGCTTCCTATCAAAAGTTACTTCTAATATAAAATTTTATTATATTCTTTAAATATAAACTAACTAATCGTTAGTACAAGTGTAGAAAATGTTCATCTAGAATTTTTTTCCCTAAAGCATACAAGAAGAAATGAAGATATTTTTCTTGGAAAAATAATAATGTCGTATATTGATTTACTAAATAAACACTAGACTACTAACTATAGAAACTAGACTAAGAATTGGACAATATTCACATTAAGTAGAGTTTTACATAAAAGTTACAAGACAAATCCCAGATTAATTACAAGCATGAACCAAATATCAGCCTATAAATTTCTAGTAGTATAGACCCAAAGAACTCAACCCATTTAATAAGACCCATAACTAACAATAAATTAGTTGAGCCTCTAATATAGAATTGAAATATAGACAAATAAATATACCACAACATCTTTAAACCTTTTCTATTTTACCTTGTTCTAGCCAAGTGAAATTAGTTACTCAATATTTCACATGCACAATTTTTTACCCGTATGTAAAAATGTGTTTTCTAGCTTGATTTGCACCCTATAGGTGAATATATTAATCCCCCAACACTTATCCTTTTACTACCAGTTAACAACCTAGTTAATAAAAAGTATTTCATATTATATAAATCCTCATTTATCCCTACAACTAATCAATATTTTTAAAAATGGTTTGTAAGTGTCCATTTGTATTCACATTTTTCTTACATTTAAAATGATCTTTTCCCCACCCTTGAATATTTACTAATACATGTGTATCTAGAGGTTGAAGGTTCCTCTAAGTGTTCACCCAAGCCTTCCAAATTCATGTTACTAATTGGTAAGACAATATGGATTGCAAAAACCATTTTCTAAACTCACCATTAATAATACCATATTAAAGTATTTTTTTCAAACAACTGGAAATAATCCATTTTTGTAGCACTACAATAGCCATTAATAACTAAGGTAAACTTTTCTACATTTGGAGATGACACCATTTCCAAAATTTCTAATAGAATGCATTCATCTTTAGTTAGGTTTTTTTATTTGACATATCCTTTTGCAAGAATGCAATACACATATAAATCTAATTTTACTCCAACTAACTACATACTCTTTAGTATGTTCCAATACTCCTATTGGACTCTAAGCATTCATGAGTATGTTGAATGCTAACACATTTGGTAACTCTTGTTATTCCTTGCATTGACATCCCATTTTATTTTTGAAAAAATGAGGACCCCCCTCTTCTTTTTGTGTTTTGTTTTCTCTCGTTCCTTCCTTGTATTTTGTTTCTTTCTTTCCTTTTTCCTTTTCTTTCCTTTTCCTCTCTTTCTTTCTTTCATTTTTCATTCTTTCCTTCTTTTTATTCATTTCCCCTTTCTTCTGAGTATCTTGTTAGGTTTTTGGATTTCAGGCTTCTCCATACTGGCATGCCATATGGGTCGGGCACGATCTCCAATGTCTAATTATTGCTATGTATTGATTGTCATCGATTCAAAGTTTCACATGTCTAGGTATTTGTTGAAGAGAAATCCCAACTCTGAAATCCCGACAGTGGAAATGTTTTGTCACCTTGACTATCACATTTTTTATTGGGAAAAACAAGTTTTGAAGGGGCCTCAAAACCCTTTACAATGGAGAGAAGCTACTAAAAAGACAGAAACATTAAGACCCGCAGCCCACAAAAAACAAAATGCTGACAAAAAGATAAAGCTAGAGAACCCATCAACAACCCTACAACAAAAACATCAGCAACAAGGCTGAACAACCAAAAATAAGAGAAAAACTACAACATTTTGTCAAGAACATTGGCCGAGGCCATATTTTCAACAATGACCTCCTCGTGCATCTCGACCACATCCTGTAGATCCTCGAATGAAATGGTTTCCATTTTCTTAGTCTTGCTCCTTGCTCTCAGGAAAGGGTCGGCCTCCAAATTCTTCTCCACATTGGGGCCATTATCCTCAATCTTGTCCTTGAAATTCATGTGGTTAACTTCATCAGTGGCCTTCTCATGATCTCCCAGATCCAGAGGCTTTCCAGTCCACTTTATAGCTTTGTCATTTAAAATTGAGAGACCCTTTGCACTAGATTTCAAAGACTAGTTACTAACTCAAACAAAAGTCTGCTAATCTTGCTAATTCTTTCCTCCATATTCATAAAAATCTCCTCATTAATCCTTTTAACAACAATTTCTAGGGAGGTTAACCCATCCTCATGACTTTTACCAAGTCTATCAACATTAACAGGTAATCTGTCAAGAATAAATTCATATTCTTGACCTTACCTTTAATATACCATTCCTTTTGGCTACAATTCACTAATGCAACACATACGTCTTGTTAGTTCTTAAGCTTGGAGTTGAGCTCCTTCACTTCTGAGAAAAGCCACTTCACAAGCGAGAGAAAATTGTGAATTTCATCCTTTGCCATTCTACAGAATAGGTCCATATTAATTTCATCCCAATTGATTAGTTGTGCACCAGGAGAATCAACATTCTCAACAAATTCCTCTGAAACCCCCTCTCTACTGTCCAAATCCTCCTTAGTAGGGGAATCCTCAATTTTAATAACCTCCACTTTCACACAGTACTTGTTAGGAATATCTGCCAAGTTAGCTAGAATTTCAAGCCACTTCACCTTAACATCACTCTGCTTAACCTCCTCAACACCAACATGAGATTTAAATTCAGCCTAGCTAGGACCAACTACATTGGAACACACAATACCCTCATTCTCTTTCCTAATATCCACCATAGGAATTGTTTGTTACCCTTAATTCCATCACTCGGGACATCTTTAACATCAAGAATAGGGGAATTCTCCACACCTCTTAAATCATCCACAACCTGCTTGAAAACACGCTTCCCTTTCTTGGGGCATCTTTTCTTCCCCTTCACATTATTTTTCACTAAAGGTACCATAGCTTCCTTCATTTCATTATCAATTTGATAACCCTTAGACCAGGATTCTGAATCCTTGAAATCATCAACAAACTCACTCTCATCCTTTGACGGTTCCTCATAATCAGAGTCTTCTTCATCAAAATCCCCTTCCCACTCATCTGTCGACTCACTAGTATCATACCCAATTTTTTTTCCACCCTTTACGATCTGGGGTCTTAGGAGTAGTTGGCAACACCTTCAGCTTAATGTGATCAAAAGTTAGATTCATAAGGTCTTAATGAATAATAGTCTTCCTAGGGTTCTTCGTATGATCCTCGATACTAGTTTCCATAGAAAGGAGGAGGTAAAAACGAAACAAAACCTAAGAGTGATGGCAGAAGTGATTCAATAACATGAAGTGATAGCCATAGATAACATAATACCTGCCCTCTAGAGTGAAAAATTGCATAATAGCTAGAGAAATGTCCCTCCAAAGCAGCTTAATAAATTTATAGGCATACCTGCCGCTTCCAATAAACTTAATCTTTTGCTTCTCCAAACCTTTAAAGAAATTGGCTAAGGTCATCTTGGTTGCAACCCTATCTCTATAAAATTTCCTACCCTTGGAAGCAAGACTAGTAACCTCAGTGATGAAGTCCTCATTGATGTTGAATTCCATGCCCTGGTAGCACAAAACCCCGTTGTTCCACCCACTAACAAAAGCCTTCATTACCTCAGGGTTACGACCATGGAGCTTCAACAAATAGGGGTAGACTCCACCCTTCTCTAGATGGTCCCAGACAAGTTTATTACTACTAAACTCTTCACAAGAGATCGACTCCACTCTGCAATGGGCACCTCCCATGGCAACATGCAACAAACTACAGTCAACATTCTCTTTGATCTTACGCACATACAAGATTAGGCGAACAAACCACAAGGAAAAGAAAAAAATACCCACAAAACATGTGAGGCTGCCAAACCAAGTACTGTGATACCTTAGCTCCCATCCCATAATCTCACAAACATCTAAAAAGCAATAATTATCAGAGCATGCACTAAAAACAACGTGCAAAAACTAGCCAAGGAAGAAATAAAATAACCTTTGTCCCTTCTTAATTACTTCCTTAACATAACAACTGGTTATGTAATTAGATATGTTCTGAAGATTAAGTGGCAAGGAATCATAAGTATTCCAATTAATACGAGCCATCAGTCCTAAATTAACTAACCCATCAACCAACGAATTAGCCTCCCTGAAAACACAAGTAATTCTCACCTCATCAAAAGTATTAATGATAGAAATAACATCATTAATAGGATGGGCTATAAACCATGACGGTGGATTACTCTTTAGAAGACACTTTAATGTTAAATGAATCCCCTTCTATCCAAATTTTAGAAACCCTTGCTTCTTTAGCCAATAATAGGCCATAATAGGTTGTTTCTACCTCTACAAAGTGGTTTGTATAGATTCCCAAAAGGAGCGCCACCAAAAAGACAAACCTACCATTCTCATCACGTAACACTCCCCCAAAACCAACAGGTCCCAGATTCCCCTTAGTAGCACCATCAAAGTTAACTTTGAGCCATCCCCGAGAGGGAGCTTTCCAACAAACCCCCTCCCTAGAGGCTTTAAACTTCTTCACTGGAATAGAAATATCACAAGAGAGACTCCAATGGTTCCCTACTAACAAATAAAAATTGGAGACAACAACCTTAGGACGCAAAGAAGAAAGCACCAAGAATTCAAAGAGAAAATTTTCCCTTATGGCTTCACAAATTTTGAAAGCCAACCTAGAAGGAGAAAGCTCTAGCTAACGAAAAAAAAAGCTCTAGCTAACGAAAAAAATGGTTATTATGTTCCTTCCACACTCCCCAAGCCAAATGCAGCAGAAAATACATTCTCCTTCTCACGAGATTATTGAGAGTCAAGATATTATCTTGACAAAGAAGCCAAAATAATATATTAATTTTAGGTAAAAGCTTCACATTCCACAGTCGACCCAAAAAGGGAGGGGAACCAACCAACTAAGTCTGAAAAGAGAAGGCCAAAGAAACCAAGAACTTACCATTAGGAGAAAACCTCCACACCACCGAGTCATCAGGGGAATAATTCAAAATGTGAATTAGAGAGAGGAACATAAAAAGAGGTTCCAAATCCATGTTAACCAAATCAAGTCTAATCCATTTACCTTGGAGAATATAATCAAACACAAAAACTCCATATTCCCTAATACAAAAGTCTTTGAAAGGGGCCACCCAAGGTTCATCCTTCAAGGGACCATGACCAATCCACCAATCGTCCCAAAACAAGATCCCCCTACCATTCCCTAACACCCATCACAAACTAGCAGCAACAATGGAGCGAGCTTTAAGGATGAAATTCCAAAGGGCCGACCCATGAGAGGTAACAAAATTCTCTCTCAACAGATCTCTATACTTATCCACCCACCTCAAATACTTCGAAGAGTAAATAGCAGTCCATTTCTTATCACTCACAAGCAAATTCCACAACTATTTCGCCATAAGGGAAGAATTAAAGTCTTTTAGCTTACGCAGGTGTAAACCACCTTGGAATTTTGACCTGTAAACCTCCTCCCAAGACAACAAGCATAACCTTTTCTTCTCCTCCACACAAGACCACAAATTTTTTTTTTGAATACCCTCAATCTTCTCCCAAAACTTTTTAGGAATCTAGAACAAGCTTAAAGCATAAATTGGAAGATTCTGCAAAGTCAACTTGATTAACTGAATTTTACTAGCTTGGCTAAGAAGGACACCCTTCCAACCAACAAGTTTCAAATGAAGCTTATTAATGATGCCATTCCAAAAGGAATTTGGAACCCCATTAGAACAAAGAGGATTCCCTAAATAGGTTGAGGGAAGCTCCCCAATGCCACATTCCAAAATACTAGCAATCCTCAATTGACGACGTTCTGGAGTATTAAGAAATAAAATAGTGCTCTTAGGAAAACTCACCTTCTGACCAGAAGCCGCCTCATACTACTAAAGAATAAGATGGATAGATTTAGCCACAACAATCAAAGCCTCAACAAGAATAACAATGTCATCAAAAAATTGTTGATTTGAGCAACAAAGCTGATGCAAAGAAGGATAAAGGCCTTTGAAGGCCCCATTAGAAACTACCTAAAGAAGAAATCTTCCCAAAGACTCCACCATAATAATAAAAAGAAAAGGGGAGATAGGATCCCCTTGCCACAACCCATGAGAACTTTTGAAAAAGGCAGAAGGTGACCCATTCACCAGGACCGAGAACGACGACGAAGAAATTAATTTCCCGACCAATTGCAAAACCCTGTCCATGAAGCCAAACACCTTTAGGATATTGCAAAGGAATTGTCAGTTCACACGATCATAGGCTTTCACCAAATCCAACTTCAAAATAAGCCTAGGTTTCTTATTAACCTTGAGAGAGTGAATATTCTCATGCACCATGAGCACTGAATCCAAAATCTACCTACCTGAAACAAAACCATTTTGTTGAGGCGAAATAATCCTAGGAAGGACACTTTGTAGCCTAAAAGCAATAACTTTAGAAAAAATATTATAGACAGAGTTACATAAACTAATGGGCCTGAAATCACCAAAATGCTCAACCCTAGGATTTTTAGGAATTAACACAATAAACATCGAATTCAATTCCTTAAGAAGTTACCTACTACCAAAGAACTCTTTAGTGGGATTGATAACAACCTTGGCAATAATATCCCAATAAGACTAGAAGAATAACATCGGAAATCCATCCAGCCCAAGAGATTTGTTTCCTTCAAAAGACAACACAAAATTTTTAATTTCCCCATCAAACGAAATACCAGACAAGCCCCTGTTCTCCTCCTTCGACACCAAATTAGGAATTACATTAAGAAAACCCCACTGGATATTAGGATCAAGAGGACAATCCTTCGAAAGAAGATCCTCAAAGAATGACCGAGCTATAGATCTAATATCATCATCCTCTTCAAGAGATATGTTATTCACAACAATTTTAAATATCCTATTAGAGGATCTATGCTTCAAAGTCGTAAGATGGAAGAAACAGGTGTTTTTATCCCTACTTCGAAGCCAGATAGCTCTAGATCTTTGCTTCCATAACTCCTCCTTAGTCACAATGTTATGCAAACTAGTCAGAAGGAAAATTTCCTCCTGAAGAAGCGACAAATCATTCCCAGAGGCCTACATTCTCTGCTGCAAGGTGTTCATTTTAGCCTTAAGCTTTGATTTCTCCTTAAAGATATTTCCAAAATAGGATTTGTTCCATTGGATCAAGTTCTACTTAATAGAAGAAAGCTTGTTAGCAACTTTGTACATGGTTGTGCCATCAACATTAATATTCCACCACTCAACAATTTCTAGAACGTAACTTTGGGTGGCTAGTCTAATTTTTTTTCAAATCTGAATGGAAAGGACTTTTTACGACCCATAAGCTTAGCATTCAAGGATATGGGAAAATCATCTGAGTCGAGCCTAGTTAGGACAGAGAGAGAACAAACAAAAAATTGCAACCAATCAAGAGAGATTAAGGCCCGATCCAACTTAACTTGAATGCGAGCATCCCTAACATGCCTATTGGATTAGGTATAGGACGCACCACCCAAATCCAAATCTAACAACAAATTATCATTAATGAAGTTCATAAGATGAAAGTGGCTATCATCCGCAACCTGGGAGCCCCCAAAATTATCAGAATCATTAAGTGGAGTATTAAAATCCCCCATCACCAGCCAATTCTAAAAAGAGAATTGAGATTTAAAGGTATTCAGACTCCCCCAAAAATGCTTTTGAGTGCATTTCAAATTAGGAGCATATATATTAGAAATCACTCAGGAGAACTTATCCCTAGGACAAGAAAAGGAAGTAGCCACATGATTATCAAAAGAAAACAAAGCAGAGCTTGAAACCACCTTAGGATTCCAGAAAGTAGCCACCCCACTAGAGACACCATCAAAATCAAATTCCTGACAACCACAATCCTTAAAAAATCTATTCTTAATTTTTTCAACCTTCTCAACACCCATCTTAGTCTTCTAAATCAAAATGATATCAAGACGGTGATCTCTCACAAGATTTGCAAGAAGATCATGTTTATGAGTATTATTTAATCCTCAAATGTTCCAAGAAAGGATCTTCATAGAAAATTCTACGAGGGGCCCATAAGGCCAATCTCAAGTAGAGTAGCCTATGATCCATTGGCAATATCACATTTACTCTCCCTCTCTTGGATTTTCTGCAAAGAAGGCCTTCCTCTACCCCTCAGCTCTGAACCACAATCCAACTTCAACTGGTTCCTTGTAGCCATTCCCACCACTGAAGGAGTATTTTTCTTCTTATTACAAGATTTAGAAGTAGAGAAAATAGGAACCCCAGTCTCCTCCCCCTAAAAATCACAAGAGTTACAAACATTGACAAAAGAGGTGAGCACCAACTTCTCCAACACAACAGTCTCCACCAACAATTCCCCCAAAGACATAGCCTCTGAGACCATAGCTGGTTCCTCCACCAAGGAACCCAAAAAATCCTCCTTGGATGCTAACAACAAATCATCTAAGACCATCTTTAGAGGAGTAACCTTCTCCAACTCAAGAACAATAAGAGCCAAAGACTTACCACTAGCCTCCTCCGCTAGTTCCGAAACAAGCTCCTTATTAAGTGAGGCCTTCACCTCACCCTTCTTAGATAAAAATTCCTCAATGGGGCTAACTTCAAAATATTCCACAGAGATCCAAGAGAAATCTTAATAAGAGCCTCACAAATAACACCAGGTTCCACTCTAGCAACTAAAACAGAGGCACCCAAAGGCTGACTATCATTCATAACATCCACCAAGGGCTCAACTGAACTCAACACTTCCCCTGAATCAAGGTGTTCCCCAATCTCCTTCCACATTTTGGCAGGCATAGATGTTGGCGTAGGAGTTGTTTCCTTCTGGGAAGGGGCCAAAACCTTTTGGGAGGGAACCTTAGGCTTCAAAGGACACTTCTTCGCCCAGTGACCCACCTTCTTGCAATGAAAATAGGAAAAAGGGATAGACTGAAACTCAATTGCTTGCTCCCATACTCCCAACTTAGAATTAATCTTGATTGAAGATTGAAGATCCATAGCCTGATCCAAAATAACACACAACCAAGGATAGACAAGTTGGTTTTGTGAAACAATCAGAGTATCAATAGATAACAAGTGTCCAAAGGTAGACACGATACCTTTGAAGACTTTCTCATCCTAGAATTAAAGTGGAAGCCTTGGCAAGCGAACCCACACAAGAGTTGAATCAAAAGAACAAGAACTCAGAGAGAAGTCTGCCTCCCATTTCTTCAACACCAAAGTAGATTTACCAATGAGCCAGGGCCCCCCCACCAAGACCTTCAACATATCTTCTTCACAAGAGAACAAAAATGAGAAGAATCCCTTCGCAAGGGCTACTACCTCACCCTGACCTTTCAGGTGTCACCGATTCTTAGACAGGTTGTGGACCAAGTTAATATTGGGATGAGGCCCAAAAAAATTACCAACCAACAATTGCTCCATTGATAGAATGCCATTATCAATAATACAATCCAACACAGAGACAAAATATTCACCAGCAGACGGATCTGCAAAGAATTCCACCGGAGGTGAAGAACTCTTCTCCTTAAGCTTCACACCAAACAACTTTGACCAAGTATTTTCCTCCAACGAAGCAACAACTTTTTGAAAGGCTCTAGAGTCCACAGAAGCCTCAGGAGCTACATAAAGAGACCTCATCTTGACCAAAGAAGTACCATCAGGACCCAGATCACCAGAGAGGAAGAATTTTTTAGTTATCCAATGGAAAGGACCCACAAGTTGTCCCATTCAAAAGACAATCGTCTAACACCCTCCCAATGTTAACTCGACCTCCACCATTAACACTAGCCCCAGAAGCAAGGCTTCCCACCTTCAAAAAAATTGAAATAACCTTACCCAAAGCACCATCTGCATTCACAACATCAGCTCCACCTAACGACAACTTCATGGACCAAAAGTGATCTAGATGCTTACCTCAACTATTGCGTTGGTCACATCTATCAAGCGAATTTATTTAGCTAACAATGCATTTAAATGGGAAATTAATGAATTTTTTTGGGGTCTTCAAATGGATTATAGGTTTATGAGTGATCATTATATCAATTACCTTGTGCATTTCAATTTTTTTTTAAGCTCTAAAACTACTCATAATCTTGTGAAGAAACCCTTGTGTGCACTTCTTTTTGCCATTATTGCTACTCAAAATTTGTTCATTATTTGATTGTCAGTGCTCATGTGTTCATGCTATTTGTGAATAATGTGGTGCTTTCCTATTTTTTCCCTTCTCTCCACACTCATTTTCCAAGTTGGATCATGATCTCTCTCTTCGGTCTTCATTAGTTTTTTGGTTTTTTCTTAGTTTGTGCATGTGTGGTCCGTTTGTGTATGTTTTAGGATTGATTCAACATTTTGTTTTGCCATTCTCTTTTCATTTTTCCATTTTTCCTTTTTTTTTTGGAGTTTTTCATTCTTCCTCATTTTTGTTTCATTTTTACTTTTCTCGTGTCATCAAATTGATGTTTGTCTTGACATGTTGATCGAGGATGTTTATGACATCATCTGATCAGGCGTTGGGCCCTAGCCTTACTAAGTGTTTTTTCCTTAGCATTTTTTTAAGGAGAATTTTTTCAAGTATGAGGTTTTGGTGGTTCTATTTGTGTTTTACTTATGGTTCAATGAAAGGTAAGATAAAGTCTTGAGTCCTAAAACTTGATCTCTAAGCCTTAGAGAAGAATCCTATGTTTTTTGAAAATTTTCTCAAAGGTCGCTCTTTGAACATATCCTTTTCGATTAACTTCTTATTTAGGTAGAAGTTAACTGACATGCTCGATCCTCGACCCTTGATTCCTTAAGGGAAAAACCTTTATTAGAATGAGTTGAGTATATTGTTTATTTCAAAGCATGTTTTGATGAAGTCTTAAGGGAAATTCCCAAGGTTCGATCCTAAAGTAAGAGAAAGAATTTTGGACATTGAACATCAAGAATAGCCCTTGCCAAATATTGAACTCGTGGATAAATGTTAACATGCTCGATCCCTGATCCCTAAAATCATTGAACGACTTTTCCAATATGTTGATTGAGGTTTCCCTCCAAACTTATTGAATTGTTACAAATAAAAGGTAGAGAAAACACCCAAATATTGACTCAATAGTGTTTTAACTTGTTTTTAAGTGTTGATAGTTGGTAGTTCCTCTTAAAGATTACATTGTTACGAGAAAGAGGTAGATGATATTCCCGATTCTTGACTCCCGATATATCACAAGAAAAGATAGGAATTCCTCCAATAAGGATGTTTTAGCCCTTTGGTAAGCTATAAAGCGTAGGCTCGAGGCTCGATCCCTAAAAAATCCTATTTTTCCTTAAACACTCTTTGAACAAGTTGTTGGTTCATACCCTAAGTTATTTATTATTTCATATAACTTAGTTTAAAAATATGTTGTCTCCTTCAGGGTATCTACTATGGATTATTTTAACACATGGTGTTTATATATGCAGGAGATATGCCACTAAAGGATGATCAGAAATGAAGTACCAATACAAAGGATACCACCCACCATCAAAGATGTTCTCTCTGTACAAAAAGATTGGTGACATTGACCTTAGTCATGTGGACATTGATGATTTTAAGAGAAGGATATATGATGAAGAAGATAGAACATGTGCAACCACAATATTGGCCAATTTTTGACTAGTAGAGGCAACAACCTTCCCTATAACTATGCAATCTCTAGAGCTAGTGCTAACATGTGCTCAATACTATGATCACAAACATAGAAGGATAATGAGATTAGTTGGAGATGTGGTGTTGGATGTTAGTATAGAAATGATTGAAAGAATCTTTAGGATCCTTGTCTCTCCCTAATACGAGGCTATGGATATGAAGAAAGTAGTAGAGTACTTTAAGAACAATGAGGCAAGTAGTCTCAATCTAATCACTGCTAGATGCTTCTCAACCCTAGAAAGTGATGACCTCCTTAAGATGGCCAAGTTCAATCACATGAGTGAATTTTGGGAGGATATCATGACTAGCTTGTGTTAATGAAAGCAAGAGTGTTTGGGTACCCTCATAGGGATTTCACCTCCCTTGATAGTCGTTTTTGATCATCAATTATAGGAAATTCAAGAAGATTGATTGGGCCACAATAATCGCTGATAACATACATGAATAATTGGAAGATAGTCCTACAAACCACCAAGTTCTATATGACATCATATTTTGGTGTAATTTCTATTGTTTGTCAGCTTCACCTTCCTTAGATTAAATAGAGGTTCCTTCCCAACTGGGAGAGGTAATACACTTTAGCACTATCCTCAATCGAAGTTGAGGATATTTATACCAATTCTACATTGTCAAGTACAAATGTGTATGCAAGAATCATAGGGTTTGAGGAGTTTTTCTGGTGATAACTTCTAATGAAGCCATGATAGAGTTTAAAAGTTGGGGAATTGGTATATTCACTTCAAAACTTTTACATATGTCAGAGTGGTTGGATTTCACCAATCTCCATATAACCTATCAAGTTACCCCTCCAACAAATTGATACTACTAGAAATTTGCAGAAAAGTTATTGAGATACACAAATTAATATCTAGTAAGCATAAGTTTGGGTGTAGCTTCCCCATTAAGATGGGAGTATATTCATGTGCCAACATGTAGAATATAGAGGAAGAAGAAATTTTGGTTAGAAGAAAAAAGACCAGAGCAACTATCCAAGAAAGAGTTGCTC
>VDFB02047230.1:560219948-560395723 GCA_007258455.2 Sequoia sempervirens
TCAAAGAGTTCCTACCTTGTGCTTTACCTTGGGTAGTCAAACACCTCTTAAACTTGCAACTTCTCTCTCAACACCTAGAAGAGTCTAGATGCTAACTTCATCACCAACCTCAAACTGCTTGCAGGGGAATTAAAGGCACTGTCCTCATGCTTCTTGCATCCAAATTGATCCATTTTGGAGGTTCTTTGGTTTCTAATACACCTGATTCCAAGAAATTGCCTTGGTAAGGCCTAATCTCTACTAGCCCTTACCAGTCAGTTTTCTGCATTTTCCTCTCAAACTTGACAAACAACATACCAAACAAAAGACACTTTCAAGTACCCTTTTTGGTCCTTTAAATCTTGCACTAGGTCTCATAACTCTGTCTTTACCGTACAAGTGATTCCCACATTCAAGGTGGATTAGGGCTAATAGGCCTATTTCTTAGGGTTACTGTGCTTTCTCCTTCAAATCTACTTCTAGTGGATTGATTGAAGTCCCATTCCCTTTGTCATGTAAATACCTTACCTTATCCCACCTGGAACCGTACGGATTCCATACAGTGCACCTTTCCCCTGCTTAAATTCTCAATTTTTCTCTTCCAAACTCCTAATTGGACAACTAACACTCGCCTAGGGTTTGGTCTTGCAAAACATAGCTTGGCTCTCAAGATTTCCTACTACTACATATTTACATTTGATTGGCTCCCATTCCATATTCCACCAATCTCAGGAAGAACCCGTGGTCAGGGTTTATGAGGGAGCCATGAAAAGTGTTACTGCTCAAAATAAAGAAAATAAGCTCTCTACAATCTACTTTAAAGTTTCAAAGCAACAATCTACACTAAGAGACTTGAATGTAAGTTGAAAGCTATTCACAACTATCCTATGAACACTAAGACAATGCAAAAATAGAGAATGCACTGCCTTTGATACCACTGCTCAAAAACACACAGGATTTTCACACCACATACAGAAATCTGCAAACTGTCTTCTATTCCACACCAAAATCTTTGATTACAATATCATCCAACTGTTAACTATGAGTCACACACCTATTTTGATGCCTTCTCCATCATTCAAGGGCATTTTCTCGAGCATTTTCCCTGATTTCAAGGGATTCCCAATGCCAAGTAAGTTACATGCAACTTCTTAACTGCGGTCATGCAACTTTTACCAACATTTTGTCACTTATCAATATGTTATGATCCTAAAGTTTAGGACCTCAATCTCCTTACTCCAAACCATCAACTCCTTAACTGTCCTTTGGCATCTTTTTAACAATGACCATGTGTTTAGAACACATTTAACACCTTCATTCAAGTATAAGCTGTCCCAAGCTAATTAAAGCCAAAATTTAACTACATTAACCAACAATTATTAACTTGGATAAAATTAGTCCTAGTGACTAACTCTCCACACACACAATACCTTCTAAGATCCAACACAACCTACTAACACCCTGATTTGGCTAAGATCAGGTACAAGCCAAAATTGAAGACAAACAAGGTGGAGTTAAGCCAAGGTGCCCCTACACCAAAATGGTTGCAAAATGACTAGAGGCTCATTGGTGCTAGCTAGGGGTGCTCGTATTGTTACTTTGTATAATCTGGATGCACTTGTTGTTCAATGCAACAGTGTCTCTACAAAGTCACAAAAGGCTACTCATGGAGAAAAGGAGGAAAATTTTCCTGATAGTGCAAACTCTATGGAAGTTAAACTTCCAACATAAAAGACTATGCTCTAGCATCATAGGCTTGGCCACATTGGAGAAAAAGGTTTAAAAACTTTGAAAAATAAAAACCTGGTTGAGGGGCTTGATGACTATAACCTCGAATTCAAATTTTGTGAACATTCTATATATGGTAAACAACACTATGTTTCATTTTACTCCAATCCTCATAAATCTTCTGGTTTACTTGATTACATACATTCTGATATTTTTGGTCCAGTAAATGTTCCTTCTTTGTCTAAATCAACATATTATGTATTGTTCATTGATGATAATTCAAGAAGGGCATTTGTTTATTTTTTGAAAAGTAGATCAGAAGTATTCAATTGTTTTAAGGAATTTAAAAACCTTGTGGAAAATCAGACTAGAAGAAAAATAAAATGTTTAAGGATTGACAATGGCAGTTAGTTTTGTTCTGATGAGTTCGAAAGGTACTATAAAGATCATGGAATTGAAAGACATAAAACTACACCCTACACTCCACAACAAAATGGAGTTGTTGAAAGGCTCAATAGGACAGTGATGAAAAGAGCACGAAGTATGCTAAGTAGTGCTGGCTTGGAGGAGAAGTTCTAGGCTGAGGTAGTTGCAACATCATGTTATTTAATAAATTGTTCTCCTAATTCTACTCTTGTTGAGAAAACACCTTTGAAAGCATGGTATGGAAAGAAGCCCTCTCTGAGACAAATTCATGTCTTTGGATGTGAGGCATATGCATATGTGTCAAATGAAAAAAGATATAAATTGGAAAACAAGGATATTAAATGTATTTTTATTGGTTATAGTGCTAGCATAAAAGGATACAAGCTTTGGAATTCTGATACAGAGAAGGTTTTGTACAGCAAAAGTGTTATTTTTCATGAGCTGAAGACTTCTACTTTGGATTTGCAGTCAGAGACAAAATGAGAAAATGAAAAGGATGTAGTTGAAATTCCTCTGACACCAGATAAAGAGGAATTCAAAATTCAAAATGTACCTAAAATTGAGGAAAGCTCAAGTAGTTCTGAGAGTTCTGAAGAAGAAGAACAACCTCAGCCTCAGCCTGTGAGGAGGTCAACACGTGAAAGAAAGCAACTTGATAGGTATGGGTTTTCTATGTTAGATTCTACTTGTGCCTATGATTTAATTTCTAGCACTGATGAGCCTAAGACTGTCAAAGAGGCAATTAGAATGCCTGATTCAAACTCTTGGTTGGAAGCCATGAATAAAGAAATGGCATCATTAATAAAGAATGACACTTGGAGTTTGGTGCCCTTTCCTGAAGGCAAAAAATTTGTTGGCTACAAATGGGTTTTTAAAAAGAAAATAGGATTGAATGGAAGTGTTGAAAAGCATAAGGCAAGATTGGTTGTGAAGGGTTATTCCCAGGTAGAGGGAATTGATTATGGAGAATTATTTTCTCTTGTAGCTAATCTGACGTCTATCAGATTTCTTTTGTCACTTGCAGTAGCATATGACTTAGAGATTGAGCAGATGGATGTGAAGACAACATTTCTTCATGGTGATCTTGAAGAATAAATTTTATGTCTTAGCCTAAGCACTTTGTGGTAAAAGGTAAAGAAAATTTGGTTTGCAAGTTGAAAAAATCTCTTTGTGGATTAAAACAATCTCCTAGAATGTGGTACCAGAAGTTTAACATGTTTGTTTTGTCATTGGGATTTGTAAGATCAAAATCTGATCATTGTGTGTACTTCAAAGCTGAAAATGATCGTGTTCTTATTATTGCTCTTTATGTTGATATGTTGTTTATAGGCAATAGTAAGTTAATGATTTTTGATCTAAAATCTTAGTTGTCTACAAAGTTTGAAATGAAAGATCTTGGTGCAGCTAGGTATATTCTAGGAATGGAAATAACTAGGGATAGAAAGAGTAGAAAACTTTGGCTCAGCCAAAGTAAGTATATTAATACTGTTCTGGAAATATTTTGTATGACTGCAAGCAGCTAGTTGTTCTAGTTTTGTAGGGAACAAAGCTATCCGTTGAAGATTGTCCAAAATATCCTACTAAGGTGGAGGACATGACCAAAGTGTCTTATGCTAGTGCAATTGGAAATTTAATGTATGCAATGGTTTGTACAAGGCCATACATTTCCCAAGTAGTGGGAGTACTTAGTCATTTTATGGTGAATCTTGGAAGGACACATTGGGATGCTATGAAAAGAGTGTTTAGAAATCTAAAGGGCACTTCAGAATATGCTTTGTGTTACCATGGAAATTTGGTTGAATCATAGAGGACTCTTAGCATTCGACAGTATATGGATTCTTATTGGGCAGGGGACATTGATAGCAGAAGATCCACTAGTGGATATATTTTCATGATGAATGGTGGTGCAGTTAGTTGGATGAGTAAGCAGCAAGCTATAGTCACTTTGTCCACTACTGAGGCAGAATACATGGCATCTACACATGCCTATAAATAAGCAATATGGTTAAAACATTTATGTTATAACATTGGGTTTGATGCAGGGCAAATTACAATTTACTGTGACAGTTAGAGTGTTATTTGTCTTGCAAAAAATCCTACTTTCCATGCCAGGATGAAACATATTGATGTGCAGTATCATTTTGTACGAGATATGGTGGAGGATGGAAAGATCTCTTTAGAAAAAGTGGATACTCTGGAAAATGTTGCAAATGCATTGATGAAACCAATGAGCATAGACAAGTACAGGCGGTGTACAAATTCGATAGGCCTTGGTGCCCATGAATTTCAGTAGTTTTTTTGTGCTCTAGAGGTGTTAGTAAGATCTTCATCAAGTGGGAGATTGTTGGAAAATGTGCCTCAAACTTACTGACATGAAACTCCTAAAAGAGAAAAATTGATGAGACCCTCAGAATGCCTTGCCGACTAGTAGTTGTGTTCTAAACTCCTGAAGAGGTCAGATTGGCATGACATTGGATCTGTCTTGCCGACGGAAGTCATCGGCAAGACATGGGCTATTGAAGTGAGATTCCTAATGTGTTCCAGTGGTAGATCTCTTGCCGATGGGTTGGATCCTGGTGATCATCGAGGAGACTCTTGGCGATAGAAGACATCAAGGAGATATGAACCTTCAGAGTGACTTTAAGACTCATTCCAACAGTGCTAGTCTCGCCGATGCATTTTTTCATGCTGAATGTCAGGGAGACTCTTGTCGATGGACATATCGAAGTGACATGAATTTTCTATAAGATTCTTAGTGACAATGGATGTCTTGTCAATGGATTTACACATGATGTATATCGAGGTAACTCTAGCTGATGATACTTGGTCAGGGTGACATGAAGGATCTATAAGAGTCTTAGTGATAGAGCATTTCTAGCTGATGGTTTTACATTCGATGTGACTCTGGTCGATGACACTTGGTCAGGGTGACATGAAGGTTCTATAAGAGACTTAGCGATAGAGCATGTATGGCCGATGGATTTGTTTTGATGTGACTCTTGCCGATAAGGACAGTTGGTTTCCTTGTGACATTGGGGAGACTTGAACCACTTGACTTCAAGATACATGTAGATGTCTAAATTTGACACTTAATTTATCCAATTCATCCCTTCATTCGTATTTTCATTAATTAAGTAATACTGCTATTATTTATCATTATCTTTACTCCTGCCAACTCTAAGGTATTTAATCAATAATACCTATTCCTTTAATCCTCCCATCCATTGAATTAAATAATTAATCTCCATTTATTTACTCATGTCATCCTCCATCATTTTATCTTATCCTAATCCATCTTCTAACTATCATTAGATGCACATGCCTAACTTTGATTAGGAGGTGCTCACATCCTTGCAAGTTGGCCTCTAATCTTCTTAGCCACCTAACCCTCCAATCCTTTATTACTCTTTCCCTATGTGATCTTTGACTTGTCACATCAAGTCACATATGAGATCTAACCCCTTCTAATCTTCATTAACACTCCACTGCAATTCTGTACAATCCTAATCACCCCTTTGGTCAATTCTTCTTTCCCATCCCCAGTTTTAATTCCTTTTCTTCCTCAGAACCTTTATGACATGTCCTTAGTCAACCCTATTTTTCTTTTTTCGGACAAGGCATCTCCCTTCCCATGTGAATTTTAATTCACTTTTAACTCTAAGGCAACCTGCAAAAAGGAATTTTAATTCCTTCTTCCCACATGTCCTCTACTTATTCTTTATTCTTTCCCATCTCCCCATGAGAATATTTGAGGAATTTTTAATTCCTCACATGTCCTCTCACCCACATGGGGACAAGGACCTCCTTTATGAGGAGATCTTGTCCAATCCCAAGGTACTTTGTACCTCCATGTCATATGTCCTTCTCTTTCCACCTAAGGTCCACTTCACCTCCTTTTAGGTTATATTTAATATTATTAAACATAGGAGGGGCTTGTGAGTTCTCAACTCACCTTAGCCCTACATCTTGATATTTTGTGGCTCAATCTTGACCCTCCATTTCCCCTAGGAACTCTCAAAAATCCTATAAATACCCCCTCTTTTCTCTCATTTTGGAGAGATCATTTGTGCTAGCCAAACTCTTACAGTTTTGTTTCTCAACCCACACTTAGCCATTTTCATGATTTCAAGCATCATTTGCATCTCACATTTCACCTCTTGTGCCATCCAAGGAGCATACACATCAAAGATCGAAGGGCCAACCAAAGGATCGACTCAACGCAAGGTATAAAGTTCTATTTCGTTGCTTTGTCTTGTGTTGTTTCCAACTCAGGCTAATCTTGAGGTGTAGGTTGTTTTGGTGTTTATTTGCACTCTTTTACTTGCTGCTCTTATTCTAACGCTCACATTCGACCTATTATAGTTGCCAATAGCATTGGTCTTGTTGATGGCTCTATGATCAAGCACTTTGGCATCAATGAGACATGGTCTGGTGTCTCACCGACATGCGATACAGTTGAACCCATTTTGATTGAATGACTGTCCTACGTGGTCTATTTTGGATGAATCAGAGAAGCAAAAGGAGAACCATTGGCAGTTGAACTGTTGTGACCATTCTTGTGTGGAAGATCAACAGACCATAAACATGATGATTTCTCTACAATGGTTGACGATGATGAAGAGTTTGGCAATGGAAAGAGTTGTTCGATTGAACACGAATTGATCAGTGTGTGAATTCATTGTATGCTTCTAAAAGCATTGTAACGGTGATCTTTTGTATAAGGTTGATCAGGGAAATGTTGCTGCTGTAAAATTGGCATCTGAAAGTGAAGTTTGATCTCTGTATGTAATTTTGTTTACTATAATATAGAGAGGCTTTACTTGGTGTGGTGGGTTTTTCTCCCGGAAGGGTTTTCCCACGTAAATCTGGTGTCCAATTGTGTAAGTTTCCATTTCTCTTTTTTGTTATTCTTTTCATGTGTATCTTATTAAACTGTAATTGCAAAATTTAAGGTCATATCTACATTCTTCCCTAATTTTTGGCATTAGGAAAGTTTGTTTTGTATCTTATCTTTCCTTACAAACAAGAAGTGAAATTACAAGAAGCAGAAGTGAAAAAGGAGATGAAGAAGAAGAAATATACAAATTTAGTATTAAGGATAGTGCTTTTGTTAAAAGGAGAGCAATGTTATGCCCCTACCCCTATAGTGTGTATAGTGTTATAAGTAGTTGACTTATGGCTACCTTAACTCTTAATTAATCAATATTATCATTATTATATTTTTATTTAGTTATTTAGTCAGCTTAAGACTTATATAGGGTTATCTAGGTTGGCATATGTGATATCTTAGGAACAAGTATGGTATACATAGGAGGTATAGGTAGGTTATTATCATCATATTGAGTATTGAGTTCTTATTAAAGAAGAGTGGAGGTATCCCCCTCAAAGTGGATTAGGAGGTTTCACCCTTGAAATGGAATATTATAATCAAGTATTTTCATCATATTTCATATTATATTATTATTTTACAGTGCAAGTTATTTCATACTAAGTGGTATTAGGGCATGATCTTGGCATTGTGATGACAAGGCATTTTTTCAATTTTGGAGGTCATTTTGTGAAACACGTAACTCCTATTTTTTAAAAAATTTGATTTGATTTTTAAAGGGTATTTTAAGAGAATATTCAAGAAGCTACAATCCAAATTGAAGAGGAATTTGAGTAAAATGGAGTGATTTATTATAGAATTAGGGTTTCCTCCTAATTTATTTGGAAAGTGCATATCTTTCAGATCTTGTTGAGTTTCTTCCTAATTTTTTATTGGGTTGTTATACCAATAAGATAGGAGCCTATAGTAAAAAAATTAGATTAATTAGGGAATAATTAATTGATTTATTACATAATTATGGTTTCCAAAAAAAATTCTCTCAAGGTTGAAAAACACCTAAATTTTTGGAGATTTTTCTAGGAAAGTACAACCTAGGCCTTAGTAAGTTACAAAAAAATAGAGTATTTTGACTTCATTTGTGTGATTTATTACAAAACTATATTTCTAAAACTTTTTCACAACAAAAAGGAGCCACAAAAAAGGGAAAAGAAAAATAACAAGAAGCAAAACAAGAAAAGAGAAAGAGAAAGAGAAAGAGAAAGGACAAGAGAAATAAAAATAACAATATCAATAGAAAGAGCAAGAAAAAGAACAAGAGTAAGAGAAATAAGAAGAAGAAGAAGTAGAAGAAGAAGTGGAAGTATAAAAGGAGATGAAGAAGAAGAAGTAGAAGAAGAAGTGGAAGTATAAAAGGAGATGAAGAAGAAGAAGTAGAAGAAGAAGTGGAAGTATAAAAGGAGATGAAGAAGAAGAAGTAGAAGAAGAAGAAGAAAAAGAAAATTTTAGCATTGAGGACAATGCTTTTGTAAAGAGGAGGGAAATGTTATGCCCCTACCCCTATAGTGTGTATAATGTTATGAGTAGTCAGCATGTGTCTACCTTAACTCTTAATTAAGTCATATTATCATTATTATACTGGTATTTAGTTATTAAGGTTGGCCTGGGTGATATCATTAGCATAAGTATGGTATATATAGAAGGTACAAGTAGGTTATTATTATCATATTGAGTATTGAGTTCTTATTGAAGAATGTTGGAGGTATCCCCATGAAGTGGTCTAGGAGGTTTTCCCCTCAAAGTGGTACATTATTATCAAGTATTTGCAGCATATTCCTATATATTCTTCTATTGTGCAAGTTATTTCAACATGTCATCAACATATAATATAATTATAAGGAAGTGATCACTATCCATCTTATAATATATGCAATGATCCAATTTGAACCTTTAAAATATCAATCTCAATATAAATGTATCAAAATTTTGGTACCACATCTTAAGAGATTGCATAAGACAATACAAATATTTCTTAAACTTACAAAATATTAGCACTTGATCATGTGCTTCATTTCCTAGGTAGATTGACTTTTAGTTTGGTGAAGAAGCTTCCTTTTAGGCCTTGGGACTAGAAGAAATCCATAAAATTGGTGTATTAAAATCTTAAATTATAGATTTTATTTCTA
Source organism: Sequoia sempervirens (assembly GCA_007258455.2). Classification (NCBI taxonomy): domain Eukaryota; kingdom Viridiplantae; phylum Streptophyta; class Pinopsida; order Cupressales; family Cupressaceae; genus Sequoia; species Sequoia sempervirens. Next base: position 560,229,093 of record VDFB02047230.1, read on the forward strand.
AATTATAGAATTGAAAAAATCTTTTTATAATTAAAATCAAGACTGATTTCAAGTCAATTAGGAAATATTTGAGCCCAAAATTGCTATTTCAACAATTATAGTGAGTCTATAGAACATGGAAAAAAGAAAAAAAAATCAATTTTGATGATTGTATAGGTTTATATAATTCATGAATAATTTTTAATTATAGTTTCTTGGCCATCAAGTAAGATTTGTGATCATAATGAAATTTATATTAACTATATGCAAACTAGTTACTATTACAAATGAACCCCTAGATAATGGTAAATTTTTCAAGTTCTAGTGAATGCATAATGATCCTTGGAAATTATAATTATGACTCACAAATTTGTTCTCCTCCCTAATTCATTTTGAGAGTGTGGCATAAATATTACCATTCCCACCATAAAAACTTTAATTACCAACTTTACCATTTTTCATTGGGAGGAATTAAAATGATATTTTAATTTTAATTTGGTGCAAGAGTTTTGATTACAAGGGAAAAACGGGTTTTGAAGGGACTCGAAACCCTTTACAACAAAATAGATGAAAAGCTACTCATAGATAAAAATATTGGACCATCAGCAGTAGCCAACAACAAAACATCAACCAAAAAATAGAGAACCAGTAGAAAAAGATAAAAACAAAAAAAACATATAAAGGGAAACTATTTCATGATCTTTAAGGTGTTAGCCACCTCAATTTCCTAGTTACGATGCAATTTGACCATGTCCATCAGTTCTTTCTTCTCCTCCTCAAAGGTTTTCCTCAAGTTACCCCTACCTCTTGTACATGGGCCTTTTGCCTCATCTTTTCCAACCTTCTTCCCCCCCCTTTGAAGCCTAGACCTTCTCCATCAACTCCACAAAGTAAAGTTGTTATTCCCTTAGTTGACTTATCTTGTGAAAAAGCACCTCCAGAGATTTAACACTGTTCCTGACCGAACTATGGCTAACTTGTAGTAGCTTCTTGATGTTTGTATTAGTTTCATTAATCTTAGCCTCCATTTCAGAGAGTCGCTACACAGGGATTTAAAATCTATAAAGGAGCACTCTAAGTCCACTAGTCTTTCAATCCTAATATCTGAGGAAGTACCCTTCAGCATGTTATTCATATTCTAATATTATTATTTGGTGCAAGAGTTAAAATATTACTAGGTTTATGTTTTTTTTAACAATGATCATTTTTAGACATGGGATATTTTATACAGTCTAGTTTTTATAAATAAAATCATGGATTCTTCCCATCACACTATCACAACTTTAGGTGAATATTCCAAACTAAACCTTGCAATGTGCTTTTGGGGTGCAATGACTAATGCAAGTGAAGTGAAGGAATTATGAATAATGCTTAAACTTATGAAGAATGAATCCAATGTTAACTCCTTTTCTTTCACATTAGAAGGATAATAATTTTCCATCACACATTACAAGGTTGAGAAATATTCCAAATATAAAGCCTAAAATATACTCTTTTGATGTGATGACTAGTGAAAGGAGAGGGCTATTCATAGCATATTCTAAAATTGTGAAGAGGGAAATACAAATTTAAATATTTCCAAACATTGCAAAAATCTTCCCATCACAAAAAAAATATTTTATTTTTCTCTCCCACATAGAAAAATGAAATGACCTACAACTAGTGAATTTGAAGCCATTAACAATAAATGAAGGCACTAAATGCTATTTTATCTCTATTGTTTCATGCCAAAAAAGTGAAATTATTTACAACCACATAGGAATAAATTCATGATGAAGTGTTGGATCTTATGAATTATCTTGGACTTGTTGAGGGTGGTGTTAACACATCCAACTTGCTAAGCAATAATGAATTATTGCTCCTCTTGAAAAGTAGAAAACTACTCCAATGTTCCTTTATAGTCAGGTCTTGACTGTGTGGGACAACAAAGTGGTCATTGCTAATGTGTTTCATCAAGGGAATTGGGTTGTTATATTTTCTAGAAATGATCTCACTAACATACAATTGAAAATAAAAAATCTAATATTCAAGAAACAAATTGCATGATCAGACTTATAGAAAATTTATATCAATTGAATGCTCTTTCTCAATGATTTCAAATTGATTTCAAATGAAAAGTCAAAATATTTATGGTAACAAGAGAGAATTAACTAAATTCTAAGTTAAATAGACAATGACAAAACCTATTTTATTAACAAATTTTTAATGTTTAAACAAAATCTCACAAACCATTGGTAAAGCAAATAGCCATTCACACATTTATCATTAATAATGATACAATCTTACAAAAAAATATAATGAATCATAAGATTTTAATATTTTATCCAATCAGAACACCATCAAACATGCACAGGCCTAAGACAAAATTTTACTTAATTCCATAATAGCATACAAGATTCCATTAATTTTTTTAACTTAGATAAGATACATTCATACCATTACCAATACACCAAATTGAAACACATGCAAAATAGGCATAATCATTTGATTTATCAAAATAATGATCTCCATAAAGCTAGTAGGAAAACCCACACTGAGAATGTATAAGTTTATTGTACAAAAATACATCAAAATTGAATCCTTTGAAATGATCCAACATCAAAATATATAGGATGTTGAGTTCCTAAAATTGTGGATCTAACAAAAAAGCAAATTGAAACTAACTTCAGTACCCTCGATTTGATTGATTTTAACTGAAATACAACTAAAAGCTAATTGGGTTCCTCAATTTTAGTTTTGAGACTAATTAAACTTAAACTAAGGAAGCTAAAAAAGCTAACTAAAAGTAAACTAAAATTAAATGCTAGTTCTAATCTTATAACTTGGGTGTCAATTTATTACAACATTTATTCAAAAAATAGCAACATCTGAAATGTTGTCTTCGGTTAGTTGGAGAAGATGTTAGTGAATGTAGATATCACTTCATTCATCATCTCCATTGGTAGGCGTCGGTGGTACTGAAGCTTTATTCTTTGGTTGAAAGAAGAATTCTCCTTCTGCTCTTGTAAACTGACAAATGCAATCAAATCTTCCTGGAAGGAGTGAATCTGTCTTTTTATTCATCATTTTATCAATGGACGACTAGGTGACTTGGCCCTGCATTAGATTCTTCAATTCTTCTACCATATTATTGGGAGCCTTTTCCAAAATAGGTGTTTCCCAAAATGTGCAGTTCAAGTCTTCTAAAAATTGATGAATCTTGGTCATAGCTTACTCAACCAAACCCTTGGTCTTATTCAATTTGGACTTGCACTTATTTAATATCTTGACTATTAGTTTCACATCCCTTAACAATTCAGGAAGCTTGTCTTGATCTTCTTCTTTGATTACTACAACTTTAATTAGATCTTCTATAGGTGTTACCATTATTTTCTATAAAATTGGGATGTAATCCTCCCAAACTAATAGTTCTTCATCTATACCCACTTCAATTAGTTGAGCTAGGATATATTCCTCACTAATGTAGTGATCAAAATTTATTGCATTCCTTAGCAATCAATTAGCTAAGGCCAAAAAATAAGATTTCTACAGTTTTGTTGCTAGAATCCATCCTTCAAGGTCAGAATGTCTAACCTCTCCCTTTAATGCATCTTGTAGTGTAGACTCATGGGTTGTTGTATCTACTAAGACAATCAAATTTGTGATACAGGCGGTCATTTGGGTGACTTGAGCTTTAAGCTCCTTAGTGTTCTCATCCTTCTGCATCCTTTTTCAGATAGTAGAAATAGAAATTTGGAGAGATTTCTTCTCTCCTTCCCTTGTCTGTACTCCCAGATCAACTTGTCTAATATAGTAGTCCTCAAGCTTCATTTATGATTCAAGCTTATCTACCAGAGGGATGACTATTTCAGCAGTTCTATTTATGTACTCGTCCATGGTGACCATAGATATTCTTCAAGCCCTTTTCTTCTCTTTACTAGAGACTAGAAGGATTCTGATAATATGCTTAATCTCTTCTCTGAGATTCCTTCCACATATGTCCTATGTCTCCTACATATTATGTGATTGATCCAAATAGGAACATTAGAGGACACTTCTCTTAGGGGAGAGGGGATGATTTATGTGTTATGTGATCCTTTTGAGTAAGCTAGCACAGTCTCTCTTTGTTCAATTTCAACTCCTATCTCCCCTTCTCCATGTTCTTCTTGGGATTCTTTTTCCTAGTCCACCTCCTACTCTACATGTTGTTTAGCTATGGTTTCCTCAACAAAAACTTATCTTTGAATCTCTCCTTCCTCCAACACTACCTCTTTTCTTATTTTTTTATTGGGTGCTTCCTCCTCTCGAACTAGTGCTTCATATTCTTGAGAAGGATGAGGGAGAAGGTCATGTGGAGGAGAAGGTGGAAGTTGAGGTGGAGGAGGTATGTATCAGGAGGGAGAGAGGGTGGATGAGATGGAGGAGGAGATGGAAGAGGAGATGGAGGAGGATCATGTGGTGATATTGGAGGAGGAGGTGATGGTAGAGGGGATTCATGTGGAGGGGAGGAAGAGTAATTTTGTCGGGCCTTCCTCTGAGCATCTCTTTCTTCAATAGATGCTCTGGTCCTTTTTCTTCTAACTAGAGTTTCTTCTTCCTCAACATCCTCCTCACTTGAACCAATATCTATTTGTTCTTTCTCTTTTCTCTTCTTCCCTGAAACCTTGGGAGGTGAATAATTCTTGGTCTTGGTTGTTTTTGTGGAGGGTACTTCACCTTCTTTGTATTTCTTTGTTTATTTTGTAGGTTTTGGTAGCTCCATCACTGAAGAAGGAGACTTAAGCCATTTGAGAGAGTGATCTATGATATTAGTTTTCCTTGCTTTGATGTTATCATCTTCATCAACTAAATAATCTTCTTTGAAGATTGGTTGGTTGTAGATATGTTGGCCACTGTAAATAGAGTCTAAGACTTTCCCATTTTCTTTTAAATCCTTAGATACTCAAGCCTTTGTACAAGACTTAATAGAATTTACTATCAACTAATAGTAATATTTCATCCTTACTTCAAATTCCTCTTCACAATTTTCCCAATGGTCTTCAATCTTAGGCTCAAGCATGAAGAAAGATCCTATCCCCTCACTAATCTTCCCAATAGGGTCAAATTTCCCTCAAGCATCATTGCACATCTAAAGGGAATATCTTTCCAACTCTCCCTCTGCACTCTTGGCATTCTACATGTTGGCACATGAATATACTCCCATCTTAATGGGGAAGCTATACCTAGACTTATTCTTACCAACTATAAATTTGTGTATCTCATTAACTTTTTTGCAAACTTCTAGGAGTATCAATTTTTTGGAGGGGTACCTTGGAAGCTTATATGAAGATTAGTGAAATCCAACCACTCTGACATATGTAAAATTTTTGAACTGAATATACCAATTCCCCCAACTTTTAACCTTTGTCATGGCTTCATTGGATATTCTCCTAGATAAATATCCCTCTAACCCTCTAATTACTAAATACACAAAGTTGTCATTGACAACATAAAAATTGGTATAACTATCCTCCAACTTCAATTGAGGATAGTACTAAAAAATTGTTACCTCCCCAAGCTATAAGGAACCCACTCTATTTAATCCAAGGAATGTGGCTTGAGTAGCCAATAAGTACACCAAATATGATGTCATATAGAACTTGGTGGTTTGCAAGACTATCTTCAATTGTTCATGTATATTATCATTGATTAGTGAGCCCAATCAATCTTCTTCAATTGTGGGAGGTATTCTTTATATTGGTACTTCATTTTTACAAGATCATTTGGTGGCATATCTCCTACATATAAAAACACCGTGTTAAAATAATTCATAGCAGATACCTTGAAGGGGATAACATATCTTTAAACCAAGTTATATGAACTAATAAATAACTAATGGTATGAAGCAACAACTTGTTCAAAGAGTGTTTAAGGTGATACGGGATTTTACAAGGATTAGGCCTCGGGCCTACCCTTTATAGCTTACCAAAGGGATAGAACATCCTTATTGAAGGAAGTCCTATCTTTTCTTGTGATCTATCGAGAGTTGGGGATTGAGAGTATCGTCTACCTCTTTCTTGTAACAATGTAATCTTTAAGAGGAAATACAAAATATCAACAATTAAAAACAAGTTGAAACACTTTCAGGAGTCGGGTGTTCTATCTAACTTTTATTTGTAACAATTCCATAATTTTGGAGGGAATTCCTAATTAGCAATATCCAAAATGTTGTTCAATGCTTTCAGGGGTTGGGGATATGGCATGTTACTTAACATTTATCTGCAAGCTCAATATTTGGCAAGGGTTATTCCCAATGTTCAAAATCTGAATTTCCTACTCTTACTTTAGGATCAAACCTTGGACACTTCACTTAAGACTTCATCACAATATGCTTTGAAATAAACAATATACTTAACTCATTTTGATAAAGGCTTTTCCCTTAAGGCATCAGGGGTTAGGGATTGGGCATGTCAGTTAACTTCTACCCCAATAAGAAGTTAATTGAAAAGGATATTCCCAACGTGCAAACTTTGAGAAAACTTTCAAAAAACATAAGCTTCTTCTCTAAGTCTTATAGATCAGTTTTCAAGACTTGGGAGTTTAACTTAACTTTCATCGAACCATAAGAAAAACACAAAAAAAAGCACTAAAACCCAATACTCAAAAAACTTCTTAAAAAAATGCTAAGGCAAACACACTTAGCAAGGCTAGGGTTCGATGCTTGATCTAATGATGTCATAAAAATCCTTAATTATTTTTTTGAGACAAACATCAATTTGGAAACGTGAGAAAAGAAAAAAACAAAAGTAAAAAGAGGAAGAACGAAAAAATCCAAAAAAACAAAGGAAAAATAGAAAAATGAGAGGAGAATGAGAAAAAAAAACATGGAATCAATCCCAAAACATACACAAATGGATTGCACATGCACAAACTAGGAAAAAACAAGAAACCAATGAAAACCCAAGAGAGAGATCACAATCCAACTTGGAAAATGAGCAAGGGGAGAAGGGTGAACATAGGCAAGCACCACACCATGCACACACAACACGAACACATGAGCATCGATAATCGAACAATGAACCAATTTTGAGCAGTGATAATGGCAGAAAGAAGCATGCATGAAGGCTTCTTCTCTTCATAAGTTTATGAGGATTTGTAGAGCTCAAAAAATTTGAAATGCACAAGGTAAGTGATAAAATGATCACTTATAAACCTCAACTCATTCGGAAACCCCAAAAAATTTCATTAATTTCCCATTTAAATATGCTATCAGAAAAATAAATTTTCCTAACAGATGTGACCGACATGAAAGTCAAGGTGATAATACATCACCATCATCAAGGTTTTGGAGTCAGGTTTTTTCTTCAACAAATACCCAAACACACAAAAGTCTAAATTAGTGAAAACCAACATTGAGAAACAATCAAACATCAAGGATCAGGCTTGACCCATATGGCATGCAAGTATGGAGAAGCCCAAAATTTTGAAACTTGACAAGATACTCAAAAGAAAAGGGAAACGAAGAAAAATAAGGAAAGAAGGAAAAATGAAAGAAAGAAAGAGAGAAAAAGGAAAGAAATGGAAAAAAGGGAAAGAAGAAAAAGAAGGAAACAAAAGACAACAAGGTAGGAATGAGAGAAAAAACACAAAAATAAGTGGGGGCTCCCTATTTTGTCAAAAATAAAATTGTGTGTGATTACAAGGCACAACAAATAGCAACCAAAGAACAAAATGCTTAAAAAGTAATTCTTCTTCAAAAAAATTCAAATAGACTTAAAATCGAAGGGATTAATAACTCAAAATTAAGAAAAGGATTCCATGTCAATCTAAGCATTTGACCAACTTACCCATCACAATAGAATACTTGAATCTCATAGTGTGTGCAAATGATTTATTCCTTCAAAATAGGATACCAATGAAGTGGAATGAACTCTGAATCAAGACAAATGTTTGATCTTGCCTTTCTCCTAACTATTTTGTGCTATCGCAAGTATGTATATATAGAACCTAGTTGGTGTAACCTGGGCATAGCTCTGCTACTAGCTAGATATCCATAGCCCCGACAAAGATACCTCTAATTCCCTTAAACAAAGCTCTACTGCCAGTCGAGCTTAGTTAAATCACCCATTTTATTGAGAATTTATTCATGATTTTCTTTGTAATTTATTTTCTTTTAGGCTATCACCTGGTGTTGGGTTGGGAATCATAGCGGTAAATGAGAAAGAAAAACATCTTTATATTTTCTTGAGTCCAAAGGTCATTCTATTTATCCTTAATCCAAATCTTAATTTTCTTAAAGTTTGTAGATAGTAAGATTCAAGCAATTAAATTTGAAGACTCACTGACTTCATACACTAGACTGTCTAGGACTTCCGAGCTTAATAAGGGATTAGTAAACTTTGAACTTAAGCAAGGAAAAGTCTTGAAAATAGATATAATACAAGCATCCTATGCATGATTGGCATTTAGACCCATAATAGTCACAAAAACCCCACAAACGGAAAGGAAGAATAAGAAAGAAATGGAAAGAAACAAAAAGAATAGGAAATGACACAACAAAACAAAAAAAAATGAAAAAGAAACAAGAAACAAGAAACAAAAAACCTACCCTAATTATTTACAAGAAAGGGCACCGCCCCCTCTAGGACCCAAAGTAATGTTTGAGAAAGTGTCCATTGATTGGAAACAAGATTGGTTCTCCTGTCATGGTGTTTATCCTAAAGGTATTTTCCCATAAAATCTTAGATGTCTGATAAGGGACTATCCAAAGTCGATCAATCTCTGAATGGCTTCCTTTATTCTCTTTAGACTTATTCCAAAGTAGGACAAGATATGAGATTCTAAAGGACTTTATCTTGGCTCTTTTGACAAACCATCCTTTAAGTACAACTTGATGTTTTGAAACATGCTTAAGAGGATAATTTATCTTTTCTTCTAAATCCAATAGATTCATCAACCTAACCCAAATCTTATCATCTATGTCCAGGTAATTCTCCATGAATTCTAAGGTAGGAATTATGAGATTCATGGGAAATATGGGCTCTAAACCATAAAATAGCTGGTAAGGGGATGTCCCTAATGCATTTTATGTTCTAGTTCTATCTACCCTTAACACAAAATTCATGTGACAATGCTAATCTTTTGGATTCTTATCTAGTAGTTTCTTAATAACACCTATTAGGGTTTTATTAGTCAACTCTGTGAATCCATTGACCTAGGGGTAATAATTCGATGAAATTTTCAAAATTACCTTACATTCAAAATCTTTTTACAATAATTGAATTGATGAAAAAGAGGGACCATTATCACATACCAAAGAAAATAGCATTCCAAACTTGGTCATTATGTGATCCTATAAATGTTTGATTACCGCCTCTATATTACTTTGTCTACAAGTGATCACTTCAAACCATCTTGTGCAGTAACCAGTGGTGATATATCATTCCTATAAAATCCAAGCACCATTGGATGAAAGGACATACCTCATATATAGGTTGTGGCAACACGAGTGCATTTCTTTCTTTTCTTGCTCCCATCTGACATACATGGAAATTTTTGTCATGCTTAAAGGTGTCTTTGAATAAAGTGGTCCAATATTATCCTACCCTTAATATTTGGTGAGCAGTAGCTTCAGTAGAACCATGGCCAAGATTGAAACATTTTCTTCTTTATCTAAGCATCTCAAGTAAACACCCTCATAATTTCTTTGATATAAATTCCCATATTTCACCATATATGTTTGGCTCTTGATCCTTAATTCTCTTCTATGAGTGACATTCATGCCATCTGGGCACTTTTTCTACAATGGGTACTGAACTATATCTTAATACCATACCTTTGAGGTGATATCCTTCTCTGTGTACTACTGACACACCAGTTGTTTATCTACTCCAACCAATGTTTTTGAAAATCCCTAGCCCCTTACCAGTTTCATTAGTGGGATTTCCATGTCAAACTCCTATAGAATAGCCATACATTTACCCCTTCATTCTTTGAGTTCATTTTGCATTAGCATATACATAACAACGACATCCAAGACTATGGCTATCACTTTGCTTCTTAGGATATAATGTTTGAACTTCTTTACAACTTTCAAAAGAGAAAATATTGTTTATCTAGATTAGGGTACCCAATCTCTATGTTTTTGAATGGATAATTCATGAAATCTATCAACCTTTCATCACCATCTTCTCCCTTATGAGTTATAAAACTAGCACAAGAATGTTGTAAAGTGAAAGTATAGCTATTGAAGGGATTGGTGTAATATAGACTAGCCAAAACAAGTGTGTTGGTTATAATTTCCTTAATTTCTTGGAAACATTTCTTTGATTCTGTAGTCCACTTGATCTTCACATCCTTCTTCAACATATCATTTAGAGGGCGTACAATTTTTTCAAATCCATTGATGAACTTTTTAACAAAGTTAATATTTCCAAAAAATATTTCAAATCCTTTTTGTTGTTGGGTAATGGTGAGATCATCCATGTATATGATGATTCATATCTCAATCAATACTTTGAAAGCCATGTACATCACTCTCTAGAAAGTAGCTCCACCATTTATGAGACCAAAAGGAATCCTTTGGTATGCAAAGGTTTCCCACTTAGTGGTGAAGGTTGTCTTCAATCTATCTTCTTCTCATACCATGACTTGATTGTAACCCAAATATCTATCTACAAATGACATCATTTGGGATCCATTCACTATTTATAAGACTTCATCTAGTGAAGGAAGTGGGTAGTTATCTTTCTCATATTATCAGTTCAGGTTTCTGAAATCAACACACTATCGAATTTATTCATTTTTCTTTCTTACGGGTACCAAATTTGTAACCTAGGTTGAATGTCTTACTGGATAAACAATTTTGGAACTCAATAGCTTCTAAAATTATTTTTGAATCAAGGGATAAATTAAGTTATTGATAGGATGCTACCTTTTTTTGAAAGGCTCAATTTCCTTCTTCAGAGGAATGGTATGAGTAATCATTTAGGTGTCATAGGTTTTCAATTCTTCATAGCTCTAGGAAATTACCTATATGATCCTTTTCATCTTCCAAATTGTGAGAGTCACACTTGCATCCACTTGAACCATAGGTTACTTTATGAGGCCTTGTTGTATTATCATGGTCAAATATCCTTTCCAAAGCAACCATCCCCTTGGGAATAGTGTTGGTACTCAAATTGATAATGTTGTCCTCAACCATTTTGAATGGATCTCTGTCACATTCATCGATATCTTGAGCAGTAAATATTCTATAATTAGTGATGAATTTGAGGATATGTTGATCATCCTTTAACACTTGAAAATTTTGTAATGTTATCTAGAACTGATGGTGTAAGCACCATCTCCATGAAAAATCTCTTTAAACAGTATCCAATCATTGGTTGTAGAGAGCTGGTTGAAACAACAAGGGCATATGCAATATAATTATTTCTTTGTGGGATAGATTTTATATTGAAGGCTTCAAAATATTTGATCAAATCCCATACTCTATTTCTCTAAGCAATTTTTTTTTTGTCATGATAGGAATACTAACTCCTAATTTTTCTTACAACTAGTTGGGAATCTCCTTCCATGGACAACTGTTTAACTTTCTTTGATGAGCCAATAGTAATCCTCTTATCAATGTTTCATACTCTATCATATTATTGGTACAAGTAAATTGTAACCTGAAAAGTACATAGAAATGACTTACCTTGTGGGTTGATCAGCTCAATCCCAACACTATTTCCTTGTTTCATTTTCTTTTTAGGGACCAATAGTTCTAGCTCTTCCCTTTTTATAGGGATCTATTTGAGAAAAAGCACAAAGATTCATCACCATTTCATCTTCAAACTCATATGTAATTTCCTTTGTAGTCAAAGGACTTCCCTCCTTTATAGGTACCTCTAAGGGAAACCTAATGGTCATGAGTCTCAGAATCTTCATCTTGTTCTATCTGATCATCTGACATCGACACAGCTTCATCTAAGTCCATATCTTCATGTTTTTTATAGTGTATCTTCACTCTTGCTAATACATCTTGGCGAGTAGGGAATGAAAACTCATAATGATCTTTATTATGAATCTGGCACCATCACGACAACAAAAGTGCATAACAATTTTCATACTTACCAAGGTTAGTCATAGTCTCATACATTTTTCTTAAAACTCTTAGAAAATAAGATTAGAATGCTCAAACTCTTGCAATCCTTTAATATGACTACATACACCTATTAATTCATTAGTAGCTAAGGACATCATCATGAAATCATTAATTTTGTATACTCCTAAATCTATTTCTATGAATGCTACTTCATTAGGACCATTATACTCAGTAATCGTGTGTTTTAGTTTAGGTTATGCATCAATTTTGATTTGATTATTCAATCTTCTCCAAGGTAACCAAAGTTGGGTGAAATCAACAGAAAACCATCCTCTTAAGCATTTAGTCCATTCTCTATTGAGTAACATCCCATACATCTCGGGAATGTCTACCACATGTATATCAATGTATTCTTGGACTCTAGGGTTTGATGCTAGTTGCATGTGGACATTTTTCAATTCCCCCATGACTTTAACTTTTATCTTGTCTAACTGTACTACAACCCTATTAGCAGGTTTAGGGGTCATTCCCAACTTCAGGCATATGGAGTATGGCATCACATTACACGAGGCTCTAGAGTTGATTAAATAATAATGCAGGCTCTTTCCAAACATTCACACTTAATAAGAATGGGGGTGTAATGACCCTGCTCAAATCTGATTGAAAACTTCTGAAATTTTGCCTTGGAAATTTCATCAAACACTTTGCATACAAGGGTCATATGACTGATATAACATTTCAGCCAATTGACATTATGACAAACAATTGGCATACATCTTTATATCAACTTTAAATGCTCAATACAACAATAGATAATTCCCAACAGCTAATATATCATTGAAAATGCAATCCTCCTACAACAATGATAATGCAAGTGCCAAGACTCTTGGCTTACAACTCATATTGCCATTGCAATACTAAATCTGATATGCAAAATAATCTTCTACAGCTGCAACACTATCAATTCTATCTGACTTCAATGTTCATCTACATAAAACAAGTTCTTGGCTTACAAATGAAGATGCAACTACTCCAAATCACAATGCTAATGAATGCTGATTAAGTCAGCATTGTAAACTAACATGAGAGCTAAAAACTAATGTAATACAAATCATCAACAAGAGAACCTGGAAGTGATGGCTGTCAGCAAACAAATATTCGATTCTCCTTATATAAGATGGATTTTCCTTCAATGTTGCAGCGCCCTTCTTCATAGACGCCTAACAATGCCTTATGAATTTTCTTTGATTTTATTTCACCTCCTAGCTGCAAAATCGCCCCTGTTTATATTAGACCTCTGGATAAATTTTATAAGGCCACAAATCTCCTTCGAATGCATGTCATTACTTTACTAAAGCCTTTGATATGAAGTGTTGAAGATTCCTTGTCAATTTGATGTTGAATAGGAGGGGAATAAGCAAAATCGTGGCACAATATGCAAACTAATATTGACTAAAATAATACATTAGAATTTTAGAATTCTCCCCTATTCTTGGAAAGATTGTTGATATAAATTAATTGGTAGTCTTTCAGCACTCCACAAAGCTTCAAGAATGATTGTCTTGGAGCCAAGAGTTGAGCGCCCTACTTAGAAGAATAAACCACTGCAAGATGGGACCCTCATGATCAAAGTCGTGGCCTTCCAAATGGCTGGTATGATGACTGTAATTAATATATCAGAGTTGATAAATGCAGATTGAACCTTGAATAGAAAACTTGATGAAATCAAACTCTTGAATAATGAAGTCCCAATCCACAAATGCCTCCAATTGAACTCCAAGTCATATCATGCAAGACTTTAGCATCAAAAATGCAAACTAATGAAGTCTGAAGTAAATGTCAGAATTCTAGAATATCTGATATAATAATCTGAATTGACATGATGCAAATCGACCATCAAAGGAATGAAGAAAACATCAAAATGTCTCCAAATTTCACCAATAGATTTCTTCAAATCGATACAACTAAAATTTGGCCAAAGGCCATAAAATTTTACTTTGAAGTGCAAGTAGAAAGTTTGAAGCAACTTCCTCAACTTTGCAATAATTCAAGTGATATTTCACACCCTCAAAATTGCATACCAATTGAGAGTTTTTGTTCTCAATGGCCAAAGACAACTGCAGAAACCCTAGGCTCCACAACCAACAAACATCAACATCAACAACAAATCTAGATGATAGACAATGAGCCATCGATGCCTATTTATTCTTTTTCCTCAATGGGTCGGCCTCCTTCTAGAACTTTCCCAAGTCACCTTCTAGAAGGAATATTATTTTATTATTTTAATATTGCACTTTATAATAATATAAAATATAATCCAACTCCTAAAGTGCAATATAATATTATAACATAAAATAAGGTTTCCAAAATTAGAAACATCCATGGTGATAATAGGAAAACCCTCATATGACCAAGAAATAAGCCAACCAATCAACTGGGTATCTGCCAAACAACCCTCTGATCAAGCCCCATTAGCCTATGAGGATCAAGAATAGGCTAATTCCTCTAAACTCCATCACTCATGAAAAAGGGGACATTACAGTCCGCCCTCCCTGAAATTGCTTGTCCCTAAGCAATCTCATCAACAAGTACAAATTTTCTCCACCTGGATCCCAAGTGAAGATTTGTGTAATGTCCCAGACATCACCAAACACCTCTTGTAGCACAAGCACAACCTGCTGATCCAACTCAATAGCTGATGTAAACCATGCCAACTATGAATGTGCAATGAAACCCCGAGTAGGACAACCATCAATCAATGAAGAATAAAAGAAGATTAAATCACCAACCAACAAGTAGATAGCTGCCCTATCATATGACATAGGTAAAAAATCCAAAGATGAGTTGTAGATGCCTTCATTAGCCTCCAAGGACAACTCTTGAGTGGCTGGTCCACTAAGAATGTCATCACTAATATCATCATCCTCCTCAAAAGAATGATCAACCTCCCCAACACATGAAGAAACCTCAAATTGTACCAAGTCCTTTGATTCAACAAGTTTATCAACCTCATCACAAAGTGCATCCTTCCTTTGAGTAAGGAGTCTTCTAATACTATCAATTCCTATTTGTCTTGCCATGTTGGAAAGATTGACTTTTTCTTTCACATCTTGAAGGCATTGTCTTGCATTTGCAGCCACAAATCTAGCCGTCTTGGCCTCTCTCAACCATTCTTCATTCAACATTTCTAACCTGTTGATCTCTTCAATTCCAAAGTACACAAAATTAGTCTTCTTACACTTGATATCTTCATGTCCATCAATGAGTGTAGGGCTGACATCAAGAGATGATATCATATCATTAGCTTGCACATGAACACAAGCTTGCTTTTCATAAGAATGATAAGGCACCATGTTGTTGTCCTCAAACCAATCCGTGATGACATCATACCATTGTAGAATGCCTCCATCATCATGTGAAGACAAAACCCTAGTGGCTGCTGCTCCACTAAGTAGAGGATCAAATTCCACATCCTTCTTAACATCTTGTGCCTCCAATAGACTTCCATATGAATGAACAACATTCATTGAACTACTATCATGAGAGGAAGAAGCAATGCTAAACTCACCTATTGAAATATCACAAGGAACCATATCCTCAAGTGGCTGCTCTAATAAAACTGATTGGTCTTCAAATGTCACTTGCTCTTCTTCAACCTTGAAATCCTCGTGAAGTGTCTTGTGCCCAACATCTTCCTCCAAGCTGGTCTGATTTTTATTCTCCATGTGATCAGCTGTATGATGGTCACCAACTGCTGAAAACTCATTGTAGAGGTTTCTAGATACCTCACTTGTAGAGACCTCTTGTTCTTTCTCCTTTTCATTTTGTGATGTAGACTTCTTGGAAATGGAAGTCACATATCGAGATAAACTGCTTCTAGTTGCAGGGTCTCTAAGCAATTTATTTATTTCTTTGAACTCTTTCAAAAGCTTATTCATACTTTGGTCCAACTACTTTTGAGTACTTGAAGTAGCCATGATCAATGCCCAACAGGATGGCAGGAAACCACTCTAATACCACTATAATGACCCTACTCAAATCTGATTGAAAACTTCTGAAATTTGGCCTTGGAAATTTCATCAAACACTTTGCATACAAGGGTCATATGACTGATATAACATTTCAGCCAATTGACATTATGACAAACAAATGGCATACATCTTTATATCAACTTTAAATGCTCAATACAACAATAGATAATTCCCAACAGCTAATATATCATTGAAAATGCAATCCTCCTACAACGATGATAATGCAAGTGCCAAGACTCTTGGCTTACAACTCATATTGCCATTGCAATACTAAATCTGATATGCAAAATAATCTTCTACAGCTGCAACACTATCAATTCTATCTGACTTCAATGTTCATCTACATCAAACAAGTTCTTGGCTTACAAATGAAGATGCAACTACTCCAAATCACAATGCTAATGAATGCTGATTAAGTCAGCATTGTAAACTAACATGAGAGCTAAAAACTAATGTAATACAAATCATCAACAAGAGAACCTGGAAGTGATGGCTGTCAGCAAACAAATATTCGATTCTCCTTATACAAGATGGATTTGCCTTCAATGTTGCAGCGCCCTTCCTCATAGACGTCTAACAATGCCTTATGAATTTTCTTTGATTTTATTTCACCTCCTAGATGCAAAATCGCCCCTGTTTATATCAGACCTCTGGATAAATTTTATAAGGCCACAAATCTCCTTCGAATGCATGTCATTACTTTACTAAAGCCTTTGATATGAAGTGTTGAAGATTCCTTGTCAATTCGATGCTGAATAGGAGGGGAATAAGCAAAATCGTGGCACAATATGCAAACTAATATTGACTAAAATAATACATCAAAATTCTGGAATTCGCCCCTGTTCTTGGAAAGATTGCTGATATAAATTAATTGGTAGTCTTTCAGCACTCCACAAAGCTTCAAGAATGATTGTCTTGGAGCCAAGAGTTGAGCGCCCTGCTTAGAAGAATAAACCACTGCAAGATGGGACCCTCATGATCAAAGTCGTGGCCTTCCAAATGGCCGGTATGATGACTGTAATTAATATATCAAAGTTGATAAATGCAGATTGAACCTTGAATAGAAAACTTGATGAAATCGAACTCTTGAATAATGAAGTCCCGATCCACAAATGCCTCCAATTGAACTCCAAGTCATATCATGCAAGACTTTAGCATCAAAAATGCAAACTAATGAAGTCTGAAGTAAATGTCAAAATTCTAGAATATCTGATATAATAATCTAAATTGACATGATACAAATTGACCATCAAAGGAATGAAGAAAACATCAAAATGTCTCCAAATTTCACCAATAGATTTATTCAAATTGATACAACTAAAATTTGGCCAAAGGCCATAAAATTTTACTTTGAAGTGCAAGTAGAAAGTCTGAAGCAACTTCCTCAACTTTGCAATAATTCAAGTGATATTTCACACCCTCAAAATTGTGTACCAATTGAGAGTTTCCATTCTCAATGGCCAAAGACAACTGCAGAAACCCTAGGCTCCACAACCAACAAACATCAACATCAACAACAAATCTGGATGATAGACAATGAGCCATCGATGCCTATTTATTCTTTTTCCTCAATGGGTCGGCCTCCTTCTAGAACTTTCCCAAGTCACCTTCTAGAAGGAATATTATTTTATTATTTTAATATTGCACTTTATAATAATATAAAATATAATCCAACTCCTAAAGTGCAATATAATATTATAACATAAAATAAGGTTTCCAAAATTAGAAACATCCATGGTGATAATAGGAAAACCTTCATATGACCAAGAAATAAGCCAACCAATCAACTGGGTATCTGCCAAACAACCCTCTGATCAAGCCCCATTAGCCTACAAGGATCAAGAATAGGCTAATTCCTCTAAACTCCATCGCTCATGAAAAAAGGGACATTACAGGGGGGAACTCTAGTTTTACCTTTAAATATTGTGGCCATTACATCCAAAGAATTCAAAGCTTGTCCCTAATCCTTTTGAGGAGTGTTGATAGATGCACTTCTAAGATTATCCAAGGATTTCAATAATGCACCTTTATGGTTGAGACAATTCTACAGCATGTCATAAAGAGAAATATTTTTTGTTTTCTTTAAATATTTGATTGTATTATATTTTTCCTCATTCAAGTTATGAGTTTTGTATATCTAGAAATTACTATGTTTATAACTACCTCCAAAAGGTCTCTTGGGAGCATGGGGATTATTGTTAGCATGGGGATCTAGAGGGGTAGAGCTTGACCTAGGTGGAATTCCATCTGTTAATGGTTTCCTTTTGCTTCTCAAGTTGTAAGTGTTTCTATTTTGTTGAAAAGCAAAGGCATTGGTATTTTTTTGTTCATTCTTGATTTCGAACGAGAAAGTAAATTCCTCTTCTGAGCGATGACCCAGGCTTCCCTCACTTAGTAGTGCATAAGAATCTACCATCATTGTGTTCATGTTTTTGGGAGGGGTTTTATTATTCCTCTACATGATTGTAGATACCCTCTGCATCTTTGGATAGTCAGCCTTGTTATGATCAAAATTTTCATGGAACCTACACCCATTGGTATTTAAGAAGTTTACCACATTTGTACTTTCTAGAGGGTTTGGGACTTCTCCATTGTTTGGTCTAGTATTCCAAGGTTTGTTTATTCATTGTGAATTAAAATTTTTACTTTTGGAAACCTTGATTGTTTTGACTACTACTTTGGTTTTGGTTATAGTTCTAGCTATAATTCTTATTTTGGTGGTTCCCTCCATGAGGAGGATTAACTCTTAAGTGGGTGAGCTCATTTGTGACCTGTGATAAAAAAAAATTATTACTTCAAATTAAGAAGCCAATTGAGCATTTTTTTCTAAGTTTGGAAGTGTCTTTGGTTGTTCAAAAAATTCCCCTCCTAACTATCTTGTCTAGTTAGTGATGCTAACTTCTTTCCCATAACCTAGATATGTAAGCATAGGTACACTATGGCTTTGATGGATTATGGGTTGGTAGGGTAACAAATTATATGATGAATTTATTACCCCTAGGATAGGATTCATCAAAGGTGTATGATTACTCATAGCATTGTTTATTGTAGGGATATGGTTTTTCATGCTAGGAAAACCTAATGATGGTAGTGATCTCAAAAAAAATTTAGTCTGTGGGTCAATATTTTGTGAGAAAGTAATGGAATCACTGTAAATATTGTCTAAGGTGTCTCTATCAGCATTAGGTAATCTCCTCAGGAAGAGACTAGTAAGGGGGTCTATTAATCTAAGATAGGTTTGAATAGAGGCAACCTCAGGAATAACATAGAGATCCTCTAATATTTTGTGAATCCTATGGAACCTCATGTTGTATATACTAATTGGTTCATTGGGTTCCTTTCTACAAGTCAAAAATTGGTGATACAAAATGGCAGGTTCGGTATATGTGTTGAATTGAATTATAAAAAATTTCTCGAGATCTTGACACGTGGCTATGCATCCTTTGGGAAAATTCAGATACCAACTATAGGAAAATTCTCCCAAAGAGTATGGGAAAAAATTTCATGCTACATCTTCATGGCTGATCTGGGCTCGGTTGTAGATTTCCTTAAATGTTTTAATGTGGTTTTCTATAGATTTAGATTCTCCATATATGAGCTTAGGACAAAACTTCTCAATATTTTTGGGTAGCTCATGTAACTATCCAACTATATTTAATGGATGTTTTTCATTTGTTGTAGAAAAGGTCATTGGTAATGGTAGGGGTACAACTATATTTATGTTCTGTGGTGAAATGGGGCTTATGGGCAAGGATTGTAGATCTGGGTTTAATGATGTTGCTATGGGGTTTGAATTTTCACCTTTGACCTTACCCTTATCACTCTTTGTCTTCCAATGTTGGAATAGTTTTGTTAGATATCCTCTATTTTGGGAAGATATAAGAACTCTGTGGTATTTATCCAAGGAAATGGAGACAATATTTTCTATCTTGGATAACATTCAAGCCCTCCTTCTAGTGCTATTTTTGTTGATGGTGGTGTTATCACATCCAACTTGCTAATAAATAATGAATTATTGCTCCTCTTGAAAAGTAGAAAACTACTCCAATATTCCTTTATAGTCAAGTCTTGATCATGTGGGATAGAAAAGTGATCATTGTTAATGTGTTTCAACAAGGGACTTGGGTTGTTAGAATTTTTGGAAATGATCTCACTAGCATACAATTGAAGATAACAGATCTAATATTTAGGAAACAAATTGTAGGTTCAAACTTATACATATTTATATCAATTGAATGCTCTATCTCATTATATCTATTGGGCCAATTAGATTTGTGATAAGGTCATAAAGTAGGCCACTTGAGATTTAAGCTCCTCCTTAGTTTTCTCATCCTTTTGCATCCTTTTTAGGATAGTAGAAACAAACATATGGAGAGATTTTTGCTCTCCTTCCCTTGTTTGTACTCCTAGATCAAATTATCTAATTTGGTAGGACCTTGGGCCTCATTTCTTATTCAGGCTTATCTACTAGAGGGATGGGTATTTTAGTAGTTCTATTTCTATTCTCATCCATGGTGACCATAGATATTCTCAGGGCCCTTTTTCTTCTCTTTATTGGAGATTGGAAGGATTCTTATAATATGCTTAATCTCTTCATTTAGCTACCTTCCACATATGTCCTTTGTCTCCTTTGGATTGTGTAATTGAGCCAAATAGGCAAGTTAGAGGTGAAAGGAAACTTGCAACCATCTAATGACAATTTCCACATAACCCAAAATAAAAATCTATGAAAATAAGTATTCAGAAGCCACATGCAAGAGAATAGACAACATACCCCTCAAAATATGACACAATACATACCCTAGGAAAACCCTCATAGAGGGAAAAACCTAACATCCAAAAGCATCCATACTCAATGTCTATTCACCATAAAACATTACAATAAATCTTTAGGGCCTCCATAAACACCTCTAAAACAGTAAGCCTTTCCAATGCATCCTCCATGTGTCCAAGCATGTAACCACACATACCATTCCATGATTCACATATGCACTCTTCAAAAGAATACTCAAAACCTCAAGCACCCAACCTTAGACAACTACACTTGTGTTTGCTTTTATAGAAACAAGCTCACACAAAACTACCAAGTGGTATTAAATAAAACCATGTGACTAAAACCATGAGATTACAAAACCATGACCCCACATTTAATATTGGGTACTTTATTAATTGACTTTCACTAATATTAAATAAATACATTTTATAACTTACATTCAACTTATGTCCCAATGTTACATACAACATATAAAGTGGCCCTAAGAATGTTAACTCCTAGTGATGCACGTACTTCTAGGTCCCCTTAGGTGCAACACACATAGAATAATAAATTAAATATTATAAACATTATGCAAGGTGTACAACACCTAGTTCCTAACATTCTCCCACTTGTATACATTTCATAAGGGGTAACAAGTAACCTCAAACATGAAAAAGGGAACAATCCCTTTGGCCACATATACCATCAAGGAATCAAAGTGCCCCATGTGCTCCATCAAGATACCTACAACAAGAACCAAGGTGACCATCACCTCAAGAATGAATTCTCTCATCCTCCATCATGCTAATGTGAAAATATAAGAAACCATATAAAGATATGTGACAAAATCTGTCACAAAGAAGCATGAGTCCTGCCTCCAACTGATATCCCAATACACACACTCAATCCAAAGGTAACAAGTATGTATCGGGAGCTGTCAATATATAATCACCATAGCTGAAAATAACACTCACAACAAATGATAATACATCTAACCATCCATACCTCAAAGGTATACAAATCATAACAAGTGAACCTCATGACATCAACATATACAACCCATAACAAGCAATCAAAAGCTCTATGTGCAAACCTCTCAATGAAGAACATACACATCCAAGAACTCTGACTACATAGGTAATGCCAAATCTGAAAATGATCAAGGAATTCAAGATCCGCTAATAACACCACATAGAAGTGTAACCAACAACATGTAGTACCAAGGAACATCCATAAACATATGAAAACTCTATAAACCAATAAACCTGTAAGTACAACTCTCACCACAAGTCTTCATCACTCTCTCATGTTCTCCACGCCCAAAAAAGGAAAGAGATAAAGGAACCTCCATGTCACCCAAAAACCAAGTGACAACACATGACCACAATTCTACTGATCACCATAGCTCCAACCAAACCCCAAAACCAATGTCATGTGAAACCAAACATCTAGGAAGATAACCAAGACCAAAAATATAGAATCTACAAATCGTAAGCATGTAGCACGTCCTTCTACATACACCTCTAAATACAAACTATTTCAAGTATGATCTCCTCCATAACACCCCAAGAGAAATCCATAATAACACCCAGCCTGTTCAATCTCATAGATCAAACACAACATATATATCATATAATCAACATGGATGTAAGCCTCTCAAACCAAAGAAGATCAACTAAATATCCATTCCCATATTAGGAAATCAACCCATCTCCTAAACTCAACATCAATGATTGTAATCTTAATGCATAAGGAGTTAAGCATGACAACACTCATCAAATTAACCCTCCAAAACCAAATATCCATAGCTAAAGATCTATATGCATGAGAAGATAAAGTATAAACATAATGTTCCTAAAAGAAATAATGGGAAATGCCTCTCAAGTGATAATCCACTAAGTAGACCAAGAGTAGTCAATGAGAATGATCCTCCAGGATATCCAAGTAATCATGAATCATCCAAGAATAATATCTTCATAAGTTCATGTTGAACTCACGTCCAACCAAGGTGTAGGCTCCATAGACTTTCTATTGAAATATCACCAAAGAATAACAATCTCAACACATGTCTCTAATCATAAGAAACCTCCAACCTCACCCAAGTCTCTAAGTATCCATCAACACATGTAACCAATCAATCCATGCCAAAATCCAAAAGAAACATAGCATTATCATCATGAAGTAATCAAGAAAATGATCATGTACTCAATACAAAGAGAACCAAACAATATCAATATCACATATCAAACCTAGGAATCAAGAACATACACATGACAACATGATCTAACCATCTCCTCCTTGGAGATCATATGCTCCAATGAACATATCATGGTGTCAAGAGAATCTGCTTCATGTCAAAACTCTAAACATGTAATCAAGAGTATAACATGTCATAACACCAAATCATCCTCTAAACCAAAGAAATACCAACCAAAACTGACAAGCCATGACATCTCAACCGAAGACTAAAATTCCTCCATGGCATACCAAGATGTCAATATCTCCAATCAACATGAAGATAACTGTCCATCATTGAATGATGAATCCATATCATTGCCCAAGCTCCCATTGGACCATGTAACCAATCTCTCTAGCCATTATGATAAGCATCCTCTAAATGAAGATCATCTATGGCCCCAACACAATCAAAGAACTCAACACTGAGCTCCCAAAGGGAAGAGTACAAACTATGATCTCCAAACCAAGAAGATACAACCACCAAAAAACCATCATGAATCTATCCAACACCGCCAATCCATCACTATCAAGATCTCTCATTGAAAAATTGTAACCACTAAAATGTAACCAAGCCATCCATGACATCATGATAAACCACATGCTACAAGTCCCATAACTGACTATCTAGGCACTATACATCATCCATACTCTAATCTCAAAGAAAACATACCAATGCATAAATGACCACAAATAAGGTCAACTAATAAAATCTTCATCAACATTGAATCAATAATTTGGATATAGATAGTCCACATTCAATTCATCCCACTACAACCAAAATAGGTTGTACACACCTAACATTTGAATAACTTGTAGATCACAAACACTAAAACATGCAAATTCATCATCTCATCGATAACCTGTAAACTGAGATATCAAAGAGAATAATCTTGTAGACCACATGATTCAAACATCCAATCAACCTTAGATCTTATTTTCTAAACATTTTCACTAATGAGTAACCATATTCAAGGAACCAAACAAGCATCTAGGAGATTAAAAAACATCCTAAAACCAAACCAAATCATCACCAAAACCACCACAAACCTAATCATGTCATGCTAATGCAAAAGTGTACCTACATAATAAGGACACCATAACCAAAACCAATGTTGTACTTTCTCTCAATTATCACCCACACAAGACTCCAAGTCTCAAATCATGTTAACCCATATCCTCAAAACCGAAGATAACCTATGTACCTATCACATCAAATTCCAACTTTGAAAAACACCTGTAAACATATACCAAGAATAACCAAACTAATAATCAGTTATACCATCATGAAAATCACATAAAAACATGTACTTCCTCAAGGTTTTTCCTCTTGACTCATCCGGATGCTCACACAATCACACCTTCAATCTCAGGCATCCACAAGTGTTCAAACAAGTACACAACTCTCTCTACTCATCAAACTGAGAAAATATCAACACTACTATGAAGTAAACTAAACATGCTCTCCAACACCTATTCGAAATTGAAAAACTGAGTTCATATGCAAAAGTTATGCTCAAAATTGTGTAACAAAGAACATTAGTCTTTTAGGCTCCAAAAATTGGTCAAAATAGAAAAATCAAGAAATCAAACCTATACCACAACGTATTTTTTAAAACCATCTTTCCAATGAGTATAAGAAGTTGAAAATCCAATAATTTGGGTGAAAGTTATGCCCATTTAAAAATAAGTTGTCCAATTTACCTTATAGACAGTTAGAAAAGATTTAGTTGCTCGGTTTAAATATATCTTCAAAAGAAAAATTATGTTAAGATCATTTAATAAAAATTGTGATCAAGTAAAAAGAATGTTAGTGTTAAACTATTTTTGCAACAAATAATAAGTGTTAGTTTAGAATGTATTCCCATAATTAATTTATAAGGTAAATATTATTAAAGTTATGCTTTTTACAAGATGTTTAACATTAGTTTATCTTATTTCATAGTAAATAGTAGTAATTAATTCTTTTATAATCAATTTTCAAGTTAAAAAGTATTAGCTTATTTCCAAAAAGTAAATGAACGGAGTGATTAGTCACTTGGAATTGACTTTATTATTATTATTATTATATTTATAATGATTAACGCCTCTAATCTTATAGATCATATTCTTAGATGGTTGTTAAATTACTATCTTTTCATATAGGAATTGAGTTTTCCTATCTTGTGAATACCTATTAGAGTCACCTTAATTATGTTTAGCATCTTACTATTGCTTGTCGTAGTGCTTGTGTAAGCATGTGTGTTTATCTATATGTCCATATATCACTAGTATACCCTTACTAGGTCTATGTTTCCCGGCTTCACCTAAGTGGGTGGAAGTCATTTGTGAAACTGTCTGGGGTAATGGACCCTAGAAAGGGTTGCATACCCACTTTTATAGTATATATTCTTGTTGGTTCATATGAAGCTTTTGAGTAGAGGATTGAGTTTAGCGTATACTAGAGTTGTGTTATGATTGCAATTGAGGTTGAGTCATCCTTTGAAAATAAGTGGAAATACCTTATATGGATGAGTCAATGAGTTGGAGTGACTCAAGTTGGTGAACTACGCTGCCTCTGTGAAATATATACGTAGGAAAGGCCATCAAGCGATGAGCCCCCAAGGCATTAGGTTGGGCCCCTAGGATTGTTCTTCTGAGTCTTGTATGTGACCTGTTATTTTCTCCCAAAATTGTAATCTACCATTGATTTATATAGCTTGTCTTGGTAATCATGTGCTAACTACCTTTGATCTTATGTGTGTGCCAAGTCATGTAGACCTTGCAAGTATAGGTATTGAGAGTGGGGAATTTTTGGACACGATGGAATATAAGAGGTACATTAAGCTGACCCAAATTAGGTAGACTCTATCACTAAAAGTAGTGAATCATTTCTATCTTTTAACTAGTATGATCAACAACTATAATTGTACGTGGTGAATTGAATTGTTTTTGTCTTTTAAATAAATAAAATATATTTTTTTGTTGCAAAATTAGTAAAGTTTTTGTTGATTGTTAGGTTGTTTAGTGTACATAAAATGTGGGCATGACATAGGTATCAGAGCCTAGGTTGGTACACACACTGGGAACTCTAGGGAATTATATTTGAGTCTTAGTTGTTGTGCATGTTCTGCCTTAAGTATTAGATACTAGGTGCATGTTATCTACATGTAGTTATGAAAACAATGTGAAATGTCAATTTAGTTACAGAGATGCATGCCTATTATGATTATGTTTGGATATGTGGTGTATTCCCTAGTGTCGACCACTCCCAAGGGAGAAGGGTTCGCTAGTGTAATTAGGGGTTGAGTGGGCAAGAGAAGATCGAGGTGAGCTATGGTGTGGACCTCATTTCCCAAGGTAAGGTGAGCTACTATGGGGCCCTTATCTTTTGAGGGTGAGGAAAGCTATTACATGGCCCTCATTGTCATATGGAGAATGTCTTCCCCCATCTGCCCCTCTTTATGGATCCACTAGTGATTCATATGTGATGTCATTACCTATTTAACATTACCTTATCTCTCTTACTACCATCTGTCATTGTAAACCAAAAGGGTTGAGGATGGAACTAAGTGTGCCCTTATTCTACACTAGATTTAATATTGATGATTTAGTTGCTATATGATTGTCTTGAGACATGATTATTATATGATTGTCTCTGGTTGTGTGAGACACCTTGCTATTATATTATGATTTATTGATGAGCTCTATGTGGTTTGAGACCGCCTTATTCCCTCCTCCCCCTTAGGTGACTTGATTGAAGTCATGAAGTGATTGTAATGTGAAAATTTGTGTGATTTTGGATTTGTATTTATGATTGTTGATATAATTTTATTTGATTGACAAAGCCAGCAGTTTGAATTTCTTTAAGTTATCGATTGCATGCATTGTGAAAATTGTCCTATTTTCCTAAAAGACTAGTTGTCGAGATTTTGCTTTCAAATTTTGAATTGTTGGTTGGTGGCCACCATTGATAATTTTATCATTTCTTATAAATTTTGAATTGATGCTTTAATTGAAATTAAAAATTTCTTATTTTGAGGCTTTATTAATCTTATGTTATTGTTGGCATATGTGTAATAATGTGAAATATGTTAGACCGCCATACTCATGTGGATTCACTAATAGGTTGTATGGGGGGAGTAGATGGCCTATGGATTTATTGAGAAGGGGTAAATGAGACCGATATGGGATGGTTACTATCCATTTCCCTTGATATATCAGACATTTATATGTAGAGGTTCCTCGGGGAGGACTTGACAGTGGTTATTTATGTGATATGCATTCTCAGAGGAGAATTTCAGGCACTAGGAATCCTCATCCCTTTGTGTGAGCCTTGTGTTGTGAGTCAAGTAAGTTCCTTTGTGGCCATTTATGTGTTGGTTATGTCATTTTGGTTGTACAAATGAGAAAATAAGAGTAAGGAAATAATAGTTGAAGAGGAGATTAAATGGTTGCTTAAAGATTATGAGTATGATATATTGATTTCAAGATGTGAAATATGACTTCTTGTTAAGGATAAAGTATGATTGAGGTACCTTTGATAACCAATGTTTTTCGAATAAATAGAGGTTTGTCGATAATAGTATAATGATTGTGTAATTAAAACCATCTAGTGTGTGTGATATAAGTATTCCTAAGTATATTTGGATCTCGGTTACCTTTTTCTTAGGTATGGTGTGTATAAGAAACCTATGCATGCGCTGATGGCAATCCTATTCATAGGGAAATACCTTTGGGGATACTTATACATGTTGTCTAAATTTTGATTTTGTGTCAACTTGCTAAACTAGAATTATAATTTTGTCTTAGCTTCAATTTACTCATAGGTGGTATACGTTTATGCTACCCAAACCTTATTAACTTCCAGGAGGAAGTTTGGTCTAAGGGGAGGGGAATGTAAGATCCCGATCTCTTGTTCAATAGTTGCAAAAGTTTTTAGTGATGGTCATAATTGGCTTGTTCATGTCCCTAAAATTTTGTGTGTATTATGTGGAGGAAAAGATAGGTTGTTAAATATTAGTTCTCTTTAAATGATCATTTAGGGTGTGCGTATTGTTGAGGATCGAAATTATGAATTATATTCTATTCATTTTAGATATTTTAGATCTATTGTTCCATGTCTATGTTCATGTGCTAATAAGAAAACCAAGCTCCAAAGTGGAACCACCTTCACTTTCTCATCTTTATTGTCTTCCAATAATCTTGAACAATGTTAATATAAATAATGGATAGTAGCATAACAATAATAAAAGTGATGCTAATGATTCTAATAGTGATGTAGTTATGATGGGTGATGTAACAATTAATAATATAAGCAAATATAGGTGATTTTAAATTTAGCTGATAAACACGATATGAAGATTGGTATTTTTCAACATATTTGCATTGGCATTACATTTTTGAGATGGAAGAGAAAAAACAAGAAGGAAAATAATATTGTTATTATTCTTATTGTTAACACAATAATAAGATATTGATAAGAATGATATTAGATAGAAATTGAATGCTATTATTTGAAATAAGAATTATTAATAAGGGTGAGGCTAGAAAACGTGATAATACAATTACTAAAACTTCTTATAAAATTGCCATGAAAGGTAATAATGTTCAGAATCCCATTAAAATTGATATTTTATAATTTTTGAGAAAAGAAAATAACTGCGATCAATATTGAAACCGAGTTTAATTCTCAATGTGGTTAGATATTTAGATTTATGCATAGGCATTACATTTATACCATTATTCGAATGAATTTAGAAAAAATAAAAATATTGTTACTATTCTTACTGTGAAAAGGGAGAAAAAATAACAAGAGGTAAATAAAGGATAATTTCATTGAAGTGGGGTACAAGTAATTATATTAACGTGAAGATCAAAAGAGAGGTAAATAATGACAAGTTGTAAATGTTGGAAGTCAATAAGATTGTTTTAAGGTAAAAAGAAAAAAAATAAAAATATAAAGAGGAATTACAGAGGATTATTTATAATTATTTTCTTTGCTGCACTTATATATAAGATAAAATTAAGTAATGAGTGGAATATTATATAATAATAAATTTAAATTGTGATTTGTAAAGTTGTGCATAGATAGTAATTACCAATGAAACTTAAAATTTAAATTATGGAGGCATACAAATAGGAATTAGATTCTTATAACCACCGCCAAGTCCATCTCTCCTACCCAACATTGCAATGTGCAAAATGAAATGTTAGGGTTGGAGGCAACTATAGTTACGCCGAAGGCATTCCCTCAATGAAGTTTGCCAATCCCATTTTTCTCTATGGACGGTTAAAAAAAGAATGCAAGACCATCTATTACTTCTTGTCGTTTTGCCTTCTTTCTTGTTCGCGCATAACTGTGGATGGTTGTTGGTGTACCCTGTGCGTTGCAGTTGCCTTCTGCCTTCTTAGATGCATTTACTGTGGCTGGTAGTTGGTCAATCAAAAATATCTGTTGTTGATGCAGTTCGATTGTTGACAGAAAGAGAGCATTGAGAACATTTTGCATAATCTTGAGGTAAGTCATTTGGCCTGGTTTGAATTATCTGCAATTCTTTCTATGTTTTATTTTGAGGTAAGTTGTTCTGGGTAATTGTTTTTCACGCAATAGTTTTGGTGGAAAACCCTAATCAAACTTCCCCTGTATACAGGTAGAGCGGTACAAATTTAGGGCATTTCTTTTATATATAAATTTCCACAGTATAATTTTAGGTGCTCGCACTTCATATGTGTCTGAGATGAGATGACATCAATTTCTTGTGTTTCCCTCTGCACTATCCGAGTTGCCTTTGGTGCCTCCAGCCAGGTTTTAAAATACAAACCCTAATACTCAAAATCACGGATCCAGCCAATACCAGTAGCTCAGCGGGTGAACAAAAAAATCCGTCCATTTAAGCCACAAAAAAAAGCGATGAGAGATCTCAGCAAAAAATTGCGTCCAATATTTGGTGTGCCCTGCGTCCAACATTGTATCATAGTGTTGATGCTCATAATTAGACGACAGGTCTGTTACATGTTTAAATGGACAGTGCCAAGAAAAACAGTCCATATCATTCTTTTTTCCTTGAAGACAAAGTCTTGTTTGTGCCGATTGTGTGGAGTATTTATTGATGGGGAGGATTTCTCCTTAAACCTTGCCGGCATACTAGCGCTTAACAGTAAAATCTA
Organism: Sequoia sempervirens; assembly: GCA_007258455.2. Lineage (NCBI taxonomy): Eukaryota > Viridiplantae > Streptophyta > Pinopsida > Cupressales > Cupressaceae > Sequoia > Sequoia sempervirens. The sequence goes on from VDFB02047230.1 coordinate 560,259,286, forward strand.
TTACTCTGACATCTAAGTGCTCTGAAGGGGCATGGATTTCATACTTAATAGTTTGTGCAACAAGCCTGATTTGCAATACAAGTTGTATGAAAAAATAAAATTTACTCCAACATGTCTACATGTCTACCAGAGCATTTCCAACTATAATATCTGAAAAAAATCCTCTTCCATGATGCTTTGATGGATGTCCATACCCAATTCCAAAGCTCCCATTTTGGCACACGCAGGAAGCATACTGGCGAAAGCTGTGGAATTTGGCTTTACACCTGCCAATTGCATTTGCTTGAAAGTTTCTAAAGCCTTTTCAACAAATCCATTTTGTACATATCCTACAATCATTACAGTACAGATATTTTTTTCAGGTATTTTGTTAAACAGTTCACGTGCCTTGTTAATACTTCCACTTTTTGCATGCATGTCTACTAGGGCAGTCGTGACCATGATATCTGACAGAGTTCCTCTATTCTTTATTGTTCGATGGATGTAAATACTATTCCAAAGCTCCCCTTTTGGCATGGGCAGGGAGGATGCTAGCAAAGGTTGCAGATTTTGGCTTTAAATCTGACAATTGCATTTGCTTGAAAATTTATATATTTTCAACAAATCCATTTTGTGCATACCTTGCAATCATTGCAGTCCACGAGACCACATCTGTTTGAGGCATTTTGTCAAACACTTCACTACCTTGCCTATTGTTCCACTTTTGCATACATGTGTACTAGGGAAGTTGCAACTACAGAATTTGGCAGGTTCCTGCAATGTTCCTGAATTTGGTTATGGGAACAGGATTATCATAGCTTGGAAGATATGAGATGCTTGACTGGATTACTGGCCCGTTAAGGTTTAATACAATTGGGTTTGTAGGTTTTAAATTTTTTTGACACATACAGCAGAGATAAAGCCTGTTGTGCTGTGCTGTGGAATTTGACTTTACACTTGCCAATTGCATTTGCTTGAAAGTTTGTACAGCCTTTTCAACAAATCCATTTTGTACATTTCCAACAAACATAATGACATATTTTCAGTTAGTCTTTAAATATCTCATGTAATAACATACAATATATGTGTGGTAGTTATATTTTGTAGCCCCACTATAAATTGGTCTCTGTATTCCTCATCCATATCAGAATTCCCTATATGCTTTCAGGATATATTGGTAAGAATTTTGTTTCCATGGTGGGGGCTGGAAAAGTTATGAGTTTATGTTGGTGGGCTCTCAATATTGCCAATGTTTTGAGAGCAAACAATCCAGCTTACTTGCTGCTCTAAATTGTAGCTACTGAAGTGCACCTGCTTACAATCATAAGCTCTTAATGGGTGTCCTGTTTTAAATACAGCCCTTATGTTGCACGAAGGATGAAAAAGGAGGCTTGACTATTAGCACTATCAGCTACAATCATTTGACATTCTCAAATACTTTTTCAACAAGAAATTATAGGCTAGTTATGTAATTCTTTACTCCTTTTCCTAGCAAAATCTACATTACTTGGATGGAGTTTAACGTTACTTGCGTATTTGATCATAACTACCTTGTTCCATATTGCTGGAAACTACAGAATTAAAGTTTCAGCTTCTTATACTGAAGCTATTGTTTGTCCTCGACCTCTACACTGCAAAATTTGGTTCACATTGGTAAATCCTTCTCTCTTCTCATAATTCTTCATTGCTCTCCATTCCTCTATAATTTATAGATAATTGCATCTTCCTTTGAAATTTATCACACTCTGCTATTCAACTAAATAAAAACTTGCAGTTTCCTTTTTTGCAATTTGTCTTTAGGAGGTTCCTAAAAAAAGTTTACTTCCTAATTTTAGTAGCTTTTTACCTTTGCAATTCATACTTAAGTTTCAATTGTCAATTCACAAATGTTTTGGACAAATTAAAAATGGTTTATATTACTGTATCTACAATCAAGAAACTAAAGACGTATTTGGTTTTTGGCAAGGATCCAATTTTGGATGGAATGGAAGCACTTTTTTATGCACCAAATCTTTTCATGCAAGCTAGATCTCTGTGGAATACAAACTGCATATAACAATGAATGATGTCTTAAGGTTTTTTCTACAATTAACAGACCTCTATGTTGTTTTGGTATCATAGTTTACTTATAATTTTCTTTCTATACTGTCACCATGCCTATCGTCCCCATTTGTGTGCCGAGAGGAAGGATAATTTCATATGTAAATGCTGAAAAATACATATCTTGATTATACTTTATATTAGAAGATACATGTGTAGCATGTGTTGCTTGAAAGTTGCTCTTTTACGAAACTCTTTATTCTGCTCATTTTCAGCTTACCTACACTTTACTAGGAGTCTCCTTTCAAGACTACTATGAAGATTTTTCCAACAAACTCTGCCCATTTTTCTCTTTGGCATCCTTCACAACTTGACACAATGTGTGCTGCATCTTAAGGTAACTCACTTGACATTATTTCAGTCTACTTTTTTATGAGAATCTATACATAGCCAGATCACTTTTCTTGTGTCTTATTTTATTATTACGGTTCTGTTAAATGAAGGAGATTTTATTCTTGGCTTTTTCAATATATAATCCTACTATAATACCTACTGTTACAACTGTTACAACTTTCCTGACAACATCTTTTACTAATGAATGTATAGCACCTATAAATGCAATGGTTGCCAGACCTTTCCTGGTAACTCAACTTGAGGTAACTCACTTGCCATTATTTCTGTGAAATATTTTATGGGAATCTCTACATGGCCAGATCAGTTTTGTTGTGTTTTATTTCATTATTACAGTTCTGTTGTTATCTACTAAATGAAGGCATTGATTTTATGTTCACTTCACAGTAATTAGCCGATATGCTATTAATTGTGGGCACAACCCACTCATTTTGTCTCATGCCGGAATAACTCTACCAGGAAAAAATTAACCCGTTCTCTCACACTGGAATAAATCTACCCGGAAATTAATTTGGCCACCTGCAGAAGGGTTTGACTCAATGGATCTCAATTGTGATCAACCAGGTCTTTGGTCGATGCAGTGGAAGTTGAGGAATGCATGGGCTCCAGCTGTTGAGCTCCGGCATGCCAAATGGTGGTCCTTCGAGGGTGGTTCTGTTGGGAGGACTTTAACAGCTGTTGGATCTGTTTGTGCTGGCAATAAAGCCGCAAAAAACTCGTGCCACAACCTCTGGTGAAAAATCCTTATAAAACCGAACATCACAAACCACTATTTGGAGGTAAAACACTTGCTACGTTTTCATTTCTTTTGTGAATTTTTCCCTTTTCAGATTTCCAAATATGTGTTGGGTATTGTTGTTTTTGAGTCTGATATTTTCATTTCTCAATATTTTTTCACCCGTGTGAGGACTGGTTCGACCTTTGTCGAACTATTCAAATCGATACTCATTTCAACAATTGAAGGGTACAAAATTTCATTGGCAACATTCTTTTCACAACAAAATTTGACCATATTTTCCAAGTATGTCAATTGGCACAGTTTCTGTAATTTTCAATTTTTTAACTCTCTCCGCATACATGAAACAATTATGTTTCATTATTTTACTTCTGAAAAACAATTATGTTTCATTATTTGACTTCTGAATTTAAATGTTATCTTTGATTCTTATGTGTACACGAATTTTGGACACGTCTAGGCTTTGACAATTAGAGTGCTGATTCTAGACTACTTACAAACAAAAAAATATAATCTTTTATGTATCTAGTGTTCATATTGTGTATTGTTGTGAAACAAACAAATCTGGTTGTTTGAAATATAATTAAAAAAAAATAGAATCTGTTATTTACCTTGTGTTAATATTGTGTATTGTTGTGAAACAAACAAACAAACAAATCTGGTTGTTTGAAATATAATTCAAAAACAATGGAATATCTTATTTACCATGTGTTAATATTGTGTATTGTTGTGAAACAAACAAATCAAGTTGTTTGAATTATTATTCAAGGCTAAACCTTACTATTTTAACATCTATAGTTTAAAATCTAAAATCTACAGTTGCTACATATATAGAATAAGATCTGTTCTTTTAACTTCTATTCTTTTTCTGTATTGTTGTGAAAAATAAAATTCTGATTAATAAAAATGTTTTACATATTATAACTAACACACAAAAACAAATCTGTACCATATTTTCCTACATGAGAAAACCCTGTAGACTTAAATATTTTTAAATTTAAAGAGCAAATTTATACTTTTCATAACATTATGAAAATTCTGATAAGTGTAAAAGGCAAACCCAGTTAAAGTCATTATTGCTCCACAAATGCACTTTAGTCCATCATTAAGATAGCCGTAAATTTTGATTTTACTTCTGAAAATGTCAGCATTAATTGTTTCATTCATTATATGTTTGTTAATATGCCACAAAGTATTTGATTGTGTATGTGTTAATACACTTTTTTGACTGCGTGACAATGCCACCCTGGCTTGCATGTAAAATAACAACATTACTTACTATTTACAGTTTCTCTATATGTATAATTAGATGATTGAACCATGTACAAAGTAATGGAAGATGACATCCAAGCAATAATAATAATATTTCAGAGGTTTATACTTTTACAAATAATATCAATATCACATAAAAAATTACAATTTTTTAATTATCCAATTGCCAGTTTGTTGAAGGAGAATACTCAAAAATACATTCACCTATTCCACGCCAAAAGCTGTCCGGTTTAAATTGGTAGAAGAAATAAAATTTACATTGAAGTTGTGCTAGAGGATGATTGCTGCACCAGCACTTGAGCACAGTATATACCTTATGATTGCATTCCTTCACACCCACAATGCCCACCAGATTGATGAACGTGTTGCGCTTCACAATGTAAAGCATGCTCTGTTTTTTTGGCTTGAATCTTATTAGTCACTTATGACACGGAATAATCATGAAGTATAAATCCGCAATAAAATAAAGTTGTTCATCTTCCAGTTCCAGACATACAAATAATAATCATATCATCATCAAAAGGATAGATAAAGATATATTGTTGTTTTCAAATATAGGCCATATTTTGAAGACAAAGCTGTTATATTTTCGGTCAATTTTCTATAAGGACTGGACTGGTACAGCCTATTCCTTATATATAGGGTATAAAATAGATTTGAGCCAAGGATCAAGCACAGGACAATGGTATTCACATAGAATCCATTATTTTGCTTTATATATATGAGAAAAGACAAAATTAAACAAATGCTTACACCAACTATTCAAGAGACAACCAATTCAAATGCCAAAGAAATAATAATTAAATTATCAAATCAAAAATGACTTGTTCAGTATATGCATCTTCAGTTATAAAATTTCTGAAAAATTCCTCCAGTTACTATGGTTGAAATAAAAAATAGACCCAGATTTATTACAATCAATGTTTATCAAATGATCTAAAACATCTTCTTGTCCTCTTTCAATGCAAAGAACATGACGACTACCCCTCTTTTCAATGCTTTGCAAACCATTCTATTTACTGTTATATGACTATTATTTCATCCTTGGTGGTTGTATGGTTATGAGAACCATTTCTTTTTCTTTCATTGGTCAATGTCCTCATGTTTGAACTGTGCATTTGATTATAATTGTCAAGTATGGCTGCTGTCCATTTCTCATGACTTCCCATTTAAACATGATAATGAATTTTTTTCTCTTTTCTCATGACTTTGCTGCACTTTTCTTCTGAGAATATCGGTTCTTTTCTTCTAAGAATGGTGTTCATTAACTCACATCATTTGCTGCATTTTTCATCAATAAAATTGCTTTTTAACTTTGACATTTGCTGCTTCTTTATGTCATATCTTCTGCACCTTATGAAGTCATTTTTGCTGCACTTTTGACTTATTATTTGCAGCTCACTTACTGGATATAAACTGTCATCTATTTCTCATATTAATTTTCTCATATTAACTGTCTTATATAAACTTTCATCTTTTACTCATATTAACTGTCATCTTTTTCTGCTCTTTTTTGGATACAGTATATTGCTGCACATTGAATTTGATATTGTTGTAAATGAAAAGTTAACATTGCTGCACATTAAAATCATCATCATTGCTGCTCATTAGCATGATATTAATGCTCTTATTATCAATGATTTTCTGCCCTTCTAACCAATGATTTGCCCATTCAGTATGACATTGCTCACTATGTGTTGTCAAGCTCACTGTCATGCACTATGGTGGCTGTCATTTTAAGAGACTAAGCTCATGCTGATGATAACTCTACCACATCCAAAACTGCTCTTCTTCTTGATTGTACTGTGCTTCGTTTTATCATGCATCCCTATGATTGTGCTCTTGGGTGCTTGTCTTCATATTACTGAGATCTTCTCATGTAATCCCTTTTCACTGTGATAGTCATTTGCCTTTGCCACTGTCCATTGTTACTGCTACTTATTGTGATTTCTAAAAGAATCAAAGGCTGGATTGTCATCATTTTTTGCTGCTCTTTAGCAGGTCTATTTTTGTTGGCATATTTCATGTGAAAACCTTCAAAAGGTCCTTCTCTTATACTCTTCTTTGCCTATAAATCAAGAACACCATAATGCAACCTTTTTGCTGCCTTTGTCTGATATGGCATAGGACTGTAACTATGTTTACTCAACACTGTCTGCTTTATTACCAACCCTCCCTCTGTAGCAATAAACATCTTTTTTACAGATCTGTGGTAGTGCATGCTTTTGCACACTGTATTGTCACTTTGGTTACTCTCAAGAGGAAGCCTGGATCTGTGCATTCGAAAGGAAGCATGACACTGCTCACAGTGATGCATTTGACACCACTTCTTTCTATCGTTTACCTCTGTTAATAGCTTTAGGACCATTATTAGGGATATAAATAGTGACAATCGACATTGTTCTTCATTAATGTCAAAGGTCACCCACACAATATATTGTTTAAGCTCTAACCTAGAAGCAATGATAGTCAAGTGTAAATTGGGAGAAATTAACATGCAAGCATGATAACATCCATACTAATTAGAGTTGATACTTTGAAAAACTTTAAGGCCAAATATTCTTAAAAGGCAACTTAAAAAAATATCATCTTTCATATCTCATAAACAAATGATGTCAAGTGGGCCCAAATATTAACACATAACAATAATTGAGAACTTATGAACAGATTTTATAAGGCCTCCATTCCAAGAGATGACATTAATGTGGAGAGATCCTCCATGGAGTGCGTTGCTTGGTCATCATCAATTGACTAAGAGAGATGGCTACAAATTTAAACCTTATGTTGCCTATAATAATGCCTTACTTCAGAGTAGACTATCCCATTCTATAGTCCTGCTTTTTTATAGCCTTGCTAGAAACACATATTCATTTTTTTTTTAAATTTCTTTTCATAATCAATACATTAGGGCCTTTTTACTTGATAAGCTTTTTGCAATTTTCAATTTTGCCTTTCTATTCAATGTGTAAAAGAGAAAATAATTCAGTATAATTTTGGATCTCATTTTGTAGAAAATATCATGCAAAAATAAATTAATTGGTGATTCATAACTTTATAAATATATAATTGACGATGTTTTTGTTTTTTGGTACAATTTTACATTTTGAATTACAGATAATGGCCAGTAGCAATGAAAAAAGTGCAACTGAAACCCATTAACAAGAACTTTAACGAATACGAAGTCGTAAAAGAAGTCGAGATTACTACTCTCGTCATAAAGAGGAAATAAGTGCTCATCGTCAATTGCAAAGCATACACAAACAAACACTTCTTGAAAAACAACCTACAACATCATTAAACAACAACAATAAGTTCATAAACTCATCAACAAAATTTTGAAACATAATAGATGCAATATAATAAATGCAAACATGCACAATATGTAATGAATGCTACCTTGGTATGCATGTTCACACAACAAACATAAATTGTATTTGCAAAAGATGTTTCAATGAGAAAGGCATACATCGCTTTTCATCCCTTAATAATATGGACCCAGGAGAACAACCAACTATGTTGCAAAATCTCACTCAAGTAGAAGAGATGCTCATTGCAAGAGTAAACCCAATACTGCAAGTCACCCATGCTCGTGGTGGCCAATAAAAATACAATGGCTACACTATTAGTTTCCCACAAGACATTAAAAACATTGCAAAAAAACTTCCACGTAAAATTACAGACCTAGATGTCCTAATTGTTCGACAATTAAATACAAGAGGAAACTATTATGATTGCTATGTAAGCAAAAGTCGTATTTTAAATGCATTGCAATACAAGGTCAAACATGACCCATACTATAGCAATGTTCAAATAAATACAACCAATCTAGACCAACTCCCAGAAACAAATACAGACATTTCAAACATGCTTCATACAATTGAAATTGAAGAAGAAACACTAGACCCAAACATTGAGTCTGACAATAATGATGAACAATCACAAAATTCAACAACATACACATCATCATTTATGGTTAGGCCACCTAATAGACCACACAAACTAGAAATAATTAGAGAAACACCACAAAATGAACAGCCAAAAAATAACACTATAAATTGGCCTGAAATAAGCACTTCACCAATAAATGAGTATAACACTGAAGACCTCTTTGATATGGCATTTCCCACACTTTTTCCAATTGGACATGCACTACAAATGCAAGCACGATTAAGGGAAGTACAAATGCATGAATATGCATTGTATTTAATGCGATTTCATGACCAAAGATTTTGAAGACACCCAAGATTTCGATACTTCATCTTGAATCTTATGATGCGTCATCGTAGCCAAGGACTTGCAACAATTTTCCTTAAAAAAATGCAGAAGACAACATACCGACAACTATTGAAAACCTTCATACACACCTAAAAAATCTTCCAGACGAATAACTAGCTGAACAACTTATGCATTTCAGATCATCAATGAGAGGAACAAGACCATATTGGAACAAATGCCATGTTGAGCTATCAAATGTGATAAACCAAATAGGATCACCAACTCTATTCTTCACATTAAGTGCAATAGATACAAAATGGCCAGATTTACAACTACTACTCACATAAGACATAAGATTAACAATGCAATCAAATAAAATTCCTACAGATAACATAATAACCCCCATACAACTTCCCTATATCTACATCAACGATTCACAATGTTTCGTCAAGAAGTCATTGAGAAGCTCCTACACACAAAAGAATATTGGTAAAGGTATGAGTGGCAACATCGTGGAACAACACATGTCCACAGATTCCTTTGGCTTGAAAATGCTCCAAACATGGACAAGCTTGATTGGGAAAATGACTTGAAAGTTGAAAGAACACAATTTTTTTTTGACAAATATGTAACTGCTTGGAACCCACGTACTATATCTCAAACCAACAACACAACACATCGATCACCGCTTGATGATCCATGTTTGTTAAACACAAATGAAATATTTAGTACAAATGCAAATAACGACTATGAAGAATTAATTAACCGTATCCTAAGGCATACAAAATGCACCAAGGGAACATGCCTACATAAAAAAGGGAATAAAATAGAATGTTGATACAAAGCTCCATGGAAAGAACAACTTATCTCAACATTATCAATTGACAATGAAGGTAAAAAAAAAAATGAACTTGCAAGAAATGATGATAGATTAAACATACATAACCCACAAATGATATCAATATGGAGAGCTAATATAGATTGCCAACCAGTCATCTCACGAACACTTGTTCTCAAATACATTGCCAAGTATGCTTCAAAAGCAAAAAGAACTTCAGAGAGCCGCCTTAATATGCAAACAAGAATTGCAGCAAATCAAAAACTAGAAGATGAAGCTTTAATAGCATATCGAAAATTCATGACAGAACTTGTCGTTGCCCGCGATATAGGAGCACAAGAAACATGTCATATGCTCTAGAAATTGCCCCTTGTCATCTGCAATAGATCATTTACGTCATTGAATGTTGGACAAAAAGTATTTCTTCGCTTCAAAAGAAATACAAATCAAAATGAACTCAAAACTAGCTACTTACATTCCTATATGCAACGCCCTCCACAATTAGAAACAATAACATTGCTCGAATCTGCAAAATCCTTCACCTACTCTTCATGTCGCAAAGGATGTAAATGGAAAGAGAGGAAAGCAAAAGCAATTGTCAATGTCTTCCCAAAGTTCTATAGTATTCTGAAACATGAATTAGAACACTATGAAACATTTTGTTGGAGTGAATTACTCTTATACAAGAACTTTTGTGACATAGAAATTGACATAGGACAAACAAAAGACACAATAATAAAAAATTGGGAAAACATGAATACAAACAAATATGATGTATGGCACATTGATCGTATAATTGAAATGGAAGCTAATAGTGATGACGAAGAAGATACTTGTAATGAGGTAAACACAACAAATACATTAGAATTGAATGAATGGGAAATGCTATCACAAATGGGACTTACTAATAATGTAATTCGAGATGAACTCTAAATACTCGGTAGGCATGATTTTGATAACAACAACTAGGATCAACACAATGTGCACCCTGATTTACATGCCACTGCAAATCACTTCATAAACATCAACAAAATTTCCAACCAAAATGAAAACATAGCCACAAGAAACGATGTCCAAAATTATGAATTGTCACCAAAACAAAACCTAGCACTTACCTTAATAACAAACCACTACAAAGATCATTCCTTAAACAAACCTTTGCATACGATCATTCAAGGAACTGTAGGAACTGGAAAATCATATCTTATTGCTTGCATAAGGGATGCACTTCAAAGTAAGCAACCACAACAAAAGAGCCCATTGATTGCTTTAGCTCCCACATGAATTGCAACATTCAACATACGAGCTTCAACTATACATTCAAAGCTTAGGATTCCAATAAAACAAATTAAACCATTGCAAGGACAAACACTAACAACATTCCAAGAAGAAATGAAACACATAAGATACATCCTCATAGATGAAATGAGTTTCATAGGCCCTAAACTACTGTGAAAAATAGATAGTAGACTACGAGAAGCATTTCCTCAAACACAACACAAGTGCTTTGGTGGTTTATCTATAATCCTAATAGGAGACCTTGCGCAACTGCCACCTGTAATGGACAAGCCCATCTATACATCACATTCCAATGCAAAACCAATTTACTACAATAATTACATTACAAACAATGTTTTGTCAACAAGGAGCCAATCAAACTCAAACACAATTTTCTGAAACACTTAAATACATACGTAATGTAGAACCAAAAGAACAAGATTGGGAGATATTAATGACCTGTACAAACAAAGTACTTACAATTACAGCAAAAATAAATAAATTGATAACTCAATTCACCTATTTGCAACAAATGAATTAGTCAAACTACACAACAAAACAATGTTAAAAAAACTAAACCTTCCAGTTGCACTAAGTATTGCAATAAACACAAGATCCAAATCAGACATTGAAGCACAAGATGACCAACTTGAAAAACAACTTCTATTATGCAAAGGTCAACAAATCATGCTAACAACAAACTTATGGACTCAAGTAGGACTTGTAAATGGTTCCCTTGGGGAGGTAGTTGACATCGTTTACAATGTAGGCTCTAAACCACTAGATATTCCAATGTATGTAGTCATAAGAATCAATAACTACAGTGGCCCACCATGGAACCAAAATGATCCAAAAACTATACCAATAATACCTATATCACTAGGTAATCATAGGCAAATACCATTATCCATATAACTACTACATAGGCCTAACCCTACAAAAAACAACAATTGATATTGGTAAAGTTGAAAGACAAGGACTAACATTTACAGCTCTATCAAGAGTCAAATCATTAAATGGACTAAGAATCCAACCAACATTCTCCTTTGAATGATACTCAAGAATACAAAACAATCCATACACAATGATTAGGAAAAAAGAGGAGAATCGCCTACAATTAATTGTGCTATGAAAAAATGAGGTATGCACTTACATCATATCACTTTCACATTAACAGTTTGTAGTTCATACTATATGTCTTATACAATATTTTCTCGTTCACAAACTGATTCAAATATTTATTATTATGCAGCTACACAAACAAAAACAAAAAGTACAATTGCTCTTCTCAACCAAATTATACTTTCAAAGATAAATTTATTGCCACCACAAAATGCAAGTCAACCACAATAAAAAAAAAAGGTAAGCAATGCTAAAATCAAGCTATTTTTTATATTCATTTTACAGACAATAACATTGCAACTATTATAACTCCTTTCCATGATACTCACGATGCAAAACAACCAATACAAGGTGAACATGAATCAAAAGGAGAATCACTTACAAATAATCACACTATGAAAAAAGAGGTATGCACTTAATAAACCAATCTCTTTCAAATTAAGACTATGTAGTTTATACTATATGTTTTACACAATATTATCCCGTACAAAAATTGATAAAACTGATTCAAACAATTATTCTAATGCAGGTACACAAACAAAAAGAAAAGGAATATTTGCTCTTCTCAACAAAATTACATTTTCACAAACAAGTTTGCAAATTTTCACTTGTGAAAATATTTCATCTTTTATACAAGAAGGATTCAATAATCCAACATATATGGAAGGCCATGATCTGTGTGTTGTTTAGCAAGATGATATTCAGGCAAAACGACACAGTGTATATGAGCAGTTTGATATGATGGAGAAGGAGCATTTTGATATGATGGAAGTTGAGAAATAATAATGGCAGAACACATGGTAAATTTTGATGCAATTTTGTCTAAATGTTAACAAATTTAAGAGGCAAATGGTGGCTAATAAAGATTTTTTGATATTTTGAAATAAAAATAGAAATACTCAAAAGGTATTGACACTCAAGTGTTGAAAAGGTGCAACATGGGAAGCTTTAGGGAAAATGAAAATATGTAATATTGCTGTATCAAAGCATTGTAGTTGATATGTAATATAATTATATCAATCTGTGAAAGATGATATGTAATGAAAAGTGATGTAATGCTGCAAATATTTGGGTTTATATTCAAATTATGTAACTTCTTGGACGATAATCGGAGGTCTTCTTCTTGATTATTTCATGTTGGTATGTCCTGTTCTTTTGAATCAGGGTTTTGTAATTATTAAATATAAATAAAATGTTATTGTGGTTCGTCCGCTTTTGATTTAAAATAAAAATAAAAAATTCAAACATAAATTTATTGAGGTCACAAAGTGCAAGTCAACCACAATCAACTAACAAGTAAGCAAAACTAAAATGAATCTATTTTTGATGTTCATTTTGCAAACATTAACATTCAAACAATTATTCTTATTCAAAAAAACAATCAAAAAGAAAAAGTTTAATCTACCATATTTCAAAATTTATATTAATTCTTTTGTCAAGTGCATATCTTAAAAAAAAGAAAATAATCAAATATGATAGGTAATTTATTTATTTATTTCATTTGGTTGGTTGTCATAAAAAAAAAAACAATCCATTGATATCCACCTCACTTGGATTTAACTCTGTCTTTGCATGTTTTATTTATTATTAACAATTTAATCTGACCACATATAACATAAACACATAATCAATAAATCAAACACTATATTTTAATCATGTAACAAAAATTGAAATTTATAATGGTCAATAACGTACAATTGATGGAAGACAAGTGTGAAATGCATCTATACCTAGCCAAATTATTTACAATTAATCTACCCCAATGCCCAACCCAAAGTACAAACCTCTCATCCACCTAAATAAAACACACGAAAATAAATAACAATCCGCGTAATCATTGCACCTTCTTCCGGTGCAACTGCTAGTAATATTTGGCTAACTTTCTTTTCTTTCTTCAGGCTATTTTGCTGACAGATTTCCTCACAACATTATTTCCTACTGAATGTATAAAAGTTGTTGCTGAAGTTCACAATGTGTATAGTACAGTTCAAATCATCTTCATATGTTAATCTTAATACATTGTTCTTTACGGACCTTATTGATTATACAGTAAATATTTCCTCGCATTTTCCTGCCATTTTACTAGATACTGTCCCTCGCAAAAATACCAATATTATTTAATTTTCAATGTATAGCAGATGTAGTTGCACTGTTCAATGCAATGAACAATACAACTAGGATCATCTTCATATCTTAAATTAATACATTGTTCATTACAAAGCTTATGAATTATACTGGTTATTGTACTTTGTGAAAATACCCTGTTCTACTTTTAGATATTGACTTGTAGTTCAAAATCATATTTCGTTAATTAAAATGAAATGACAATAGAATATATATGCATAACTCCATTTATTTAACAAAGTTTGACACTTCACATTTCAAAAATTCTGTCTTTCAAATAGAATACCATAAATTAAATTATTGATCTCCACAAATCTTCGGCACACAAGGTGCGATTGCTAGTTTTAGGGCCTTCAAATGCGAGCAATATTGAGCAACTCTTTGTTGCCACGTTTATGATGTTGGGGATATGGTCTGAAAAGGGGAATTCAATTCTTGACACGTAATGAATGTACTACAGGAAAATCGAATGCTTCTTTAATTATTTATAAGTGATCTCCCGAGTTCTAAATGTTGAGATTTATTGACCGCGTTAGAGCGGTTGGTACATTTATTTCTGGCAAAACGTGAGATGACATCTCTTTCACAATTCTATCAAACATTGTCAGGCATCATCTCTATGCGTGGACAATTGGCGTACATGCCTACCAGAGCACTTGGATTGAGTGGAGCTTGGCTTCACACCTGCCAACGAAATTTGCTCGATGGTTTCAAAATCCTTTTTAATCAATGAATTTATTTTGGTGGGAGGAGAATTGGGGGTCGGAGAACTGCAACTTGTGAGTGAGGGGAGGAGGCGCGATTGAGTCTTTCCAATGCTTAAAGAGATTAATCAGAATCCAAATTCATCAGAAAATCCTGGAGAAGTGAGAAATCAATTAGAAGTAGTAGGTGTGGTGCCTTATTGGTTCAACATGGTACAGGGAGCAGCTGTACCAAACACAATTCAAATGCAATCACTGTTTCTTCTTACTGGACCAAATGGTGGTGGAAAGTCAAGTGTACTTAGATCTATTTGTGCAATGACACTTCTTGGCATTTGTGGCCACGAAGAATTAAGACAATCTATTATGGAATAATTCCTTATTTTAGTCTACCAATGTTTGGGGAGTAAGTTATATAGTTATTGGAAATTTTTGTAAATTTTTGCGTTCTTGATTTACCAGAACTGGAATCATGCAAAAGAAATAGAAGTAAATGACAACATCATTAGTTATTTTTTTGTTCCTAATATATTTTCATTCATTTCAAGAACACATCCATATCAATAAGTTTTGATATCAATGTGTACTAAAATTAGTTGGAGATGAGGTTAGGATTTTTATCGGTGAATCACTTAGCTTTGTTTTTGAGAACACAATAAAGTAACCCTAGAGGAAATGTAGTCATGCAATATTTAAAACTCTAATCAGGTGAGAGGCACTGAAGAAAATGTGCATATTATCAATTGTTTTTCTGGCTTCTACATGTTATTGTCCATTAAATCTTAATTTTATGGGTCAGATGAATGATCCTTAGTGTATTCCTCCTATTCAAATATTGGGATTTAAATGGGAAAAGAATCGATGGATTCCCATATCCTGTTAATGATTATCGATTACACCGTGTACTATCTCCATATAACCGGTCTTATCAAATGTGAAAAAAGCTTGTTGTGAGTTCATTTGTATACCAGAAGAGTTCTCTTCATTTGGGAGTACAGCCAGAGAATGAATTTGTCAATGTATAGCATAAAGTTTTCACTCCATAGAAAAATATATGGAATTGATTTGAATTTGTCAATTTGTATAGCATAAAGTTTTCACTCCATAGAAAAATATCTGGAATGAATTTGAAGCAACACGCAGGGAGCAGGGGGCTTGAAGCACGCAGTTCCAAAGTCAGCAAAGTCTGGAAGCGACAAGGAAGTTTAAAATAGTAAAGAAGCAGCAGTCGAGGCAGGATTTTTTTGGCTTCTTTCGAGGGTTCGGACGGCAAGATCTGGGGACAAGGGTGGGGGCCAGCTAACGAAAGGCAAAGTGGAACTCAGAGATCCCGAGTAAGGTCAAACCTACTCATATCCTTTGCTCTTTTTCAACAGTAAATCCTGGGCCCCGTTGGGGTTTGTCATTTATGTTCAACTTTTGCATAAAACAAGTTCCTTTTTTACATTTTTATTGAAACCTGCACACGAGACTACCGTCAAAAAGGGCAAGCAGCAAGTGAAATAAACCGTGAACTCATTGCAGTGGGCAGTATTTTAGAAGGAAAGTGGTGGGTCTAGGGGTGAATCAAAATGGCGAACAATGCAGGCATGTTGATTCCTTATAGCATGCCTTGCAACATGGAATGCCCCACAAAACAGTCTTACATAACGGTTGGGGCTCTAGAATCATTGCTATGGCAATTCCAAAAACAGAAGCAAACACAAACAAATGAAATAGACACAGGACTAAACCTAACTTTTGTCAATGCTAAGCAGTATAAGAGGATTTTACAGCGCAAACAAATTAAAATAACAAAGAAGTTAAGAAGGATGGGAAACAGGAAATTTGTTGCAATACTTCCCAAGTTAACCTACAACACTCAAGTATCATCTGATGGGGGGTTAAATAATCCAAAGGTAGCAACTCATTTTGGAATTACAGATCAGGTGGATTTGTTGGAATTCGGAAAGGAAAAGCAAATAGAGGCAAAGGCAAAGTCAGGTTTGGTAGCAGAGCAGCAGGGGCTCAAAGAACACCTTGAGACCATCGAAAAGGGTGGAGAGGAAATTCAAGACAGTCAGGAGGTATATAGCCCCACGTCAACTCCCTTAATGTGGTCATCTGAGCTATACGTCAAGGAATTATTGGCTCTAAAAGGGAGGCTTGCCATGTTAGAAGAGAGAGAACATATGAAAGATAACATAGTTCAAGCACTTTCAGATTCCAACCAGCAATTAGCACAGGAAAATAAGTTGTTTAAAGATCAAATATACAATCTGCAGCACAGCTTGGATGCAAGGCAGCGGGAGATGCTAGTTTTAAAATATGAATTAAGTCAAATTAAGGCCAAAGACACGGTTCAATTAGGTGTAAATCAAGATTCCCATCATGACAAAGTGCTTCAATCAGCTCTGACAAGCAAGGAAATAAAGGAAAAATTACAAATGGCCATTTCAGAAGAGGCCAAAACTTGGGCTCATGTGGCAAAAGAGCCAACGGTGATACAAAAGGAGGATATAAGGAAACAAATCAAGCTTCAATTGTGGGAAGAGAAAGACAAACAAGACAGGGCAACAAACATAATCATTAAAGGGTTAAAGGAACACGGGGAAGGCGAAGTTACTAGCAGGGTAGTAAGAGATTTTCTACTAAGTAAGCTTCAGTGGGGAGGACATATCCTCCAAGCAAATAGAATTGGTAAAACAGATAGAGGAGAAAAATGTAGAAATATAAGGGCAACCTTGAAAAACGTGGATGATAGGAACCAAATTTTGAGAAACAAAAGGTTCCTCCAAGGCACAACATTTTATATAGATGAAGATTTAACCCCAGCACAGCTAGAAGAGAGAAGAAAAGAATGGGAGAAAGTTATAGCAGCAAGGAAATTAGGCAAGGATGCTTGGTTATATAGAGGGAAGGCCAAATTCAAAGACAACATGAGACATAACAAATAGGAAGGCGGGGGCCCCCAGGATCACCTCTCAATGGTAAGCTGGAATTGTAGAGGCTACCCTTGGAGGAGGGGGCCTGGGTTGGGGCCCATAGCTGAAGGCAAAGATATCATCGCGCTCATGGAAACACATGAACATGAAGGCTGCAGGATACCTGAGTTCGAAGGGTACAATAAAATATATGTGTGGAATGAACTAACGAAGAATGGCAAGGGCCATGGCGGTGTAACAATCTTGGTTAAGAAAGAATATGAAAGAATCATAAAGATAGAAAAGAAAGACCCAAATAATCAATACATATGGGTGAAGATAACAGATGGGGAATCTTTGATTTGGATGGCAGCTTGTTATTTTGCCCCTTATGGCTCCAAAGTGTACAAGAAAAGGAATCTAGATAGAGAAGACCCTTATGAAGATCTAAAAATTGACATAGCAAAATATTGTGATACCGGCAAGATTATCCTTCTAGGAGACTTCAATGCGAGAATTGCAAATAACCAAGCTCTTTGTTTTGGTAAGGAAGAGGGGAAAAATAGCAATCCTTTGTGGTTAGAGGAAGAAGAAGATCAAAGTTGGCAAAGAGTATCTCAGGATTCAAAAGGTGGCATTTCGTCTTTTGGTGTAAATCTGTTGGGGCTTTGCTGCCTTCACAACTTAATCATCTGTAACGGCATAAGCACTTTTTCAAGCTCTGGGGCTTTCACATGTCATACCCACAATGGGCGGAGCGTGGTAGACTATGTCATTGGTTCACAAAGCATTATACCAAGGGTAAAAGAGTTGGAAATAGGGAGCTGTCCTATAGAATTAAAATCTGATCATAGCCCTATTTATATAAAGCTTAGTATGAAAGACAATGTCCAGCAAAAAGCCTGTACGCAGCCATACAAAGGGGCAACCTTCAAGACAAAATTCTTATAACTGACGAGAATCAGAACACATTTAAAAAAATGCTGGAAAAACAGTTAAAGGAAATAAAAAATGTTAGCAGCCCAACTAGAAATCAAAGCATTATAAACAGCGATAAACTGATGACAATCATGCACAAGGCTCTCATAGATTGCAAAAAGGCTAAGGGTAGAAGAGGCTCCAAAAACAGCTTTCCAGCAAACCCATGGTACGACGAAGAGTGTAAGGTGGCTAAAAGGAGGCTGAAAATACCTGGCTGCGAAAAAATAAACAAAAGGTTGTATGAAAAATTAGTAAGATCAAAAAAAGAGGAATACATGATAGTAAGAAGGAGGGAGCTAATCTTTCTTGGGAAACATAATCCGAAGGATTTTTGGAGAGAATTGTAGCAGGCTATAGGTACTACAGAAAATAATATTACGAACATTCAATGGCTAGAATACGCAAAAAAGTTGTATGAAAGAGACCAAGAAAAAACACACCCTCCGACAATTAATTCTAATGATAAGCTTTTCTCCACAAAGGATATCAAGGGTGGTATTAAAGCTTTGGCGGTGGGCAAGGCTCAAGATATTGATGGGTTACAAGCTGAATACTTGAAATGGGGATTAGAGCTCTTGGCACCACATATCAAAAAGATTTTCAATAGGGTCATTCAACATGGTTTCCCAACAAACTGGACCACGAGTGTTGTTATCCCTCTCCACAAGAGTGGGGATGTCAACAACCCGTCAAATTATCGCACCATAATGATTAACCCTCTTTTTGGGAAGCTCTTTGGGAGCATGGTGGAGCGAAGAATCAGTCGTTGGGCTGAGAAGGAGGGTAAGAGGGCGAAAGGGCAAGCGGGTTTCAGACCAAAACATTCTACTATTGACCACTGCATTACCCTCAGGCACATGGTTGAAAAAGTTTGGGATAAACAAGGTGGCGAGGTTTTCTGTTGCTTCGTTGACTTCAAAAAGGCTTTCGATACTGTCCCTAGAAATAAACTTTGGGACAGAATGGAACAACTTGGGATTCCAGTAAAATATAGGGCTGCTGTCCACAGGCTTTATGAGCAGGTGGGGGCCAAAATTAGAACAAAGGCAGGTCTTTCCGAGTGCTTTGGGAGTGACATTGGAGTCAAGCAGGGCTGCCCTTTGTCCCCTACTTTATTCGGGCTATACATAGACAAGTTAGAAGAGTGGTTGGACAAACGGGGAGGAGATGGTGTTCTTTTGGCCACTTATGTGATCAAGTTGCTGTTGTATGCGGATGATCTTACTTTAATGGCAAATTCTGAAAATAGTCTTCAAGAGCACCTAAAAGCTTTGGAACTTTTCTGTCAAGATGTGGGGATGCAGGTCAACATCAGCAAGACCAAGGTCATGATATTTACGTTGAAAAGAGCCAAAAAACAAATAAATTTTGAGTTTGAGGGAAACACTTTGTAGGTGGTGAATGAGTACAAATATTTGGGACTAGATTTTTGTAACAATCTCAATTGGGAGGCGTGTAGGACGAAAAGAATTCAAGGGGGTTGGAAAGCTCTTTACCTACTCCAAAATAGATGTAGGTCAGCTGAGTTATGGGATTGGAGAACAAAAAAGAAGCTTTTTGGGCTGCTTGTTACCCCGGTGGTTCTTTATGGCTGCGAAGTTTGGGGCAGCAGCACGTCAGCTGTAAAATGGAAACAAATAGAAAGACTTCAAAAGCACTTAATCACAAGTAATTTCAAAATAAAAACTACGGTCCCTTATGAGATTGTTTTAGCTGAAGCTGGGGCCTTTCCAATGGAAATGGCAGCGTTAATTCGCTTATTAGGCTATTTGCAAAGAATAGAGAATATGGAAGAACATCGTTGGCCCAAAACTGTGGTGGAAGAAGAATTAACTAGAAGGAAGAACACGTGGATGAAACAAAATGTCAAGTGGATGGGAAAATGGGGGATCAACATGCAAGAGTGTCCAAGCAAAAAAGTCGAGATGAAAAGGTATGTAAAAGAGAAAGTCAAAAACACCATGTGGTTGAAGCAACTTGGCCGGAAGAGTGAGCACTATGTTTTGCATTTTAATCCTACTTGTGATCATGAACAAAATTTTTACATAGGGGCAGATATAAAATGGAAGGCTAAAATGCTAATAGCTCAGTTGAGAACTAGCTCGCATCGTTTGAGATGCGAAACGGGAAGATGGAAAATACCCAAAGAGGAGTGGACAGATAGAATCTGTTGTTTCTGCTCTTCGGGTTTAGTGGAGACAGAGTGGCACTACGTTATGGAGTGCAAAGCTTATGAGGACATCCGATATTGTTACTCAGATTTGTTAAAAGTCAAATCATTAGCGGCATTGTTTGAAGAGGAAAAGATTGATAAAACAACAAGTTACTTGACCAAAATTCACAGTAGAAGAAACAAAATCAGCAAAGAGATTGAAAACAACAGTAGGTAGTTTGGTGCAACGGTTTTGTTGTATTGGAAAAGGTGGTTTGTTAGTTTTATCTCTTGGGTCCCATAGACTGGATGGTCTCGCGGACGTAATTAAAATCATTTATTCATTCACTCCTCAATGCATAAGGAAAATCCCCTCTAGTGAATCCAAGCTGTCAGTGTGAACAACCACTTGTTTCCTTCCTCAGCCTAGTTGGAAGAATTAATGAAGACAACAATTATGATCTTAAATACTGAGGAATTTAGTTTTGTGTGCAGCTATTTAATGTTAAAAAAGCATTACAGTATATTAAAGTTACTTCTTTTATTTTACCTTTATTTATATCAATTTATTTGGATATTAAATAAATTTGAGATTGTGAATTGAATGGATAATAATAGACATTTGTTTCTTTTTTCATCTCAAATAATATAGTATTCTCTAAAATGGATTAAAAGTTTAGTAAATAATTTATTGGAAGTTTCCAAATTACTCAAGATTTAAAAAAAAAAACAAGTTCTTATAATTTGTTTTTTTTAACTGAAGTTGAATTTTTTTTACTAAATTAGAAACCTTAAATCTTGTCTAAGTTTTAAAGCAATAAATCAAATATATTGGTTTTGTTTACTTATTTATTTATTTATTTCGTTATTTATTTATTTCCCCTCATAAAATTTTGGATTAGTGGTTTCAATAAAGAATTTCCTTTAAAATTATTAGCTTCAAAATTCTTTCTTTTATTTTCTTTATTCTTACATTTCTTCACAAAACTGGACTAATAAATTTATAATTATTGAGAGATTAAAATAAAATATCTTAATTAGATTTACATGCGATGATTGACTTGAAATGTGCTTATAATTGCAAGTAAATTATTAGTGGTTATTTTCAAACATAGTGTTGTTTTTTTCAAAAAAATGTTGATTTTTACTTTAAAATCATACATAGTTGGTAAAAGTGATTAGTTTTAATTATACTTAGTTCATATTGTCTTAATTCATTTATTTTACAAAGGTATGTTAGAAAAGATTAGTTGTTGGGTTTAAATATATCTTCAAAAGAAAAATTATGTTAAGATCATTTAATAAAATTTGTGATCAAGTAAAAAGAATGTTAGTGTTAAACTATTTTTGCAACAAATAATAAGTGTTAGTTTAGAATGTATTCCCAAATGAATTTATAAGGTAAATATTATTAAAGTTATACTTTTTACAACATGGTTAGCATTAGTTTATCTTATTGCATAGTAAATAGTAGTAATTAATTCTTTTATAATCAATTTTCAAGTTAAAAAGTATTAGCTTATTTCCCAAAAGTAAATGAAGGGAGTGATTAGTCACTTGAAATTGTCTTATTTTTATTATTATTATATTTATAGTGATTAACGCCTCTAATCTTATAGACCATATTCTTAGATGGTTGTTAAATTACTTTTCATATAGGAATTGAGTTTTCCTATCTTGTGAATACCTATTAGAGTCACCTTAATTATGTTTAGCATATTGCTATAGCTTGTTGTAGTGCTTGTGTAAGCATGCATGTTTATCTATATGTCCATTAATCACTAGTATACCCTTACTAGGTCTATGTTCCCTAGCTTCACCTAAGTGGGTGGCAGTTGTTTGTGAAACTGTCTGGGGTAATGGGCCCTAGAAAAGGGTTGCATACCCACTTTTATAGTATATATTCTTGTTGTTTCATACGAAGCTTTTGAGTAGAGGATTGAGTTTAGTGTATACTAGAGTTATGTTATGATTGCGATTGAGGTTGAGTAATCCTTTGAAAATAAGTGGAAATACCCTATATGGATGAGTCAATGAGTTAGAGTGACTCAAGTTGGTGAACTACGATGCCTTTGTGAAATATATACATAGGCAAGGCCATTGAATGATGGGCCCCTGAGGCATTAGGTCGGGCCCCTAGGACTGTTCTTCTGAGTCTTGTATGTGACTTGTTATTTTCTCCCAAAATTGTAATCTACCATTGATTTATATAGCTTGTCTTGGTAATCATGTGCTAACTACCTTTGATCTTATGTGTGTGCCAAGTCATGTAGACCTTGCAGGTATAGGTATTGAGAGCGAGGAATTTTTGGACACAATGGAATATAAGAGGTACGTTAAGCCGACCAAAAGTAGGTAGACTCTATATCTAAAATTAGTGAATCATTTCTATCTTTTAACTAGTATGATCAATGACTATAATTGTAAGTAGTGAATTGAATTGTTTTTGTCTTTTAAATAAACAAAAGAAAAAAAAATTGCAAAATTAGAAAAGTTGTTGATTGTTAGGTTGTTTAGTGTACATCAAATTTGGGCATGACACATACTTCTAGGTCCCCCTAGGTGCACCACACACAATAATAAATTAAACATTATGCAAGGTGTACAACACCTAATTCCTTAGAAGAGGACACTTCTCTTGGGGGAGAGGGGATGATTTTTGTGTTATGGGATCCTTATGAGTCAGGTAGCTTAGTGTCCCTTTGTTCAGTTTCAAATCCTATCTGTCGTTCTCCGTGGACCTGTTCTTCTTGAGCTTATTTTTCTTATTTCACCTCTTGCTCTACATGTTCTTTAGCTATGGTTTCCTCAACAGGAAATTCTCTTTGAATCTCACCTTCCTCTAGCACTACCTCTTTTGTTATTGTTTTATTGGGTGCTTCTTCATCTAAAACCAATGGTTCATCTTCTTGAGAAGGAAGAGGGGGAAGTTCATTTGGAGGAGAAGGTGGAAGTTGAGGTGGAGGAGGTGAAGATGTATCAAGAGGGGGAGAGGGTGGATGATATGGAGGAGGAGATAGAGGAGGAGATGGAAGAGGAGATGGAAGAGGATCATGTGGTGACATTGGAGAAGGAGAAAGTGATGGTAGAGGGGATTCATGTGAAGGGGAGGAAGAGTAAGTTTGTTGGGCCTCTCTCTGAGCAACTCTTTCTTGGATAGTTGCTCTGGTCCTTTTTCTTCTAACCAAAGTTTCTTCTTCCTCTATATTCTACATGTTGGCACATGAATATAATCCCATCTTAATGGGGAAGCTACACCCAGACTTATGCTTACTAGATATTAATTTGTGTATCTCAATAACTTGTTTGCAAACTTCTAGTAGTATCAATTTGTTGGAGGGGTAACTTGATAGGTTATATGGAGATTGGTGAAATCCAACCACTCTGACATATGTAAAAGTTTTGAAGTGAATATACCAATTCCCCCAACTTTTAAGCTCTATCATGGCTTCATTAGAGATTATCCTAGAGAAAACTCCCTCAAACCCTATGATTACTGCATACACATTTGTACTTGACAATGTAGAAATTGGTATAAATATCCTCCAACTTCAATTGAGGATAGTGCTAAAAAATTATTACCTCCCCAAGTTGGAAGGAACCCACTCTATTTAATCTAAGGAAGGTGGCTTGAGCAAACAATAAGTACACCAAATATGATGTCATATAGAACTTGGTGGTTTGTAGGACTATCTTCAATTATTCATGTATGTTATCACTGATTATTTTGGCCCAATCAATCTTCTTGAATTTCCTATAATTGATGATCAGAAAAAGATTAACTATACAAGGGTAGAAATCCCTAGCATGAGGGTACCCAAACACTCTGCTCAATAACACAATCAAGTCCTTGATATCCTCCCAAAATTCACTCATGTGTTGGACCTTGGCCATCTTAAGGGTCATCTTTCTAGGGTTGAGAAGCATCTAACTGATGATTAGATTGAGACTACTTGCCTCATTGTTCTTAAAGTACTCTATTGCTTTCTTCATATCCATAGCCTCGTATTGGGGAGAGACAAGGATCCTAAAGACTCTTTCAATCATTTCTATACTAACATCCAACACCACATCTCCAACTAATCTCATTATCCTTCTATGTTTGTGATCATAGTATTGAGCACATGTTAGCACTAGCTCTAGAGATTGCATAGTTATAGGGAAGGTTGTTGCCTCTACTAGTCCAAAATTGGCCAATATTGTGGTTGCACATGTTCTATCTTCTTCATCATATATCCTTCTCTTAAACTCATCAATGTCCACATGACTAAGGTTAATGTCACCAATCTTTTTGTACAGAGAGAACATCTTTGATGGTGGGTGGTATCCTTTGTATTGGTACTTCATTTCTGATCATCCTTTAGTGGCATATCTCTTGCATATATAAACACCATGTGTTAAAATAATCCATAGTAGATACCCTAAAGGAGACAACATATTTTTAAACTAAGTTATATGAAATAATAAATAATTTAGGGTATGAAGCAACAACTTGTTCAAAGAGTGTTTAAGGAAAAATAGGATTTTTTAGGGATCGAGCCTCGAGCCTACGCTTTATAGCTTACCAAAGAGATAAAACATCCTTATTGGAGGAATTCCTATCTTTTCTTGTGATATATCGGGAGTCAAGAATCGGGAATATCATCTACCTCTTTCTCATAACAATGTAATCTTTAAGAGGAACTACCAACTATCAACACTTAAAAATAAGTTAAAACACTATTGAGAGTCAAGATTTGGGTGTTTTCTCTACCTTTTATTTGTAACAATTCAATAAGTTTGGAGGGAAACCCCGATCAACATATTGGAAAAGTCATTCAATGATTTTAGGGATCAGGGATCGGGCATGTTAACATTTATCTACGAGTTCAATATTTGGCAAGGGCTATTCTTGATGTTCAATGTCCAAAATTCTTTCTCTTACTTTAGGATCAAACCTTGGGCATTTCCCTTAAGACTTCATCAAAACATGCTTTGAAATAAACAATATACTCAACTCATTCTAATAAAGGTTTTTCCCTTGAGGAATCAAGGGTCGAGGATCAATCATGTCAGTTAACTTCTACCTAAATAAGAAGTTAATCGAAAAGGATATGTTCAAAGAGCGACCTTTGAGAAAACTTTCAAAAAACATAGGATTCTTCTCTAAGGCTTAGAGATCAAGTTTTCGGACTCAATACTTTATCTTACCTTTCATTGAACCATAAGTAAAACAAAAATAGAACCACCAAAACCTCATACTTGAAAAAATTCTCCTTAAAAAAATGCTAAGGAAAAAACACTTAGTAAGGCTAGGGCCCAACGCCTGATCAAATGATGTCATAAACATCCTCGATCAACATGTCAAGACAAACATCAATTTGAAGACACGAGAAAAGTAAAAATGAAACAAAAATGAGGAATGAAAAAATCCAAAAAAAAAAAGGAAAAATGGAAAAATGAAAAGAGAATGGCAAAACAAAACGTTGAATCAATCCTAAAACATACACAAATGGACCACACATGCACAAACTAAGAAAAAACCAAGAAACCAATGAAGACCGAAGAGAGAGATCATGATCCAACCTGGAAAATGTGTGGAGCGAAGGGAAAAAATAGGCAAGCACCACATTATTCACAAATAGCATGAACACATGAGCACTGACAATCAAATAATGAACAAATTTTGAGTAGCAATAATGGCAAAAAGAAGCGCACACGAGGGTTTCTTCACAAGATTATGAGTAGTTTTAGAGCTTAAAAACCTTTGAAATGCACAAGGTAATTGATAAAATGATCACTCATAAACCTATAACCCATTCGAAGACCCCAAAAAATTTCATTAATTTCCCATTTAAATGCACTATTAGCTAAACAAATTCGCTTGATAGATGTGACCAATGCAATAGTTGAGGTAAGTATCTGGATCACTTTTGGTCCATGGAGCTATCGTTGGGTTGAGCTGATGTTGTGAATGTAGATGGTGCTTTGGGTAAGGTTATTTCAATTTTTTTGAAGGCAAGAAGCCTTGCTCCCGGGGTTGGCGTTAATGGTGGAGGTCGAGTTGACATTGGGAGGGTGTCAAACAATTATCTTTTGGATGGGATAACTTGTGGGTCCTCTCCATTGGATAACTCAAAAGTTCTTCCTCTCTCTAGCGGTCTAGGTCCTGATGGTACTTCTTTGGTCAAGGTGGGGTCTCTTTATGTAGCTCCTAAAGCTTCTATGGACTCTAGAGCCTTTCAAAAAGTTGTTGCTTCATTGGAGGAAAATACTTGGTCAAAGTTGTTTGGTGTGAAGCTTAAGGAGAAGAGTTCCTCACCTCTAGTAGACTTATTTGCAGATTTGTCTGCTAGTGAATATTTTGTCTCTATGTTGGATTGTATTATTGATAATGGTATTCTGTCAATGGAGCAATCACTGGTTGGTATTTTTTTTGGGCTCCGTCCCAATATTGACTTGGTTCACAACTTGTATAAGAATCGGTGACACCTGAAAGGTCAGGTTGAGGTAGAGGCCCTTGCAAAGGGCTTCTTCTCATTTTCATTCTCTTGTGAAGAAGATATGTTGAAGGTCTTGGTGGGGGGGCCTTGGCTCATTGGTCAATCTACTTTGGTGTTGAAGAAATGGGAGGTAGGCTTCTCTTTGAGTTCTTGTTCTTTTGATTTGGCTCTTGTCTGGGTTCACTTGCCAGGGCTTTCGCTTGAATTTTGGGATGAGAAAGTCTTCAAAGGTATTGCATCTACCCTTGGATGCTTGTTATCTATTGATAATATGATTACTTCATAGCACTGGCTTGTCTATCCTCGATTGTGTGTTATTTTGGATCAAGCTATGGATCTTCCATCTTTGATGAAGATTAATTCTAAGTTGGGAGTATGGGAGCAAGTGATTGAGTTTGAGTCTATCCCTTTTTCCTATTTTCATTGCAAGAAGGTGGGTCATTGAGCAAAGAAGTGTCCTTTGAAGCCTAAGGTTCCCTCCCAAAAGGTTTTGGCCCCTTCCCAGAAGGAAACAACTCCTATGCCAACATTTATGCTTGCCAAAGTGTGGAAGGAGATTGGGAAACACCTTGATTCAGGGGAAGTGTTGAGTTCAATTGAACCCTTGGTGGATGTTGTGAATGACGGTTAGCCTTTGGGTGTGTCAGTTTTGGTTGCCGAAGTGGAAGCTAGTGTTATTTGTGAGGCTCTTATTAAGAGTGCTCTTGGATCTTCTGTGGAATCTATTGGAATCAGCCTCATTGAGAAATTTGTATCCAAGGAGGGTGAGGTGAAGGCCTCACTTAATAAGGAGCTTGTTTTGGAACTGACAGAGGAGGCTAGTGGTAAGTATTTGGCTCTTATTGTTGTTGATTCAGAGAAGGTTACTCCTCTGAAGATGCTCTTAGATGATTTGTTTTTAGCATCCAAGGAGGATTTGTCGGGTTCCCTGGTGGAGGAACCAGTTGTGGTCTCAGAGGCTATGTCTTTGGGGGAATCATTGGTGGAGACTGTTGTGTCGAAGAAGTTGGTGCTCACCTCTTTTGTCAATGTTTGTAACTCTTGTGATTCTCAAGGGGAGGAGACTGGGGTTCCTGTTTTCTCTGCTTCTAAATCTCGTAATAATAAGAAAAATACTCCTTCAGTGGTGGGAATGGCTATGAGGAACCAGTTGAAGTTGGATTGTGTTTCGGAGCTGAGGGGTAGAGGAAGGCCTTCTTTGCAAAAAATCCAAGAGAGGGAGAGTAAATGTGATATTGTTGATGGAGCATAGGCTACTTTACTAAAATATAATTAATATATATAATATATATGTAATTTGAAATACATATATATAATATATATTATAATATATTTATATTATATTTTAATGAGTGCTTAAGTAATTTTCTTTATAATTAAAATTAATTGCATATATAAGTGAATGTTGGCTGGATAAACCAATATCCTTTCTCAATGATTATAGATGTAACTTCAAATAAAATCATCTTGTTGAAATCATATATAGATGTAATGTCAATAAAATCCTCTAGTTGAAATAAGTCTCAACAAGTTTGATTAGATAAAAATTAAGGCATCATTTACCCTACTTTAGTGTTTGTTATTTAATTTCAATTCTAGTTGAATGTAATGTTCATAAACTTTCTTTTGCTAAATTTGACATGAAAGATCTTGGTGCAACTAAACACATTCTTGGGATGAAAATTAAAAGATATAGAGTGAATAAAAAGCTATGGGTTGGCTAAAGTAAGTATGCCAACTAACTATAGAAATCCAAGAGAGGGAGAGTAAATGTGATATTGTTGATGGAGCATAGGCTAATTTACTTGAGATGGGCCTTAGGAGCCCCTTGCAGAATCTTCTATGAAGATCCTTTTTGGAACATTTGAGAATTAAATAATACTCATAAATAGGATCTTCTTGCAAATCTTGTGAGAGATCACCATCCTGATATCATTTTGATTTAGGAGACTAGATGGGTATTGACAATGTTGAAAAAATTAAGAATAGATTTTTTAAGGATTGTGGTTGTTAGGCATTTGATTTTGATGGTGTCTCTGGTGGGGTGGCTACTTTTTGGAATCCTAAGGTTGTTTCGGGCTCTGCTTTGTCTTTTTTTTATAATCATGTGGCTACTTCCTTTTCTTGTCCTAGGGATAAGTTCTCCTGAGTGATTTCTAATATATATGCTCCTAATTTGAAATGCACTCAAAAGCATTTTTGGGGGAGTCTGAATACCTTTAAATCTCAATTCTCTTTTTAGAATTGGCTGGTGATGGGGGATTTTAATACTCCACTTAATGATTCTGATAATTTTGGGGGCTCCCAGGTTGCGGATGATAGCCACTTTCATCTTATGAACTTCATTAATGATAATTTGTTGTTAGATTTGGATTTGGGTGGTGCGTCCTATACCTAATCCAATAGGCATGTTAGGGATGCTCGCATTCAAGTTAAGTTGGATCGGGCCTTAATCTCTCTTGATTGGTTGCAATTTTTTGTTTGTTCTCTCTCTGTCCTAACTAGGCTCGACTCAGATGATTTTCCCATATCCTTGAATGCTAAGCTTATGGGTCGTAAAAAGTCCTTTCCATTCAGATTTGAAAAAAAATTAGACTAGCCACCCAAAGTTACGTTCTAGAAATTGTTGAGTGGTGGAATATTAATGTTGATGGCACAACCATGTACAAAGTTGCTAACAAGCTTTCTTCTATTAAGTAGAACTTGATCCAATGGAACAAATCCTATTTTGGAAATATCTTTAAGGAGAAATCAAAGCTTAAGGCTAAAATGAACACCTTGCAGCAGAGAATGTAGGCCTCTGGGAATGATTTGTCGCTTCTTCAGGAGGAAATTTTCCTTCTGACTAGTTTGCATAACATTGTGACTAAGGAGGAGTTATGGAAGCAAAGATCTAGAGCTATCTGGCTTCGAAGTAGGGATAAAAACACCTGTTTCTTCCATCTTACGACTTTGAAGCATAGATCCTCTAATAGGATATTTAAAATTGTTGTGAATAACATATCTCTTGAAGAGGATGATGATATTAGATCTATAGCTCGGTCATTCTTTGAGGATCTTCTTTCGAAGGATTGTCCTCTTGATCCTAATATCCAGTGGGGTTTTCTTAATGTAATTCCTAATTTGGTGTCGAAGGAGGAGAACAGGGGCTTGTCTGGTATTTCGTTTGATGGGGAAATTAAAAATTTTGTGTTGTCTTTTGAAGGAAACAAATCTCTTGGGCTGGATGGATTTCCGATGTTATTCTTCTAGTCTTATTGGGATATTATTGCCAAGGTTGTTATCAATCCCACTAAAGAGTTCTTTGGTAGTAGGTAACTTCTTAAGGAATTGAATTCGATGTTTATTGTGTTAATTCCTAAAAATCCTAGGGTTGAGCATTTTGGTGATTTCAGGCCCATTAGTTTATGTAACTCTGTCTATAATATTTTTTCTAAAGTTATTGCTTTTAGGCTACAAAGTGTCCTTCCTAGGATTATTTCGCCTCAACAAAATGGTTTTGTTTCAGGTAGGTAGATTTTGGATTCAGTGCTCATGGTGCATGAGAATATTCACTCTCTCAAGGTTAATAAGAAACCTAGGCTTATTTTGAAGTTGGATTTGGTGAAAGCCTATGATCGTGTGAACTGACAATTCCTTTGCAATATCCTAAAGGTGTTTGGCTTCATGGACAGGGTTTTGCAATTGGTCGGGAAATTAATTTCTTCGTCGTCGTTCTCGGTCCTGGTGAATGGGTCACCTTCTGCCTTTTTCAAAAGTTCTCATGGGTTGTGGCAAGGGGATCCTATCTCCCCTTTTCTTTTTATTATTATGGTGGAGTCTTTGGGAAGATTTCTTCTTTAGGTAGTTTCTAATGGGGCCTTCAAAGGCCTTTATCCTTCTTTGCATCAGCTTTGTTGCTCAAATCAACAATTTTTTGATGACATTGTTATTCTTGTTGAGGCTTTGATTGTTGTGGCTAAATCTATCCATCTTATTCTTTAGTAGTATGAGGCGGCTTCTGGTCAGAAGGTGAGTTTTCCTAAGAGCACTATTTTATTTCTTAATACTCCAGAACGTCGTCAATTGAGGATTGCTAGTATTTTGGAATGTGGCATTGGGGAGCTTCCCTCAACCTATTTAGGGAATCCTCTTTGTTCTAATGGGGTTCCAAATTCCTTTTGGAATGGCATCATTAATAAGCTTCATTTGAAACTTGTTGGTTGGAAGGGTGTCCTTCTTAGCCAAGCTAGTAAAATTCAGTTAATCAAGTTGACTTTGCAGAATCTTCCAATTTATGCTTTAAGCTTGTTCTAGATTCCTAAAAAGTTTTGGGAGAAGATTGAGGGTATTCAAAAAAAAAATTTGTGGTCTTGTGTGGAGGAGAAGAAAAGGTTATGCTTGTTGTCTTGGGAGGAGGTTTACAGGTCAAAATTCCAAGGTGGTTTACACCTGCGTAAGCTAAAAGACTTTAATTCTTCCCTTATGGCGAAATAGTTGTGGAATTTGCTTGTGAGTGATAAGAAATGGACTGCTATTTACTCTTCGAAGTATTTGAGGTGGGTGGATAAGTATAGAGATCTGTTGAGAGAGAATTTTGTTACCTCTCATGGGTCGGCCCTTTGGAATTTCATCCTTAAAGCTCGCTCCATTGTTGCTGCTAGTTTGTGATGGGTGTTAGGGAATGGTAGGGGGATCTTGTTTTGGGACGATTGGTGGATTGGTCATGGTCCCTTGAAGGATGAACCTTGGGTGGCCCCTTTCAAAGACTTTTGTATTAGGGAATATGGAGTTTTTGTGTTTGATTATATTCTCCAAGGTAAATGGATTAGACTTGATTTGGTTAACATGGATTTGGAACCTCTTTTTATGTTCCTCTCTCTAATTCACATTTTGAATTATTCCCCTGATGACTCGGTGGTGTGGAGGTTTTCTCCTAATGGTAAGTTCTTGGTTTCTTTGGCCTTCTCTTTTCAGACTTAGTTGGTTGGTTCCCCTCCCTTTTTGGGTCGACTGTGGAATGTGAAGCTTTTACCTAAAATTAATATATTATTTTGGCTTCTTTGTCAAGATAATATCTTGACTCTCAATAATCTCGTGAGAAGGAGAATGTATTTTGGCTGCATTTGGCTTGGGGAGTGTGGAAGGAACATAATAACCATTTTTTTCGTTAGCTAGAGCTTTCTCCTTCTAGGTTGGCTTTCAAAATTTGTGAAGCCATAAGGGAAAATTTTCTCTTTGAATTCTTGGTGCTTTCTTCTTTGCGTCCTAAGGTTGTTGTCTCCAATTTTTATTTGTTAGTAGGGAACCATTGGAGTCTCTCTTGTGATATTTCTATTCCAGTGAAGAAGTTTAAAGCCTCTAGGGAGGGGGTTTGTTGGAAAGCTCCCTCTCGGGGATGGCTCAAAGTTAACTTTGATGGTGCTACTAAGGGGAATCTGGGACCTGTTGGTTTTGGGGGAGTGTTACGTGATGAGAATGGTAGGTTTGTCTTTTTGGTGGCGCTCCTTTTGGGAATCTATACAAACCACTTTGTAGAGGTAGAAACAACCTATTATGGCCTATTATTGGCTAAAGAAGCAAGGGTTTCTAAAATTTGGATAGAAGGGGATTCATTTAACATTAAAGTGTCTTCTAAAGAGTAATCCACCGTCATGGTTTATAGCCCATCCTATTAATGATGTTATTTCTATCATTAATACTTTTGATGAGGTGAGAATTACTTGTGTTTTCAGGGAGGCTAATTCGTTGGTTGATGGGTTAGTTAATTTAGGACTGATGGCTCGTATTAATTGGAATACTTATGATTCCTTGCCACTTAATCTTCAGAACATATCTAATTACATAACCAGTTGTTATGTTAAGGAAGTAATTAAGAAGGGACAAAGGTTATTTTATTTCTTCCTTGGCTAGTTTTTGCACGTTGTTTTTAGTGCATGCTCTGATAATTATTGCTTTTTAGATGTTTGTGAGATTATGGGATGGGAGCTAAGGTATCACAGTACTTGGTTTGGCAGCCTCACATGTTTTGTGGGTATTTTTTTCTTTTCCTTGTGGTTTGTTCGCCTAATCTTGTATGTGCGTAAGATCAAAGAGAATGTTGACTGTAGTTTGTTGCATGTTGCCATGGGAGGTGCCCATTGCAGAGTGGAGTCGATCTCTTGTGAAGAGTTTAGTAGTAATAAACTTGTCTGGGACCATCTAGAGAAGGGTGGAGTCTACCCCTATTTGTTGAAGCTCCATGGTCGTAACCCTGAGGTAATGAAGGCTTTTGTTAGTGGGTGGAACAACGGGGTTTTGTGCTACCAGGGCATGGAATTCAACATCAATGAGGACTTCATCACTGAGGTTACTAGTCTTGCTTCCAAGGGTAGGAAATTTTATAGAGATAGGGTTGCAACCAAGATGACCTTAGCCAATTTCTTTAAAGGTTTGGAGAAGCAAAAGATTAAGTTTATTGGAAGCGGCAGGTATGCCTATAAATTTATTAAGCTGCTTTGGAGGGACATTTCTCTAGCTATTATGCAATTTTTCACTCTAGAGGGCAGGTATTATGTTATCTATGGCTATCACTTCATGTTATTGAATCACTTCTGCCATCACTCTTAGGTTTTGTTTCGTTTTTACCTCCTCCTTTCTATGGAAACTAGTATCGAGGATCATACGAAGAACCCTAGGAAGACTATTATTCATTAAGACCTTATGAATCTAACTTTTGATCACATTAAGCTGAAGGTGTTGCCAACTACTCCTAAGACCCCAGATCGTAAAGGGTGGAAAAAAAATTGGGTATGATACTAGTGAGTCGACAGATGAGTGGGAAGGGGATTTTGATGAAGAAGACTCTGATTATGAGGAACCGTCAAAGGATGAGAGTGAGTTTGTTGATGATTTCAAGGATTCAGAATCCTGGTCTAAGGGTTATCAAATTGATAATGAAATGAAGGAAGCTATGGTACCTTTAGTGAAAAATAATGTGAAGGGGAAGAAAAGATGCCCCAAGAAAGGGAAGCGTGTTTTCAAGCAGGTTGTGGATGATTTAAGAGGTGTGGAGAATTCCCCTATTCTTGATGTTAAAGATGTCCCGAGTGATGGAATTAAGGGTAACAAACAATTCCTATGGTGGATATTAGGAAAGAGAATGAGGGTATTGTGTGTTCCAATGTAGTTGGTCCTAGCTAGGCTGAATTTAAATCTCATGTTGGTGTTGAGGAGGTTAAGCAGAGTGATGTTAAGGTGAAGTGGCTTGAAATTCTAGCTAACTTGGCAGATATTCCTAACAAGTACTGTGTGAAAGTGGAGGTTATTAAAATTGAGGATTCCCCTACTAAGGAGGATTTGGACAGTAGAGAGGGGGTTTCAGAGGAATTTGTTGAGAATGTTGATTCTCCTGGTGCACAACTAATCAATTGGGATGAAATTAATATGGACCTATTCTGTAGAATGGCAAAGGATGAAATTCACAATTTTCTCTCGCTTGTGAAGTGGCTTTTCTCAGAAGTGAAGGAGCTCAACTCCAAGCTTAAGAACTAACAAGACGTATGTGTTGCATTAGTGAATTGTAGCCAAAAGGAATGGTATATTAAAGGTAAGGTCAAGAATATGAATTTATTCTTGACAGATTACCTGTTAATGTTGATAGACTTGGTAAAAGTCATGAGGATGGGTTAACCTCCCTAGAAATTGTTGTTAAAAGGATTAATGAGGAGATTTTTATGAATATGGAGGAAAGAATTAGCAAGATTAGCAGACTTTTGTTTGAGTTAGTAACTAGTCTTTGAAATCTAGTGCAAAGGGTCTCTCAATTTTAAATGACAAAGCTATAAAGTGGACTGGAAAGCCTCTGGATCTGGGAGATCATGAGAAGGCCACTGATGAAGTTAACCACATGAATTTCAAGGACAAGATTGAGGATAATGGCCCCAATGTGGAGAAGAATTTGGAGGCCGACCCTTTCCTGAGAGCAAGGAGCAAGACTAAGAAAATGGAAACCATTTCATTCGAGGATCTACAGGATGTGGTCGAGATGCACGAGGAGGTCATTGTTGAAAATATGGCCTCGGCCAATGTTCTTGACAAAATGTTGTAGTTTTTCTCTTATTTTTGGTTGTTCAGCCTTGTTGCTGATGTTTTTGTTGTAGGGTTGTTGATGGGTTCTCTAGCTTTATCTTTTTGTCAGCATTTTGTTTTTTGTGGGCTGCGGGTCTTAATGTTTCTGTCTTTTTAGTAGCTTCTCTCCATTGTAAAGGGTTTTGAGGCCCCTTCAAAACTTGTTTTTCCCAATAAAAAATGTGATAGTCAAGGTGACAAAACATTTCCACTGTCGGGATTTCAGAGTTGGGATTTCTCTTCAACAAATACCTAGACATGTGAAACTTTGAATCGATGACAATCAATACATAGCAATAATTAGACATTGGAGATCGTGCCCGACCCATATGGCATGCCAGTATGGAGAAGCCTGAAATCCAAAAACCTAACAAGATACTCAGAAGAAAGGGGAAATGAATAAAAAGAAGGAAAGAATGAAAAATGAAAGAAAGAAAGAGAGGAAAAGGAAAGAAAAGGAAAAAGGAAAGAAAGAAACAAAATACAAGGAAGGAACGAGAGAAAACAAAACACAAAAAGAAGAGGGGGGTCCTCATTTTTTCAAAAATAAAATGGGATGTCAATGCAAGGAATAACAAGAGTTACCAAATGTGTTAGCATTCAACATACTCATGAATGCTTAGAGTCCAATAGGAGTATTGGAACATACTAAAGAGTATGTAGTTAGTTGGAGTAAAATTAGATTTATATGTGTATTGCATTCTTGCAAAAGGATATGTCAAATAAAAAAACCTAACTAAAGATGAATGCATTCTATTAGAAATTTTGGAAATGGTGTCATCTCCAAATGTAGAAAAGTTTACCTTAGTTATTAATGGCTATTGTAGTGCTACAAAAATGGATTATTTCCAGTTGTTTGAAAAAAATACTTTAATATGGTATTATTAATGGTGAGTTTAGAAAATGGTTTTTGCAATCCATATTGTCTTACCAATTAGTAACATGAATTTGGAAGGCTTGGGTGAACACTTAGAGGAACCTTCAACCTCTAGATACACATGTATTAGTAAATATTCAAGGGTGGGGAAAAGATCATTTTAAATGTAAGAAAAATGTGAATACAAATGGACACTTACAAACCATTTTTAAAAATATTGATTAGTTGTAGGGATAAATGAGGATTTATATAATATGAAATACTTTTTATTAACTAGGTTGTTAACTGGTAGTAAAAGGATAAGTGTTGGGGGATTAATATATTCACCTATAGGGTGCAAATCAAGCTAGAAAACACATTTTTACATACGGGTAAAAAATTGTGCATGTGAAATATTGAGTAACTAATTTCACTTGGCTAGAACAAGGTAAAATAGAAAAGGTTTAAAGATGTTGTGGTATATTTATTTGTCTATATTTCAATTCTATATTAGAGGCTCAACTAATTTATTGTTAGTTATGGGTCTTATTAAATGGGTTGAGTTCTTTGGGTCTATACTACTAGAAATTTATAGGCTGATATTTGGTTCATGCTTGTAATTAATCTGGGATTTGTCTTGTAACTTTTATGTAAAACTCTACTTAATGTGAATATTGTCCAATTCTTAGTCTAGTTTCTATAGTTAGTAGTCTAGTGTTTATTTAGTAAATCAATATACGACATTATTATTTTTCCAAGAAAAATATCTTCATTTCTTCTTGTATGCTTTAGGGAAAAAAATTCTAGATGAACATTTTCTACACTTGTACTAACGATTAGTTAGTTTATATTTAAAGAATATAATAAAATTTTATATTAGAAGTAACTTTTGATAGGAAGCCTAAAAACCTAGTATGTGGGGCTTACAAGCTAGGAGAGGATAACAAATAATGGTTAAAATTTTCTAGTACATGAAGACATTTTGAGAATCTAATCATTATTAAAAAAAGAGTCAAGTAAATTAGGATCATATAAATTATGAATTGTTTTACCATTATTGTAATTGGGTTTAGGTTGACTCTATTTCTGTAGGATAAGGCATGAGTCCTTAATGGTTGCATCTAACCCAATAACTCAAATTTATAAATGATAAATATCTACGTAAAGTTATAATTTATTTGAGTAATTTTTTTCTTCATGGAACTTAATGATGTAAAGGAGAGGCACAAATTCTTGTTCATTAATGACCAATTTTCTTGTTTGATATGAAGATAAGTTAGTTTTATATTTTATTTATTCATAATGTTGGTAAAGGTACAAAGGATCATGTTTGCACCTGCTAAACATGAATAAAGGCCCATTCGATCACCTACTAAATATGAAATATTTTTCTTATACATCTATGAAAATTTCAATTATCCACATGTATAGGGTTTATAGCAACAAAATTTTCTGAAACTAACACAATATGATTTACTGACAATAAATTGGGCTGATGCATTATGTCAATTGGACCTACTTTTATCTTTTTAGCAATGTCTATCAAATATATTTATCATTATCTATGGCCCTCATTCGGATTACCCACTTGATTCTTATCGATCTCAAATTCTATAATATAGGGTCCAATATTGTCTCATTATAATTTTCTTTTATTTGGTTCAATAATGTGGTATTCATTTACTTAGATCAAATCAGTCCCATCTAGGTTTTGTCTCCTCCATTAAAGATGAGGGTTGCAAGAAAAGGAACCAATAAAAACTAGATTTTCCTTACCTTTTTCAATGTAGTGTTAATTTTATTACATGTAAAATCTTCCTCCAAAACACCATGAAGGAGATTTTCCTTCACATCCATCTACTCAACCTAAAGTTAAAATATTGTTGCAATAGATAATAGAAACTAAATGGAATTCATCTTAGTAAATAGGGAGAAAATATCACCATAATAGATTCCCTCAACCTAGGAATAAACCTTTCAAAACCAATCTTTCTTTGTACTTCTCAACACTACCATATGAACCAATTTTATGTTTGAACACCCATTTTCATCCAATGGTTTTACATCCATTATAAAAAGTTACTAAGTCCTATGTGAATTTTTTAAATGTAAGCATCTCCTTATTCATGGACACTTTCCAAGACTTTGCATCATTCATAATAATAGCCTCATTTACACTTCTAGGATCATCAATATTAGTATCCAAAGAAAAAATAGATCTCCAATTAGGAGGATTATAGCTATGTTATTGTTGTTTATTCCAAGCAAACCTCTTAAAGAGATAATTTCAATTTTCTACCTTCTCTTTAGAAATCTTTTAAAACTATTCAAATATTTATTAAGCTTCAAGTTCAACTTTCTCAAGGTGGTTGATTCGTATTTTTATTTTCATCCTTTTCTAGCTATATTATAATGGAAGAAGTCTTAACTTTTATTAAGATAACACTTCTACTATACAAAAAAATATTGTACCCTTTCACACAAATACCATAACTAATGAACATACCTTTTATATCCTTGTCAAAAATTTACCTCTTATCCCTAGGCACATGAGCATATTCCTTGAAACAAAAAAGTCTAAGATGTCTCAATCAAGCTAACCACACCTCTATGGGTGTCTTATCAAGAAGATATGATGTAGGAGACTTATTTACTAAGTAATAAGTTATAGCAACTAATTCTACCCAAAACATTTGTTCAAATTCAACCCCACTAATAATATTCCTATCCATCTCCATCAATATCCTACACATTATTTTTGTAACTCCATTCTATTGAGAGCTATGTTGGTACCCAAATATGTAAGCCTTAAAATTTGAAAAATTGGTTGTCTTTGTCCTATTTTGGCCTCTTACTTATAGTTAATCTGAGAGATCTTCAATGGGGAAAAAATTATCTTTATTTTATTTATTTTCCCCCTCATAGTTAGATTATTCATCTTGAATTAGCAAAATACCAAATTTGAATATTTTTTTCCCTTTGTGAACATTCAAGTTACAAAACTTGAGAAGTTCATGAATTTGTGAACTCCTCGAAAATATGATAAAGAAAACATTTATTGCAAAGTTATAAATGTCCCATTTTTTGTAACTTCACAAAATTTTGAAATTAAACATAAAGGAGAAAAAAAAATCAAGTTTCAAAAGGTCACATGGTTCTAAATGTTGAAATGTTTGTGATTTTGTGAACTTTGCAATATGGTTCGACAGGTCACAAAAATGTGACAAAGAGAAAAATGAAGAGAAGTGTGAAATGAATGAAGAAAATGAAAAGAAAGATTACTAATTTTTTATGTCACAAAGTTCATGAATTTATGAACTTTGTGAAAATATAATAAGTTTACCAAGTTCTATCATAAATTTATGAGTTCATGAACTTTGTGAAAGTGCAACATAAAGTTTCATGACTTTTTTATTTTGTTAAAAGTTCAACAATCCAAAGAAAGATAAGGAGGAAGAAGAGAAAATGCAGTAAGTTTCAAATGCCATAAATTTGTCATTTCATGAACATTGCAAAAATGTGACATGATTTCAAAAAATTAAAATATTTAACATAATAAGAAAAAAGGTGAAATATAATAAATTTTAAATAAGAGAGAAACAATGGAATGAAGTGTCAAAAAATATTCTATGTCATCTCCTCCATTATTCTTCAACCACCCCATGTATGTTGCAAGTACTCTAAGACACCATGAATGTAGGTAGATTGCTTCTCACCTGCATTCCATCCTTACAAGATTTGAATTTCTCATCTTGGGGTAAGATTCATTCATGGTTGTGGATTTCAAGATTAAAAAATTGATACTTTAATTCCTTAGCACCCATGGTGTTTTTTTGTCTCGTATCTATTTTTGGGTGACTTTACTAAAGATATTATCCATATAGGTTCTTGATTCTTTTTATAATGGTTGGTCACTAAGCCAATTTTATGTTTTGCAAGTGCCTCGACCTAATTATAGGGTATTAACTACTATATATATGAGCTACAAATGAAATAATATATTTGGTAAAGAGTAGGAAATTATGAAACACACATTTCTAAGAAATTGTGTGTCTCCACGGATATTTGTATTGGTTCAAGGAAATATATAGTCATAGAGATGTATTTTCTCTTACCACATCTATTAATGTGATTGTCATGAGGGTTTGATTTATGTGTGAAAAATAATAATACATTAAAATTATTTGTAATTGTCAATCATTTGAACTCCACATGGTTCATTTAGTTTTGGCTATGGATTATTGAGTATTTCTATTACATAGATGTAATCTTTGAGTGTCATATAAAATCTATTGTTTTGATACTTTACTTGATGGGATGTCTTTCCTCTCTATTTTTCATGACTTTACTAAGATAAATGATTATAGTTAAACCAAAAATCTACCTATATATGTGAACAAAAATTTCTTAGGTGTCATAGATTTTGGTAAACTCATCAAATTTTGGCATAATTTTCCCTTATCTCTCTCAAGAGACTTTACCATTTTTTTATTATTTAGAAGGACCAAGATAATTTGTAATGAAACAAGGCCTCCAATAACATTATCCCACTCACCCTAATGTGTTTGTACCCTCAATTTGGTCCTAAAAAATGTAGAAAAAAACTATGGCACATGTCACCCTTGCATTGAATGTTGAGGCATTCTATAAGAATGCATTTGTTGTTGGGAATGTTCAAAAGGTTTAGATTTGAGGGAAATAGAGATAATTTATTTTATTCAAATCCTAAATCCGCCTATAGATGCAAATGAAACATTATTAAGTGTTACAGATTCCAAGAAATGTTCTATGAAAGTTTGGCATCTTTTATTCTTAGAGATCTTAAAAAGCTTTATCAAATCACTATAGCCTAGAAGGATTGGGAGACTTTAGTCATGAAACAAGGCCTCCACTAACATTCCATTACTAACCCTACCATTTTTGTACCCTTGGTTGGGTCTCATGAGGTGTAAAAATGAAAATATAACACTTGGAATAGATAAAGAGATACGGGGGGAGAGAGGGAGATAAAGGGAGAGATAGAAAGAGAGAGGGATACATATGAAGAGATAGAGGGAGAGATAGAGAGGTAAAATAAGAGAAAGATAAAAAGAGGAAAATAAATATAGAAATGGAGGGAGAGGGAGGGATGGAGATATATATAGAGAGAGTGAGAGGGGGAGAGATATGCATATATTAAGGGAGATATATAAAGAGATAGAGACATCTATAGAGGGAGAGTGTGGGATAAATAAAGAGATAGAGAAAGGGAAAGGGGAAGATAGAGAGAGGGGGAGAAAGAGAGTGATATAATTTGAGAGGGGGGAGGGACGGGGTAAGATAAAGAGGTAAAGATAGAAGGAAAGGTAGAGAGGGGGAGGGAAATACAAATATAGATACAAATACATATACATATACATATACAAATATAGATACAAATACAAATACATATATAGATACAAATACAAATACAGATACAGATATAGATATAGATACAAATATAGATATAGATATAGATATAGATATAGATACATATGCATATATAGATATAGATACAAATACATATACAAATAAAAATATAGATTTAGATACATATAGATATATATGTAGAGATACAGATAGAGAGGGAGAGGGAGAGGGATAGATAGAAAGATAAATATGGAAAAATGGAGAGAGGGAAAGAGAGAGAGGGGGGATGGAAAGAGATAGAGAGGGAGATGGAGATAGGAGAGAGAAATATAGAGGGAAAAAGACCTAGAGAAATAGCTAGAACTAGATATAGATGGATATAGATGGATAAAGGGAGAGGAAGAGGGAGAGTGGGGGAGAGAGAGATAGAAAGAGGAGGAGAGAGAGGGAGAGATATAAAAGGAGAGAGAGGGAAAATATGAAGAATAAAGAGAGGTGGGGAGAGAAAGGTAGAATTAGAGAGATAGGGATAGATGGATTAATAGAGAGAGGGGAGAGGGGGAGAGATAAATAGTGTGAGAGATAGGTAGATAAAGAGAGTTAAAATAGGAGAGAAAGAGAGAAAGGGAGATAGGTAGAGATAAAGAGGGAGATGAAGATAGAAAGAGAAAGGGATAGATAGAGAGATATATTTAGAGAGAGGAAGAGAGGGGAGAGATAAAGAGAGAGATGGAGAGATAGAGATAGAAGGAGGGAATAAATATAGAAATGGGAGAAATATAAGAGGGTGTGAGAATAAAATATAGGGATATATATATATATATAGAAGAGAAGAGGAGGGGAGAGGGATTAAAGAGATATAGTGAAAGGGAGATAGAGATATAGATAGAGGGAGAGATAAATAGATGGATAAAGATATAGAGGGATACATATCTAGAGAGGGATAAGGAGAGAGGGGGATAAGGGGGAGATAGAGATATAGAGAGGAAGTGATAGAATGGGGAGAGATCTAAGGATAGATGATGAGAGATAAAAGGAGAGATAGATAGATAAGAAGTAGATAGACATAAAAAGGGAGAAATAGCTCAAGATGAAGAGATGTACAAGATATAGAGATGGAATAGAGATAGATAGATAGAGAAGGATAGGGAGAGAGATAGAGGGATATAAGAGGGAGAGGGAGACATATATAGCATGATAGAGAGAGAGAGATACATATATATAGGGAAATATAGGCATAGGGAGAGATAGCTAGAGATATTGTGATAGATATGGAAAGCGGGAGATAGAGAGATGGAAATATAGAGGGAGAGTGATGGAGATATAGAGAGATGGGGAGAGAGACGTAGAGAGAGATATAGAGATGGAGGAAGAGATAGAAAGAGACATGGAGATAGAGAAAGAGTGAGAGAGCAATAGAAATATATATAGAGACAAAGAGGGAGAGTGAGGGATATATATATAGAGAGAGAGTATAGTAGATAGAGATATATAGGGAGAGAGATGTAGGGATAAAGTGAGAGATAGATATATTTAGAGAGGGATATGTATCTAGATACAAAGATGAAAATGGGGAGACAGAGAGAGGGGAAGAAATAGAGGGAGAGAGGGAGTGATATAGAGAGGGAGAGATAAAGGGAGAGAGTGGGATATATAGAGAGGGAGAGAGGGTGAGATAAAGAGAGAGAGAGAGAGATAAAAATAGAGATAGATGTATTGAGATGGGGAGAGATAGAGTGATAAGATAGAGAGAGGGAGAGAGAAATATATAGAGAGAGATAAAGAAAGGGAGAGGGAGAGGGAGAGGGAGAGATAGAGTGATAGAGGGATAGAGGGATAGAGAAAGGAAAGGGAGAGGGATTGAATCATATTTTATCAAAGCTTGTACAAAGTTTTAAGTGGGGCCATATCATAGGTTACCATATATTTTTCTCAATTTCTTGTGGTGATGCACATAATCTACTAATGTCACATAACACACTTGAATCATATAATGTGAGTTCTTTATATAACACAATTATGTTATATAATGTGAGAATTTTACATAACATGCTTGTGTCAAATAACACAAGTGTATTATTTACTCAAAATTTGGTCCTCCCCTTTTAATATTGGAATAAGCTTGGATGAATAAGCCTAAGGGTTGGACCTCTATGAAATCTAACAAAGACATTTTTTTCCTATTCAATAATGATTTTAAAACTCAACATCATCATTTTACTCATTTTATAACAAAAAATGATGAAACCACCACCAAAATGACAATCTGTGTTTAGATTTCTAGTCATGTATTTTTTTGTTTATTTTGAATTTATTAACATTTTTTATTTTTTATTTTCTTTTAGTAGAGTTTCTATATTCCTATAATACATGTGTATCATTTTTTCTTTATAACTTTTGATACACTTATCTAATTTTTTTTTAAAAGTACTATATTATGTTTCATTCTATTCACACTCACACAAATTATATTTTTTATCAATTTTGTACAAATTATGTAACATGCATGCTCAATGATACAATTTTCAATATGCATCCACTTTAAAAATCATAAAAATATATTTAAAAAATAAACTTGTAATACTCACTTATTTTATTTGGAAATTATCTTTATCTCAATTCACAAATGTCCATTGATAAATTATGATACATTATAAAAAATATTTATTAAGATCTCTTAAATTATTATAAAATAGTAAAA
Source organism: Sequoia sempervirens (assembly GCA_007258455.2). Lineage (NCBI taxonomy): Eukaryota > Viridiplantae > Streptophyta > Pinopsida > Cupressales > Cupressaceae > Sequoia > Sequoia sempervirens. Next base: position 560,303,556 of record VDFB02047230.1, read on the forward strand.
TGCCTATAACTTATAAATATATAAATAATCCTATCAACTAAATTCGAAAGGAAATAAATTTAAAAACCTAAATATATAATCATTATTTATACATATTAAAACAATTAATGATAGAACTGAGGTGGCCTATCAGAGCATATCAAAGGCTAAAATGGTTTCCATAATAGTGCAATGCAATGGATTCTATCATGATCATCCAATTTCTGTGAATGGGTTTGTTCATGTTTAGTGGATGATTTAATGATTTGATCTAACATGACAAGTACATTACATACCATCTTAGAAGATATAGGTGGATCGTGCCTTCTTACATGACTAGTGATAGAGAATATTTGCATCCCATTTAATAATTTATAATTAGTTGATAGGCTTTTTCTATGGACTTGCGACTCCACAAAGTATCGTTCAACCTATCTCACACCTACAAACAAGTATAAGGCCATCAAAAAATATTTTTTAGTGGTCAAGAAGCAAGTTTCAACTCCCACATTAGCTAGATAAATATGAGTGATTTGTAATCACTTTTTAGAATATTTTTCCATTATTAAATAGTATCTATCACCACCCAACATGTAGATAAATATATGTGAGTTGTAGCTACTTTTTAGAAGATTTTTCTATAGATAAAGATTAGTGCTTAGGGAATAGAAAAATATTTTCTTGTAAATAAAGATGAGTAGTCACCGCCCAACTCAAAGTATATACATATACTTGAATTCAATAACTAATGTGTAGAAATTTTGGAGATAGAAGCAACTACAAACAAATCACACCATTGGTCTTGTGAAATTTGGTATTTGCTTCCTCCGTTAAGTCCATTAATAAAGAGTTGTGAACATTATTTGAAAGTGAATACAATGCAAGTTTTTGATTTTGCATGTTATATTTAGTATCATTTTATATAATTTATCTTTCTATAGTTTTATTGGTTTGTATATCGGGAGTGGGCTATCATGTCTTATTTTTCTTTTGTATAATGTCTTTTACATGCCTTATTAATGGATATAAGGTAAAGAAATTTTGTAAAATCTTCATACATATCATTACCTAGTATCATTATGACAATTAAAGTACCTTACCAGTTCTAGCAAAGCACCCACAATAGGTAGAAAAGATCATGGTAACATTTCAAGTGCTTTTTATCCTCTTTGAAATAGCTATATAAAAATTGTATGTAGATCATGTAGGATATACCCAACAATATTATCAAACTACATCATTTTCCAACTATAAGAATAACATAAAGAAACACAACATTGATAAAGATTTTTAGTTAAATCTGTATTCTTATATTTCAATTTTTTCACAAATAATAAAAGAAACACAACATTTATAAAAAGATCTATTGAAATTTTTCCTCCTACATTTCAATTTCTTCACAAATAACTATTAGGATAGGTGACATTATAATTTCTATCCTAAGTTGATTTTTATGTGTCTTTATGTTCTTTGGAAATTTTCCTAGAGGACACAAGAGGAAAAATATTTATTATTTATTTTCCTTTTCCAAATTGTAATTGTATTCATAGAGGTTGACACACTATGGTGACAATTATAGAGAATTTTGGGGGAATATTCCATTTAAGCATCCACTTTCTAGGTGGGGACTATCCAAAAGTGCATGATCTTGCATTTTCATTTACATGTTTTGCATGTTATCATGGGTTGGATTCCCAAGTTTGCATGTTCTAGGTACAATTCGTCGGAGCCATCAAAGAGTAATCGAGCACTCAGAATTGACCAATTGTGATTGTCTATGGGTTAGATTCCCATGTGATGGCTATGTGATCATTTAATATTTTTCACTATGTTTATGGGTTGTCCACTAAGAGGGGTGTGAGTTTTTTCAGGTGGTTTTACAAGTGTTGTTTTGGGATACCGCAAGTGGTATTCTCTCCCATAAATCTCTATATACTAGAGCCTTGTGTGGTTTCATAAGTTTGTTTGTAGGTTGTCATAGTAACAAAGTATTGTTGAGATTCAAAGAGGAGTGTTGTATTGATGTATACTTCATTTAAAAATTAATACAAGCATTGCATCTATTTGGGTGTGGATTTTTTTCTGCAAGGTTTTCTCCATGTATATCTTGTGTCACTTGTGGTATTATTGTTTTTCTTTCATTCTTGGAATTTCTAATCCAATAACACATTATTGGTAATCTTATATACATAATTTCATATTTTCAATCACATTATTAAGTTCTATTTCTACAAGTTTCACCTTGTTTATCCAATATTTGGTATCAAAGCTAATGATTATGTTGAAAGAGGGATTCCTTTCTCTTAACTGTTGAAGGTTTTTGGCTGCAGTGGGAGCTTTTGCTTTGTGGGTTTTGGATATTTATGAAGAACATTGAAAACCATGGCTTTAACCTCCCTTCTATATATTGAGAAATTCAAGGGCACTGGTTACGAGATGTGGAAGTTGAAGATGAAGGATCTCCTTGAAGAGAGATATCAGTGGTTGTAGTTTCAAATGAAAAGAAACCATCTGGTGTGTTTGATGAAGATTAGAATAAAATGGACAAGAAGTCATGAGGAACCATTTGATTGTGTTTTGTAGATTTCATCCTCTTAAATGTTTCAGAAGAATTTACCACATACAAGTTGTGGAAAAGCATAGGTGATATTTATCAAACTAAAAGTCTAAATAATAAATTATATCTCAAAAGGTGTTTATATTCTTTGAAAATAAAGTATGGTGATTTTTTTTTAGAACATTTAAATTCTTTTAATATGGTTATAAGTCAGCTTGCATGTGTAGATGCTAAGATAGAAGAAGAAGACAAATGCATATTGTTTCTTTGTTATTTACTCGAATCATGGGAAAATCTAATTATTGTCATAAGTGGTGGTGGTGTAGAGCCAAATATGGATAATCTCATTGATACACTTCTTTCAGAATAAATTCCATGAATGTGGACTCCCAAGATGCACTGCATGTGTCAGGAAGGTCCAAAGGAAAAGGAGGACCTAAAGGGGATAAAAAGAGAGACAAGTCTAAAGGATGTTTTAAAAGCCCCCAAGAAAAGCAGAGTAAAGTGTTAGAATTGTGGTAAGAGAGGGCACGTGAAGGAGTGTAGAAACAAGAAAAAGAGTTCAAATACTTCCACATAAAAGTCCTCAGAAGGTGGTGATTTTGATGCTTTGTTTATTTCTGCTAACACTATTATTAATGATGCTTGGCTTATTGATTCAGGTTGCTCCTACCATATGAATCCTCACAAGGAGTGGTTTACTTCATATCTGGCTTATGATGGGGGAGAATTTTTCCTTTGTAATAACAACATGAAGAAGATTGTTTGTAAGGGAAAGGTAAAGTTGTGTTTCAATGATGGAAGGGTTAAAAGTCTTGATGATGTTTTGCATATTCTAGGACTTGCAAGAAATTTACTTTCAGTATCCAATTCGAATGGTTTTGGAATGCATGTGACATTTGATAAGTCTAGTTTCAAGTTGGTAAGAGCGAGTTTGATGATTGATAAAGCATCTCAGATATGGAATTTGTTTAGGTTTAATGCCTCCACTTTTTGTAACTCTTCCAATGTAACTAGTACTAAAAATTCATGTATGTTGTGGCCCCATAGATTGGGTAACATAAGTGAAAAGGGTCTTAAGACCATTTTAAATAAAAATTTGGTTGACAATTTTCTAATTATTCTATTGGAAAAAAATGTTTTTTGTGAGCATTGTGTGTTTGGGAAACATAATAGATCATCATTTCCTAATGGAACTAACAAAGAGAATATATTATTAGAGATCATGCATTCAAATTTGTTTCAACTAGTGGATGTTGAATCTTTTGGAAAATCTCATTATTATGTTACTTTCATTGATGATGTCGCAAGATACACCTAGATTTATTTTATGCATGAAAAATCTAAGGTTTTTACTAAGTTTAAGGAATTTAAATACTTACTTGCGAAGCAACCAGATTATAAGATAAGGTTATTGAGATCTGACAATGGGGGTGAACATTGTTCTAGTAAATTTGATGATTTTTGTAAGTATGTAGGTATTGTTAGGCAAAAGACTACTTATACACCCCAAAAAATGGGGTAGCAAAGAAAATGAACTAAACCTTAATGGAAAGAGCTAGGAGCATGTTGAGTGATGCTAAGCTTGATAGATGTTTTTGGGTAGTGTAGACACATAAAATTGACCTAGGCTTGCAAAATTTATCTTCTCCATATTTCTTCTTAACATAATTAAAATATTTAATTATGTCCTATAGTCCAAATTCAACTATTAATTAAATAATTCTCAATTATTTAATTAATTCACATCTTTTATTCTTCCTAACTATTTAAATAAATAAATTATATTTATTTTATTTAAATACGTCGCTAATTTCTTATGTCTCTCTACAAACTTTATTTATTTATTTAATTATTGTCCACCTTGGCTTTTTCTAATTTTAAATAAAATCATTTATTTAAAATTGTCCACTTTCTATTTCTCACCAAGTAAATAATTTAAAATCATTATTTACTATCACATGACCCCACCACTTTTGAATTAAATTAATTTTTAATTTAAAAGGTCCACTCAGCCTCTTAAAATCAAATAATTTTTAATTATTATTTGATTCTCCAACAACCCTTTTTTCCGTACCCAATATCTCTTTGTCGCATGCATTTTGGTTCATTGATTTGGTTTTTCTAAAATCAAATCTCAGCCCTTCATTTCAAATTTTACCCTAATGTTTCCCTAACCTTAATTGTTGGTTGTCACATTTAATTTCAACCCTTTCTCTTAGGGCATATCTCATCTGACAATCCTAACCATTCATCCAAAATTGACTTTTCTATAAAAAGGCAATTTTGGCCTCATTTGACACACTTCATGTTGGCATAACTTCATATTTTATGCATACTATAAGCTTGCTTGAGTACACCTGCAATATTAGTAGAAATCCTTCAATATTTTCTTAGGGCTTAGTCATAGTCCTAGTTGGTCATCAAAAATCTAAGGGAAAACACCATTTTGTAGCAAATGGAGAAGGGCAATGAAGGTCAATCATGGAGGGCATGAAGACTTTTGGTGAGATTGTTCTTTATTTGTGTAGTTTTTACTACATTGTACTTCATTGTTTAGCTAGGGTTTTGTTTATGCATTTAATTTCATGCTAACCTGACTTTTTTCCTTAGTTACATTGGTGAACCTGATGTGAAAATACTTTTTTTTCCATATTTTGGTATAGATTTTTATCATTTTTTTGTAGGTACAGGTACAAAATGCCGCAACTAGAACTTTTTGAGCCGCCATTGATGTGTAGTGATGCATTCACCTTCAGGAACAATGCATCCGCAATAGTGAGCCACATCTAATAGCTTGAGCGATGCATTCACTCTACTGCAATGCATCCGCAGACCCAAGTGACACATCTATTGTTGAGACACATCTGATAGACAAAATGACGCATTTGCCTGGTAAAATTTTGCTTTCAATTTTTTACAGTATTTTCCAAATTTCTCTTTTCAGTTTGGTAGATTAGGGATTTTTGGGTTATTAATCTGTTGTTTGTAGCATGTGGCAAGCTGGAAGGAGAGGCTAACATTTGTTTGTTGATGATTTTATAACCTTTTTCACAATCCCAAAGAAAACAAAAAAACAATCACAAACAACTTGCATTCACATTTCATGGTTTAAAATGAACACAATTTGTATTGAAACTCATCAAGGCTTAAATTTACAAGCATTTTCATAGCATTGCTTTTAAATGAACAGTGTTTGTCTCACACTAAGTTGGGTTAAAAATGAACAAGTTTTTGGTGTTTCTTGTGTTTTAGTAATAGCTTTTTAAGTGTGTATGCAATTCTCTTGTGCCTTGTTGTGATCCTGAGAAACAAAAACACTTAGAGGTTGTTACTTTACCACCCCCTTATTTCAATTTGGGCATTAAAATGAACAAGTATTTTTAATTTGTGTAACCCTGATTCAATAATAAAAGTATCCTCTCCTCTTGTGCACTTGTGAATGTTAGAGTAATAAGTTATTATGCTTAATTAATTATATCATATTGATTAATTAATTAAGTCACTTATTCCTCTTTGTTACATAAGCTAAACTTAGGCACATTAATAATTAATTAATTATTAATTATTAAGTGTGCACACTAGGGTTTCATTTAGGGTTTCCCTTTTAGGGTTTCTTGATCTCCTTCATAAGGATTGATCTCTTTGTAATATTCGATTCTCTTAATGCATTTTTACACTTTGAGGTTTATAGAACATCTTCTTTGGTTCTTCATATCTTTTGCATGTGACAGGTATCCACCTTGCATGCAGTTGATCTTGGTTTTCTAACAGTGAAATCCTGGGTGCAAGAGAAATTGTTATTGAATCTAGGAATTGGGTCTTCCTTGGTGGGAAAAATTACTCACCCCAAGGCGACTCAAACCAACAACGAAGCTTTTTAGCCAAGCTACTCCCGACCATTATACAAATGTGAATCCTAATGGAAAAATTAGAATTATAGGTGCAGATTTTTTATGCAAACAAATTTATCTTACCTCACGCATAGCCACCTGAATGGGTGCCCAAACTAAAAACCTTTTGTGTAGTTGCCAAAATCCCTTTCTATTTGTTGGTGCAACAACGGTCATTGCCAATCCATCCCACGTTCTCATAGTTCTTAGTAGAGGTGAAGAGATTTTCATGAGAGAGTCATGATAACTTGAAGCTTGGTTGACCTGGAGAAGTCAGTTTTGTGGAGGGGAGCCAGTGTGGCAAGGCTTCTAAGACACCCACTAAGAATAAGTGCGACTGGGGAAATCTAAGTGGGAATCCAGTGGATATAGTCCTTGCCATCCATAGGGTTGTGCTTGTCTTCGTTGTGCTTTATTTTCAACATTCAAAGACAAAACCATGTGTTTTCCAAGTGTTTTTTGAACCAATGAGCACATAAAAATCCTTACAAATCTGGAACAACACATTCAAACTGAAATAATCTCAAAAATCTGCCAAAAAAAATTGCAAGGAAACCAAACTTTAGACTCTATGTAACACATCCAAGACTCTCTGCAATGCGTTTGACCTTCTAAACTACATTTGAAAAACAAAAAAATGCATCTTCCTGTAATGAAATGGATTTGCTTCACAAAACAACACAATTGACCTTTTGAACCACATTTGCAATCTGAAACCACACATGTTATTGTTTTGCAATGCGATTGCTTCACAAAATACTGCATTCAACATGTTGAACCGCATATGTGGTCTAAAACAACACATCTGCTGAAACTAAAATGCATTTGAGACTCTGCAATGCATTTGTCACCTGAAACGAATCATTTTCCTATTATTTTGGAAAAATCGTTGTCACTATCCAAATTCGAGACCAAGCATTTTCAATCTTTTTCCAAACATCTTTTTCTAGTGGCCTCTATTCAAAACCAAAAAAAGAATTGCTCAAAATATCCATCTTTGCATCTTTTAGCTTGCATTTTACCATAGGTCCACTTTTGCAAATTTTTAGTTGCATCTTAGGATCCATCATCATTTCCAGCATAAACAAGCTCTTAGGTCCTCATTTTTTAAAACTTTAGAATAGGAAAAATTTCCATACTTTGTGAAACCTTTGCCTTCAAAAGTAGATTATCATTGGACTAAATCAAAACCAATCCCTTAGTCTTTGTCCTTTTGTGAGATATTTCTGACTCATAAGTCTAGTTAGGAAACCTCACTTTGTAACCTTGTCATTTTCACTTAGTCCTACAAAAAGTCCTTTGATAATCCAAATTGAGACATTGACCAAGCATTGAGTGGTTAGTAAATCTTTCCTACAAGTCTACCAAAATTGATTGCACCTTAGACCTTTGCATTTGTATTGTCATACCTCAAAACACTTTAGTCTTCTACCATTCATTGTAGTCCTCATTATCACTTTGCATTTGGCATCCCTTTTAGACAACATTGTCACTATTGCATTCCTTATTTCAAAAATCCAAAAAGCATAGTGTCATTCCCATTCATAGATTTGGTTATCATTCATCCTTCCTCATTTGAGCAAACCCTTATATGGTTGAGACTAGGTTACAGAGAAAGAGAAACAAACATACCCCTTTGGAAGAGGAAACAACCCCTAAAACTTTTCTAATGACATGAACTTAAACACAAAAATGGGGAACCTTTCATCAATCCCTTTGGCGACATGAACATTGCATCCTCATCACGTAACCCCTTTGAACAATTTATACATAGAGACAAAAACAAACAAGTGTTCATGGAAGACCTAGAAGCTACTGCCCAACACCCCGATGTGGCTTCCTTTGTAGAGGAATTACTCTTGCAAGATTCAGAAAGATACTTAGCCATGCTTCTACACCAAGGGGCTAAATTTCCACGAGGTTTCAATATTAACACCTTAAGAGCAACATCTCCTGATCATACTACACAAACTAGCCAACCCCTTACAACACCACAACATAATGCAAACAATACACCCATTGGCGCCACAACACAAAGTTCCACAAACACTATCAATGCTACTTCCATTGGAACCGCCACTCAAAACATGTCCAACACAATCAACACAACATCTATTGTGGGAACATCAACCATAGAACATGCCATATCCCAATCTACCCCACAAATATCAACAACTCTATCATAAATTGTTGGGGCTACCTTTGGGTCTTCAACCAATACAATGGGGACAAATTCATCAAACCTTTTATTTTGATCTTCATCTAGTGCTATGGGAATGACATCATCACATCTTTTACTTGGGTCCTCAACTAATTCCATGGGGACAAACTCATCGAACCCCTTTGGGAGGAATAAAAGACGAATTACTATTCAAGGTCCCCAACCCAATGTTAATACTTCGTCACAAATCAATACCAACACTAATGTCCCCCAAAGGAAAAACACTAATATCCCACATGACCACATTTACCAATTTGGACAAGAAAATCAAATAACACAACACATGACTCCATTTGGATATCAAAACATTCAAGGGAAGCATATTCCACAAATACAAGCTAACACTATTGGAATGCGCATTCCCACATACGTGTCACATATCCATACACAACAACACATTCCCATTCAAAATTATCAATACCAATAAATTCTAACCCAAAATGCATCATACATTCCACAACAAGACATCTCAAATCAGAACGTACCATCACAACAAATAGGAACTCATGGGATACCCATTACCGACATGTGTGACACTACAAATAACCCTATAGTAGATGCACTCACAACTCAACTTGCGGCCTTTCAAAAACAAGTGGAGAACATGCAGTTGTCCAACAAGAAGACCCACATGTCCTATGACTTATGTCCATACCCATTTGACATGAGTTTACACATGCCACCATTCTGTCTAGGATATGTGGTATCCAACTTCTCCAAATACAAAGGCAAGACTAATCCCCTTGAGCACATAAGAGTGTTTACAACCAATTGCATGGATGTTGCATATGAACATACTTATTTGATGAGACTCTTCCCTAGGAGTCTCATGGGTCCCGCACTTGAATGGTTTGCTACCTTTCCCAAAGGAATAGTCATGGGATGAACTTGTTGATAAATTTGTAGAAAATTATGCCTATAACATCGACACCGATATCACCGTTGCCACTTTATGCCAAATGACTCAAGAAGACACTAGAGAGACCTTCATTCCATTCTTCTAAAGATGGATAGGTTTAGCCAGTTGATTTCATGTTGAGATACTAGAAAAGGAGAAGGTAAACATGTTTTTCCAAAACCTTGTAGGCAAATTGAGATATAATTTGCAAGTTCATTGTTGCACCACTTTCACAGACCTTGTCAAAAAAGGAGTCCAACTTGAAAAATCCTTTATTGCTAAAGGAGAACTCAAATATGGCAACAAGAACACAAACCCAAACCCACCTAATGAAAAAAACAAATATTGGGTCAAAAACAAACATATCACCAATGATGGCGTTGTTGATGCTAAAGTAGTAAGCATGATAGGTCCTGCAATCACGCTCATAGGAACTTAACCACAAAACACTCCCTTTACCACATCGATACCTACGAAAAACACCATCCAGAATAATCAAGACCAAGGGAAACCGTTTCAAACAAGATAATTTCTAAAAAGACACACATACACCCCCTTGGGTGAACTAGTTGAAGTTGTCCTCAAGAAGCTCCTCCAAAACAACATCATCACATTGCAGGACCCTAGGCAATTCAAGCCATCTTGGTGGGACGATAATGCATTCTTCGATTACCATCGAGGAAAAGGGCATAAAACTTATTCCTGTAGACAATTAAGAAATTGCATCTAGGATCTTATTGAAAATCGTACCATTGAAATAGGTGGTCAACAATTTCCTTCAAACTCGGATCATACAATTCATAAAAACCCACTACAAGATTATGGTTTTGGTAATCCCTCTGCGTGAGGTCCAAAGAAGAAGAACAATCAAGACAATTACACTCACGTTTCTTTTGAATATTCTAGTGGACCTATCATTAATCACCTTCGAGCTGTTGATGAACACGTCAATACTATCACCATTAAGAAGACTCTGAAGTGTAATGTAATCGATCATTGAGGAAAAGTCACAATAGTTGGTTCTCCTACTAGATAGTCAAAGAGCACAATACTCAGTCCCTCTGCCAAACATTCACAACCTAAAGGACAATTTAATCTTATTGACCATTTGGGTAAAACGCCCGCCCAAATCTCCATACTCGAGCTGCTATGCATCTCACCTGCACACAAAGCCATACTCAATAAGTTCTTATAGTATTCTTCAATACCTAATGGCATTGATGTCAACCACTTCAAAGCTGTGGTCAGATACTTGACCACTCCCCATCACATCACCTTTTCATACCTAGACTATTCTTCACCTAAACCATCTCACAATGATGCACTGCATATCGAAATATTCATCCATAAACATAAGGTTAGATGAGTTTTAGTAGATGGCAGAGCAGGATTGAATATATGCTCTCTAAAATTGGTCAAAGCACTAGGCTTCTCTAATTCTTGTGTGGATGCTACCAAAAGCATTGTCATAAAGGCATATGATGATGAGGAATGCTCTTCTAGGGGCATTATCACACTTCCTATTCATGTGGGGCTGGTAATTGTAGATACAACATGTCAGGTCCTAGATCTTGAACTACCTTACAACATCTTACTTGGTCGACCCTAGATCCATGCCTTAAAGGTCGTACCATCCACTTACCACCAATGTCTCAAGTTTTATTTTGATGGCACTGAAATTACCATACTTGGAGATCTTGATCCCCTCCAATATTGTACCAATTTGAGAAGTATTTCAAAACACCAATTGCCAATTAACTACAAAGCTTCAACATCCACATCTTCTAAATACATCAACCTATCTACACTTTCCAAGCCATCCACATCCACTCCTTTTTCTTCCACCATACCGAGAGTCAATTCGAACATCAAGATCCAAGACCAAGGTTGCAGGGAATACAAGTTGAACACAACCTATTGTATCACTAAAATACCCAAGTCTCCAAAAGCTGATGGTAGGCCTTGTTTCAAACTAGAGCACAAAGATATTTTTAAGGTTCCTCCTACAATGACTTTGACAAAATGGGGGGAACTAAAAAAAGAGGACATTGAAGACATATCAGCTTGGATTTACAAAGACATGGAAGACCTACCTTTGTTACCAATACAACAATATGGCAAAGGCTATGAGATGATGAAGGCAAAGGGCTATGATGGAACTAGTGGCCTTGGTATAAACAAGACTGGAAGATGAGAACCTATAATGCCTTCTAGAAGACCAAAGAATCTGGGGTTAAGGTTTGAGCCAATCAAGATTGATGGTCCATGTACCCATGTACTTTCAGGTGAGAGCGTAAATGTTTCTGAAAGTGTCGAGACAATCAAAGATTCCCTTGCCAAAATTGACTCGTACGAGTGGGAATTTGGTTCTCAAAGATCCTTGAGTGACTATGACCTTGCCAAAAATTTTCTAGAACCTGGTGAGATTTCTTTTGATGAAAGATTTAGACAAATGTTTAAGATTGGTCCACCACATAATCTTTCTAATGACAATCCTAAAATCCCAAAGAAAAGAGAAGAGTGGGTAAGACGTTTTTTGCCTCATTATGATGACAAACTTGAGCCATCACCTGACCCTATTGACCATGATTCTAATGTGTTTTTCCCTTATATTAGTCATGATTCCCACTCGTTTGTCCCCTATTATGACCATGAGTCCAATTTTCCTGAGTCTAACAAAGATGACGACTAGCTAGAATCCTCCTGGGACTTTGAGGACAATTTCTTCTTTACCCTTTTAGCCTTAACTTGCATGATTTCACATCATCCCCACATTTCACCAATACTAATGATGGTATCCCTTATCTACCCATTGCTCATTGACTAGGATCAACAAGGCCCACCCAATATGGACATTTTTCATAATGACGAAGCTATTGCAGAATTCAAGGGACTTCGTGAAGGAATACTCAGTGGGGACCATAAAGCCAAATTAGCTATAGATCTAGATTGTGCAACATACTTTGGGGAGATTTTGCAATCCTCCAGTCACAAAAATAGTAAAAATAAAGCAAAAAAATACACGTCTTTAGGTGAAAACCGCTAGGCACCTTCTGACGATACAAAAGTCAAAATAAAGGATGTATCCAAGGGTGAAAACCTCTTTGAGGTTCCTAAAGATGGAGGATTGGAATTTTTTCCCATTACATAGGAAAAATTGGCAATTCTCATTGAGGACACCATAGAAGTTAATATAGCACACTTGAAGATCCTAAAATGGTTCTCTTTGCAGCTTCCTTGACAAAAGAAGAAAACCCTGAATTTCAAAAATTCTTCTTGGAACATAAGATTAACTTTGCATGGTCCTATGCCAATATGCTAGGATTCGATCCAACATTAGTTTTGCACCATCTAACCTTACTTCTAGATGCTAAACCAGTCAAGAAAAACTTGCGAAAGATGCACCCCCAGATTGCCTTGTTAGTCAAAGTTGAGCTCAAGAAGTTTCTAGACGCGGGGTTCATAAGATCAATAGACTATTTTGACTGGATTTCAAATCTCATGACTATCACTAAGCCAAATGGTCAAATACGCATTTGTACAGACTTCCACGATCTGAACAAGGCATTCCTAAAGGATGTTTTTCCACTTCCCAACATAGACATCATTGTGGATCTTACAACTAGATATGAGATGTCCTGCATGGATGGTTTCTCAAGATATAATCAGATTCACATTGCCCTAGAAGATCAACACAAAACAACATTCACTTGTCCCTGGGGTACATATTGTTGGAACATTATGCCTTTTGGCCTCAACAATACAGGTGCCACATATCAACGAGCCATGACAACAATACTTCATGATCTTATGCACACACTAATGGAAGACTATGTGGATGGCCTCTTAGAAAATTCTTTGACACACAATGATCATCTAAAAGTATTGGATAAAATTTTTAAGAGGTTAGAAGAGTACAAGGTCCATTTGAATCCTAAGAATTGTGTGTTTAGTGTGACTTCAAGAATTTTTTTTGGATACATAGTTTCTCACCAGGGCATTGAAGTGGACCTCACTAAAGTGAAAGAAATATTAGACATGCCTCTTCCAAAAGGAATCAGTGAGCTAAGAACATTGCAATGAAAACTATAGTCCATTCGATGCTTCATTGCACAACTAGCTGACAAATTCCAACCTTTCCAATACCTGCGATGCACGGGCATCCCCTTTGTGTGGATTGATAAGTGTCAAGTGGAATTCCAACAAATCAAAGACTACCTTTTGACACCACTCATCCTAATGCCACCCATTGAAGGAAAGCCTCTAATCCTATACATTTTGAAAACTACTTTAGCACTAGAGGCATTGCTTGCACAAAATGACCATGATGAGAAAGAAAGGGCTATATACTACATCAGTCACACATTGGTCGGATATGAACTCAACTACACACCCATTAAACATGCATGTCTCACAATTGTCTTCACCACCCAAAATTTAATACATTACATGCTTAACCACAAGACACAACTAGTAGAAAAGATTGATCCCTTTAAGTATCTTCTCAATCGGGTAGTGTTAACAGGTTGGTTGGAAAAATGGGTTATGATACTGAATGAATATGATATACAGTACATGGACCGCAAAGCTATAAAAGGACAAGTAATAGCTGATCAACTCATAGATGCTCCCGTGCAAGGTGATCACTCGTTGGTAGCCGAATTCCCAGATGAATCTAGCTTTCATGTGGATCCTAAATCACCTTGGAAGCTCTATTTTTAAGGGTTCCATACAAGTCATGGTTCACAGCAAGAATATTTTCCATCACACCACAAGGGGATTATATTCCTAAGCCATTATGAATCACCTTCCCTTGCACAAACAATGTTGTTGAGTATGATGCACTCATCACAAGACTCTGAATGGCCATTAAATGGAAAATCAAAACACTTCTAGTCTTTGGAGATTCTCAGTTGGTCATCATCTAGGTTAATGATGAATATGACACCAAGGATGAAAAATCGATGCCTTACAAGCGCATGGTTGATAGATTTCATTCATATTTCCACATGCTTGCTTTTGAGAAAATTCCTATAGAAAAAAAAGGAAGTAGATGCAATGGCTACGATTGGATCTTTGTTAGACATTCCCAACAACGTGCCGCAATTTGAGTTCTTAGTGGAAAAACAATTGGTTCTTGCTTATGATATTCCTAAGTTAGGAATGGTTTGTGAGCTTGTTGGTCCTAATTCACCTTGGCATCAAGACATATATGATTACCTTTAGTCCCAGACACTTCCGTCAAACCTTTTCAATAACCAACATAAATCCTTTATCCGCAAAGCCACCTATTTCACCATCATTAGTGACACCTTATACTGACGCAGCTTTGACAATACCCTTCTTTGATGTCTTGACACTGATGAAGCACTAACAACCTTACATGAGGTACATGAGGGTATATGTGGATCTCATTCGAGTGGCCCAACCTTAGCTAAGAAATTTATGAGACTTGGGTATTACTGGCCGACAATGGAAAATGATGCCCTTCAGTTTGTAAGAACATGTCATCAATGTCAAGTACACAATGATCTAATTCATGTGCCAACACAAGAACTTTAGCCAATTACTTCTCCTTGGCCCTTTGCAAAATGGGGACTCGACCTCATGGGTAAAATCCATCCCACCTCACCTAATGGACATACATTCATTATCACCTCCATTGAATATTTCACCAAGTGGATCGAAGCCATTCCCCTCACATATATAACCAACAAGCGAATTTCCAATTTCCTCCTCAATTACATCATCTTCCAATATGGTGTTCCACAATCCATCATCAAAGACAATGGTCATCCCTTTAAAAATAAAGATGTTCATGAGCTTTGTAAACACTTCCACATTCAACACAATTTATCCACTCCCTATTACCCACAAGGTAACGAGCAAGCTGAGGCATCTAATAAAACAATTATCAAAATTATTAAGAAGACCATCAATGACACTGGTAGTGACTGGAATTTACAACTTAACCCTACTCTATGGCCTTATCACACAAGCATCCACACACCTACGAGAGCCACCTCCTTTTCCTTAGTCTTTGGAGTTGAAGCTATCCTACCCATCGAGGTCAAAATCCCCTCTCTGAGTCTCCATGAAGGGATTGATCGATGAAAAAGAGTACCAACAGTCTCGACTGCATGAGTTGGAAATGTTAGAAGAATTAAGACAAAATTCCTTGAATCATTTACAGGCATATCAAAATCACCTTTTTTGTAGTTATAACAAGAGAGTTATGGTCCACAAATTTGACATTAGCAACTTGGTCTTAATACAAAATCCAAAGAATTAGTTTGACTATGAGAAGCCTTGCAAGTTCGGGCCTGATTGGCTAGGCCCTTACATCATCACTGTCGCATTTGGTTCTGGTGCTTGTCAATTAGCTACTCCAGATGGGGAACAATTGACAAAACCCATCAACAATTTTCATCTCCGTAAATTCTACACATAGCATCAAAGAGCTTGGCTGAAAACCATAAAAATACAAAAAAAATTGTCACACTGATGAAAACCTAGCAAACAGGCTTCTTGGTGACACCAAAATAATCAGAAAATATCAAAAATAGTAAAGAGAAATAATTCGTCCAATAGTGAAAACCGCTTCGGTGGTACTTCAGATAAGTACCATGGTGAAAACCTAGAAAACATGTGCCATGTATAGTCAGTCTTTGCTTCACCATATACTGTCATTCCATCTACCTTTGTCCATAATAAATGCCCAATCATCTAACATCTTCATAATTTTTGTTATAAATTCTTGTCATTTCTTTCCATGGCTAAAAATGGTTGACATCAGGTCTGGCATATCCTCAACCTAACTAGGGGAAACCCTTATCATCTAACTGCAATGGGTCTCGCACATGGTCCCAAAAATCAGAAAAAGTCCTAAAAAAGCCATAAAAATCAGAAAAAGTCCTAAAAAAAGCCATAAAAATTAGAAAAATGTCCTTAAAAACTCCAATTTTTTTTATTAGACTTCAAAATCCAAAAAAAATCAAAACATGTCAAAAAAAAAAAAATCCAAATAACACCTAAAAATCTCAAAAACAAAGTCATAGTATTCCATATCATTGTCTCAGTCTTTGTCATTGTCAAACTATGTTGTCTTTGTGCATTTTCTACATAGGCAAGGCTCATCTTTGAGCCCCCAAGAGATTAGGTTAGTCCTTTTAGGTTTGTCCAAATAAAATCATGACTCAATCTTTGATCAATAAGACAAAGTCATTGGTCGTGTCAAACTACGTGGTCTCTGAGTGTATGGCATAGGAAAGGCCATCAATCAATGAGTCCCCAAGGCCACACTAGGTCTATCCATTAGGGTTCCTAACATTCACTATCACACACATCAGATATCTTCAAATCAAACGAATTCTTTTCCATCCTAAAATTAGACAACTCTTAAACAAAGTTTGACAATCATCTAAATCAACATTTCAATTAAATTGGCATGTCAACACAAGCATGCATCAATCCAGTCATCTAGTCAACTTTGGTCAAACTGTCATAACAAATCAACCTTTCAACTCTTGGTTATTCTTCGGATACATCTTTCCAAAGAACAACTCTTGTCAATTATTTATGCTTTAGGATATGTCTTTCTGAAGCATTGACTCTGTCATCTGGAATTTTAAGGGATTCTCTTGACATTTGAGGATCGATCTTCTCGACATCGACATCATTCAAGATGTGTCCTTCCTAAATTTGGCATTACCTGGCATTTGTCACACATAAACCTAGACTTCATCAATCCTAGCATCTCAACATCAAAACACTTGACATTTAAACATACTTGGCAAACATTTGGAAAACACTATCTTTAATATTGGCACTTGTCATTTAATTTTTTATCATGTTGCTAGTTCCTTGAGGATGTCCTGACAGCAGGATTTAGAGGAGCAATGACATATCATGATGCTTGTCTTGTCTTTTCAAATAGTCATGTTGCTAGTTCCTTGATGATGTCCTGACATCAAGATTGAGAGGAGCAAGGACATTTCATGGATTCTCTTTCTTGTTTGTGGTTGGTTGTGACAAAAATACTGGGGAAATTGAGTTCCTCATATGAGTCATAATTATCCTTGTCTGTGACCGCTTGTTCTATGGGATGGTATGACCATGCACACCATTGATTTATGTCATATCATGGTCTTTTTTGGCCATTTCAATAATTCGCGCAATGATGATTAGAGAAACACCTATTATTTCTTTGGAAATATAGTGAAGGATTCTTTCTCCACACTAACATCCATCTCCCCTCTATCTGATCTTCTCTCTTCATCCACCTCCTGATGATATCCTGTGACATACAAAAATATAATTGCATTGGTACATTATACATTTAAATAAATCCATTCACATAGTTGCATTTACATCATGAGGATAAATACATCATTTGCATTCATCCATTAGCATTCACATAAATCCATCTCCCTTCTATCTGATCTTCTCTCTTCTTCTGCCTCCTGATGATATCCATCTCCCTTTTTTCTGATCTCTCTTCTTCCGCCTCTTGATGATATCCCGTGACATACAAAAATATAATTGCATACATGCTCATATATAAAAATTGCATTATTACATTATACATTTACATAAATCCATTCACATAGTTGCATTTACATCATCAACATAAATACATCATTTGCATTCATTCATTGGCATTCACATAACATATAGGTGCATTAAACATTTTCATACATCATCCATATCATTAAAGCATAGACATTTAGGATCATAACATAAAGCATCATATATCGTATAGTCCATACATACATAATCATAATCATAAAAATGGCATCTATTAGGCACATATAGAAAATTATCATCATCATCATAAAACAACCATCATACATAAAGTAGTATCATCACTGCATCTCATCATAAATAACCATAATAAATGCATACATCATATAACATATAAATGCAACATCATTGGTATAATCACATACATCACATCACATGACCATAATAAAATAATAAGGCATCACAACATAACACATATAATAGAATCCCCTCTAAAACTACATCATATATATATATATATATATCTCAAAATCATGTCATAGGATAGAGTCTCGAGGAATCCCAAAAATAGAGATTGTAGGATCGATGGTCAATATATAAAATGTCCCAACATAATGTCAATATAACATGCCCTAAATGGTACTCTCCTCATCCCCTCAGGGTGAAGAACGGGGTGATTGATGCTCTCTCACTAGCACTAATGGTATCTATGGAGACCCAATAAGCTAGCTCGACAATGACCCTGGTACTATAATAGGTGGATGAATATGATGTGATATGCATCCCAATGATGTGTGGTTGTGGTTGGACCTATGCCTTGATGAATGCCTATGACTGTGGTGGGATCTGTGTCCTGAGGACTGTCCTGATGAAGTGGATCCGCCCACACTGGTCTAGCTCCTGTTGTTGCTCCCTAAGCCACTCCCTGTCCTACTTTGAGACCGAGTCAAACTAGGATCCCACTACTTTGTTGGCACTGATCGCTCATACAACATCCTGTATCATGTCTGGCTATTGCTCACCCTAGCCAACTCTCTGGAAATATCCCCCATTGGCCCAGTGCATAACTATGCAAACTCTGAACACTAGCTCTAGAACTCATGCTGCTTGACCATTGCCTGGTCTCTCTCCACCCTTGTCACCTCTAACTCTACCTCTAAGGTACTGATACGAGCGAGAGCCTTGTCCAACCTACTTTACATATTTTTTAGTTGCTAATCTGCTATAGCATCTCGTGGTAGTGGTGGTCTCCTGGCTATCTCCTCCTCCCCATCCACCATCTGATCTCTAAGTTTTTTCTCGGCCTCATCCATATCCTCCTCCCCACCGATATAAATCTCCTCATCTCCCCCTATCTCCTCCTCTCCACTGACATCCAGTGCCTCCTCTCCTTTATGCATATCCTCCTCCCTCAGCACCTCTCCCTCTAGCTACTCCCCCTCTGGATACTCTTCCTCTACCCTCACCTCCTCCTATCGGCCCTCCTCTCTCCCCTCCTCCTCTCCCTCCTCTGGGATTGATGCTAGCGAGACTTGCTTGACCCACTAGCACACTCTCCTAGCCTGCCCCCTCCCACCATCTCCTCTTCTCCTCCTACCACCATCTCTCCCTCCCCCCTATCGCCATCCCTGCCTCCTCGCCTTTCTCAACTAGCCCATGGTACCATTGCTCTTTGATCCATTGGTGTCGACTGGTCAAGATCTATCAAAGGAGGTGGCAAGTGTGTCAACCACCATGCATCATAATCTGTTGGACCCCCACTCCATCTCCACTATTGTGCAACCAATCCATCAATTTTTTTCTCAGCCAATGGCACTGATATGGGTGGGCCCCATATAGTCTCCCTTGATGATCATGCATACTCTATTGTGCCTATGGGAACATCTTGTTGCTTCCTGAATTTTCATAATACCCATTGTGGCAGGTACAACTCAATAATAAGCTATGACTGAACCATCTGTCCAATCAAATATCTAAACTATCTACAAAATGAAAGGCGATCCTCCCCTCCTAACCACTACCAACATTCTCTATATGACCTCCACACAAATCCCATCAATGTATTAATCGCATGATGCCAGAATCTTATGTCTCTGACTCATGTCTGTGACAAGGCACCCCCATATAAGTAGACGTATGGAATACCCTTGGAAAGCTATCTCTACACTGGTGGTCAAAATATGAGAATATGCTCCCAGGCCCAGATCATCAAAAGTGTAGTACCGTAACTGATACTACTCGGATGCCTATATGCAACATCATGTAGTTGATGATATAGCATGCCTAGAAGGCACGGTCCCCACACAAATAGAATCTTGTCTGACCTTGTGCGAATAAGCACATCTCCCCATCCAATCAGGAAACCATGTCCACAACGATCTAGAATAAGCACACTAATAATCAAAGTACACAACATCACATCCCATTGGCCGTAATGCTCAACCATGAACTCCCACCTGATCTAGTATCCATCGATGCCTAGCTATGTGACATCATCTTATCATAATACTATGTCATGGCATGGAGTCCCCGTGGATCATAGACAACCCACTTTCCTCTGATGGAAATCCACAAAATCTTGTAAACATCCTCCAAAGTCACCATGGTCTCTCCAGTCAACAAGTGAAACGAGCAAGTCTCAGAGTGCCATCTTTCTATAAGTGCTTTCAGTAGGCCCATATTTTCTTAGACAATGGGCATATAGATAACATGGAATAGTCCCAACCACATCAGTCGCCTCCGCTCACCATCCCTCAACTAATCTCTATATGCGTACGTCGCTGCTCTAAACTCTCTTGTGTAGATAGATGGTAATCGTTTCTACATACACAAAAATAGAGGTTAGCACATTGTTGAAAATCATCATCATCATCTATCCAATCAAAAGTATTCAAAGAAACTGAGAGTAAATTAAGTTAACCTTATCTAAAATCAATTGCGTCGTTCTTCCTTGCACTTATGTCGTGCCAAGTTGAATGTGTCGTTTGACCTTGCAAACACATCTCTCCACGATGATTGCATCGTTTGGCTTTGCACATGCATCATACTGTATCACTTATGTTGTTCCAGCCATCAATTGCATCAATTTAACACACTTGTGTTGCATAATCTCGTGTTTACGCAACATTGTTGCAATTGCGTTGCCCAACTTGACACATGTGTTGCATTTTGGTGCTTGTGTCGCACCGGCTTTCATTTGCATCACTTTAAATCTAAACCTAGCCCATCCCTTGCATTTATTTCATGATGCAACAAATGCATGTAGCGTGAATGCATTTGCGTCTTTCACAAATGTAGATGTGTCGCAACGGATCTGCTATCCTAAATTTAACACCCTAAAAAACATGAAAAATGAGAAAAGTACAAAGTGGTTATAGGGTGCTTACAGGTGGCTCTGTGCCCTCTGGCCATCGGTAGGTTCGTACTCGATATCCACGATGATCTGTCACTAGAATCACCATCTTTGCACAAGGTCCTGTAGCTCTGAGCTTTGAATCTCCAAATGACAAATGTGAAAATGAATTACCTTTTTACCCAAATCAAGCCTATTTATAGGGTGAAAATTAGGGTTTTCTTGAAGGGTTCATAACTGGACACACATTTGACCATGTTTGACCACCTTGTTTATTGCCTTAAACTCGTCGAAATTCAAAACTAACTATGCCATTGTTTTTCCGGTCATCAAATTGACTTGTCGAGACACTTTCCAAATTTTTTTGGCACTGGGCCAAAATTTGCAAATTTTCCCAAGGGGGCATAGATACTCTGTACCTTCATTGGGGCATGTCTTGAACTAAATTTTCTTTGTCACAATGTGATAAATTGCATTATGACAAAGAGGGGCAAAATGTAGACACATAAAATTGACCTAAGCCTACAAACTTTATTTTCTCCATATTTCTTCTTAACATAATTAAAATATTTAATTATGTCCTATAGTCCAAATTCAACAATTAATTAAATAATTCTCAATTATTTAATTAATTCACATCTTTTATTCCTCCTAACTATTTAAATAAATAAATTATATTTATTTTATTTAAATACGTCACTAATTTCTTATGTCTCTCTATAATTAAATAAATTCCTAAATTTATTTAACTATTATCTATTTCTTCCTAATTATTTAAATAAATAAACTTTATTTATTTATTTTAATACGTCATTAATTTCGTATATCTTCATATAATTAAATAAAAAATTAATAATTTATTTAATTATTGTCCATCTTGGCTTTTTCTAATTTTAAATAAAATTGGTTATTTAAAATTGTCCACTTTCTATTTTCTCACCAAGTAAATAATTTAAAATCATTATTTACTATCACATGACCCCACCACTTTTGAATTAAATTAAATTTTAATTCAAAAGGTCAACTCAGCCTCTTAAAATCAAATAATTTTAAATTATTATTTGATTCTCCAGCAACCTCTTTTTTTGTGCCCAATATCTCTTTGTCACATGCATTCTGGTCCATTGATTTGAGTTTTCTCAACTCTTCATTTCAAGTTTTACCCTAATGTTGCCCTAACCCTAATTGTTGGTTGTCACATTTAATTTCAACCCTTGATCTTAGGGCATCTCTCATCTGACAATCTTGGCCATTCATCCAAAATTAGCTCTTCTATAAAAAGGAAATTTTGGCCTCATTTGACACACTTCATGCTAGCATAACTTCATATTTTCTACTAAGCTTGCTCTAGTACACTTGCAACAATAGTAGAAATCCTTCAATATTTGCTTAGGGCTTAGTCATAGTCATAAATGCTCATTAAAAATTTGAGGGAAAACATCATTTTGCAGCAAATAGAGAAGGGAAATGAAGGTCAATCATGGAGGGCATGAAGACTTTTGGTGAGATTGTTCTTTTATTATGCATTTTTTACTCGATTGTACTTCATTGTTTAAATAGGGTTTTGTCTATGCATTTTATTTCATGGTAACCTAACTTTTTTCCTTAGTTACAAGTAGAAGTTGCAAGTACTACATGTTATTTTATTAATAGATCTCCATGTTTAGATCTTGTTGATAAAACTCTTTATGAAGTGTGGATATGTAGAAAGCATTTTGTTTCACATTTAAGGGTCTTTGGTTGTGAGGATTTTGTTCATGTGCCTCAAGAGAAGTCTAAATTGGATCCAAAAGTACATGAATGCATTTTTTTGGTTACGGTGAGAATGTAAAAGGTTATAAACTTTTGAATCCACTAACTTGTAAAATGGTTTTCTCTAGAGATATGATTTTTAGGGTGTTTAGAGCTTACTCGGGTGAAGAACAACTAAAGGAGAAATATAGGACAAAAATATTGCACTTTGATACAAAGATAAAAATATAGGAAAATGCACATGTGGAAGAACAACCAGATAAATTAGAGGATGGAGAAGAAGAAGAGGGTTCAAAGAGTTCAAATGATGTGCAAGATTAGCTTACAAAAGAAGAAGAAGAATAGTAAGAGCCTCTTACTCCTACCTTGAAAAGATCCACAAGAATACATAATCTAGTTGACACATATAGCCCATCATATTATCGTTGTGTTTTTTCTTTGTTGTGTACTAACAATGAACCTAGATCTTTTAGGAAGGCTCTCTCTTTAGAGGAAAGTGAGTCTTGGGTGCAGTTCATGTAGGAGGAGATGATGGCTTTCAATAATTGTGATACTTTGGATCTTGTTAGTTTTCCCAAAGGAAGGAATCCCATTGGTTGCAAGTGGGTATTTAAAAAGAAATTTGGTGTAGATGGTTGGTTAGAGTGGTACAAGGCCAAATTGGTGGCCAAGGGCTACTCCCAAAGAGATAGAGTTGATTTCAATGAAATTTTCTCTCATGTTGCTAAGTTAACTTCTATTAGATTCATATTTTCTATTGTTGTTGCTTATGATTTTGAAATAAAACAAATGGATGTTAAAATTTCTTTCTTGCATGGGGATCTTGAGGAGGAAACTTATATGTGATAGCCTGAAAGTTTTGTTTTGAAAGGAAAAAACCACTTGGTTTGCAGATTTAAACAACCATTATATGGTTTGAAATAGTCACCCAAGATGTGGTACCAAAATTTTGATGCCTTTGTATTGAATTTGGGTTTTGTTAGAAGTGAAGATGATCATTCTATTTATATTAAGACTATTGATGATCAGATATTACTCATTTTTCTTCTATGTTGATGACATTTTATTTATGGGTAATAGCAAGGTGATGATTGGGGAGCTTATCAGTTAGGTTTTTCGCACATTTGATATGAAGGATTTGGGGGCTACTAAATATATTCTTGGGATGGGGATCGGTAGGGATCAAGTTCACATCTAAATTTTTGGTTAATTCAAAGTAAGTATGTTGATACCATTTTGCAAATGTTTAGTATGCATGATAGTAAACTAGTAAATATTCCATTTTTTATTTGCATTAAGTCAAGTTTAGAAATGTTTCCTAATTTTGATGAATATTTTGAAGAGATGTCTAAAGTTCCATATGCTAGTGTTGCTGGTAGTTTAATGTATGCAATGGTTTGCACTAGAACAAATATAGCCCAAGAAGTGGGAGTTTTTAGTAGGTTTATGTGTAACCCTAGTAGAGAGAATTGTAATTTGTTAAAGGGGTGTTTAGATATTTACGTGGTACTTCTTATTACTATTTGGTTTATCAGAGTGGTGTTGATGATGTGGTTAAGTCATTGAACATACAGGGTTTTCTTGATGCAGATGGGTAGGTGACTTGGATAGTGGAAGGTCCACTAGTGGCTATGTTTTTACTTTGTTTGAAGGTGCAGTGATTTGGATGAGTAAAAGATAACCTATGGTTTCATTTTCCATCATCAAAACAACGTATATGGCCGCTACACATGCCTCTAAGGAGGTGGTTTGGTTACAAAAACTTGGTAAAGGTATTGGTTTTAGTTGCAGGATAGTAAGGATTGGATGTGATAGTCAGAGTGCCATATGTTGGCCAAAAATCCTATGCATCATGCTCGTACTAAGCATGTCGATGTTCAATATCACTTTGTGTGAGAAATGGTTGAGAATGGTAAGGTCTTGATTGATAAAGTTGACACTTTGGATAATGTTGCAGATTCTCTCATAAAGCTAGTGACCGCAAATAAGTTCTCTTGGTGTAGGAAGGCCATTGGCCTTGATCACTATACTTAATTATATTTTTAATGTATCTCATGGATGTAATTGCAATGTATAATGTCAAGTGGAAGAATGTTAGGATAGGTGATATTATAATTGATATCCTAAGTTGATTTTATGTGTCTCCAAGTTCTTTGGAAAGTGTCCCAGAGGACATGAGAGGAAAAATATTTGTTATTTATTTTCCTATGATAAATTGTAGTTACATTTATAATGGTGGTCCCACTATGGTGATGATTACAAAGAATTTTGGAGGAATATTTGATGTAGGAGCATCCACGGTCAAAGGCAATCCTGCATCAACCAAAAAGAGTATTTTATTTTTGGTTTGAGAAATAATGTTGTTAGATGAATAAATTGTAATATTAGGCCTAAATAATATTTATTAAATTATTGATCTTATTTAATATTGCAAATTTTGAGTGGGATATAGTTAAGGAGGCAACTTTGAAAACTTGAAAAATAAAAAAGATAAAGCTAGGCATGGATTTTTGAGAGTTACACTTTGTGACAACTCATTTATTATTCCTTAAATGTTATAGTGGAAAATTGGGCACCCAAGATTGAGCTATTTGATTTTTTCTTTTTTGGGGTTCTATTGAGTGGAGTGAGAGTCCTAGTTGTCAACCAAATTTGGAAATTTCATGAAAGTGGGTTCAAAGATTCCTTTTAACATTTAAAATATTCATTTAATAAATTTTTATGAGGATTCTTCTAGGTTGGGCATAGAATTTGGGAGTTACAGGTAAAGGAGGTGGATTCTTTGAAAAAAGTTTGAAAACTAGACAATTTTGTAAGGGTCATTTTCCAAACTTTTGGAGGAGGTTGTAGGTGTAGTTATTGGAGAGGAGTACAAAAACTGCATTATTTTTTGGTTTGAAGATGCTCATCCAGCAACAAAAGGTTTTGAGATTCAGAGGTTTATTGCAACAAAGTTTTCCCATTGAAGGTTGTAGGTTGTAGGAGCAAACACTTGTGAAAGAAGATTGGTTGAAGGAAATATTTGTGTATTTGTTTCTTGATGTTTCTTATCATATTTGTGATATAATTCATCATCCCATATGGTTAAAAATGAATTTATTTTTATTTTTTCTTAATTTGATGACTTGTTATTGTAACAATTAAAGAGATTAAGGATAACAACTTTCCACAATCCATAGCGATATTGCTTGAAGGTTTCTGGATTTGATTGTGTAAATATTTTTGCATCAACATTTTGGATCACACTTTGTGATCCATCATCAAGATGAAAATGAGAGCTCAAGGATAAGAATGATAAGTTGCAGACCAAGAAAGCATAAAAAGGTATGAGACAAGAAGGAGGGAGAAAGGGTTGCACACCACAAAAGGCAAAGACATCAACCAAGAACCTCCTTGACTTGATAGGAGAAAGAAAAAAGAAAGATAAAAAGAGAGACAATTAGGAAAAAGGGGAAGAACAACAAAAATAAACAACAAGAAAAAATAAAAAATTAAATAAATAACAAATTAATAATGAGCAAAAGAATTAACAAATCTCAATCGAAAAAATAATAATGAAAAAGGGAAAAATAAAAACCACAAAATTAAAGAAAAAAAACAATAATAAAAACTTTAAAAAATTCAAATTATTATGATAATAGATAATATGACTATCTATTATCATAACAATTTGAATTTCTTATGATAATAGATAATATGACTATCTATTATCTTATAATAATAGATAGTTATATTATCTATTAGCATAACAATTTAATTTTTTTAAAGTTTTTATTATTGTTTTTTGTATTTAATTTTGTGGTTTTTATTTTTACCTTTTTCATTATTTCTTTTCGATTGAGATTTTTTAATTATTTTGCTCGTTATTATTATTATTATTATTATTATTTTATTATTGTTTCTTTTTGTTGTGCTTCCTCTTTTTCCTAATTGTCCCTCTTTATATCTTGGTTTTCTCTCTCTCCTATCAAGTCAAGGAGGTTCTTGTTGATGTCTTTGCCTTGTGTGGCACACAACCCTTGTTGGATATTGTGGTTGTGTTGGTAATATGTGGTTTTCATTGATGTCAACACTATTAGCAATGTTGTATTGGAAGTTGTATATGTCAAGGATATTGAGAAAATTATAATAAGAAGTGCTACAAGTTATCAGTGGACAAGTGAAGATCAGTTTGTGCATGTGATCAATACGTTGATGTTTAGTTGTTGTGGACTAATGGGTTTCTTGCTGAGTATGTCTAGTTTATCCACACCAAGTTTCAGAGATCTGTGTGAAGATTTGTTCAAGTTAAGAAGATTTTTATTCTGACAGTTTTTTTGTTACTTTAGTTTGTGTTCCTGAATGAAGATCAAGTGATTTCTATAAGTTTAGTTGTTGTGGATGATTCTCTAGTGTTTCATGGTTTTTTTGGATGTTTCTGGTTCATGCTTTATCTATGTTGCATGTTTGCATTGATCATTGTGCTTGTGATATGAGAGTTTCTCTTGCGTGTTCATGTTTTTCATGCTCATGGTAGACTAGGTGTTGAAGCGCGTTGTGGATCTTCAAGGAGAAATTAATTGAAGTGTTTTTGTGTTGGAGTTGTTGATTTGGGTCTTCACTATGTTGAGGCTGACCTTGGTTGATTCACATGAATAATCTTTATGTGTTTTGGGCTGACTGTTTGTAATTATTTTATTCTTTCTTTGTGGCCAACTTGAAGTAATTTAATTCCATGTTGTGGATATATAAGAGGAATTCTTTGATCATTTGGAAGTGTGCAAGTGTGAAGTGTGGGAGTCCTATGTGCAAATATCTTTCAGATCATTTGAAGCCAGAGTAGAGTGTGAAGCGGAGTGAAGAAGAGTGAAGAAGGTTGAAGAAGTGTTCATGTGCTTAATTGGAATTGTAATAAGGCATTAGTAGATGTTATTTTCTCAATTCAAATACGAATGGTTTTAATCCAAATCTTTCTTTTGGAAGTGATCCCTCTTGTAATTGAGCAGTGAGCTCTAGGAAGTGTGTCTGAATGCATGTGCATTCCCATTCATACTTCTCTATACTTTTAATAACCTATAATCTTGAGGACTGACCTCCACCATGGTTTTTCCCTTAATAGGGTTTCCACATAAAAAAATATTGGTGTTATGTGTGATTCTGATGTGTTTATTTATGCTTTCATTATTAATGATTAGATCTATGAATAAGGTTAATTAAGTTGAATGAGTTTAAAATTATGTGACAACTAATTCACCCCCCTCTCAGTTGTATGTCCTTTTTCTTCCAACAATTGGTATCAGAGTAGGTTCCTCTAAAGAAGTTTAAAAGCTTGAGGTGATCCGAGATGACATCATATAAGAAGGATGGTCCTAGATTCGATGGAACAAATTACTCTCTATGGAAAACCAGAATGGAATGTTATTTGAGGTGTATTGGTGAACCCTTCTGGAAGATTACAAAGAATAGATATGTTATTCCTCAGAATGGTCCTTCCACTCCTGGTGAAGTTAAAGAGGTTGAGATTAACATCAGGCCTATTGAAGCTTTGTTGAGTGCTCTGACGGATTCATAAATGACAAATGTGATGGATCTGAAGACAACTCATGAGATCTAGAAGAAGATGGAGAATTTGTATGAAGGAGATGCACTTGTGAAGGTTTCTAAGCTAACAAGTTTGAAAGGAAAGTACAAAAATTTGAAGATGGGTGAAGATGAAAATATTTCTTCTTTTATGCAAAAAGTGAACAAACTTGTGATGGGTATTAGATGTGTCGGTGGTACCTTGGATGAACAATAAATTGTAGCTAAAGTGCTTAGATCATTGCCTCCCTCTTACATTTAAAAGGCTCATGCTATTGAAGAGCTTAGAATAATATGAATTGTGACAAGAGATATGTTGATTGGTAAACTTGTTGCTTTTGAGTTGAGTGAATTTGGTGATGCCCTTTCTAAGGTTGAATCTACATTTAAGGCTTCTGTATCTGAAACAAACAAGCAAAGATATGATCCGAGAGAAATTTCTAGAAATAAATTCAAGTATGAGGAAGAGATGAAACAAATTGAAGATGAAGAAAGAGAGGTAGAAGAGCTAGAAGCACTAATTGTGAAGAAAGAAGGCAGATGACTAGGTAACTATAAAGGAAAGTTTCATATCAAATGTTTCTCTTGCAATAAAATAGGTCATTTTGCTTCAAGGTGTCCCAAAAGAGTTCCTAGGTCTAAACCTTACAAACCTAGAATAAAAAAAAATGCTATTATGTTGAAGGTGTGACTAATGAAGAACCTGATAAAGAAAATGGAAATGAAGATGAATGGGCTTGCATTTCTATCAAGGAAAATGGTTTGGTGGCTACTAAATCTACTAAAGTTGAGAAAGCTCTTGCAGCCCGAATTGAAGAAAAGGATGAGTGGGTTATTGATAGCGAATTCTCACATCATATGACTAGTGAGAAAAGAAAATTTTTAAGTCTAAAGAAATATGACAGTAGGGTTGTAAGATTCAGAGATAACAATGCTGGTGTGATTTGTGGCAAAGGATCTATTTGTCTTGGTGGTAAACATAACACTAATGATGTCCTTTATGTTGAAGGGTTGAAGCATAACTTATTGAGTGTTGGAAAAATGGTGGACAAGGGTTACAATCTTTAGTTCAAATATGGAAGATGCAGGATACTTGGAAGTTCTAGAAATGTAATTGCTTCAGGTACAAAGAAAAAAGGTAATATTTTTCACTTGAGAGTTGATGTAAATTGTTTAATTGCTCAAGTTGATGTAAGCTAGTTATGTCATAGGAGGTTGTGTCATGTGAATTTTGATAACATTGTGAAGGTAAGCTCCACCCAACCAATAAGAGATCTACCTAATCTAGTGAATCCTACTAACGCAATATGCAAAGGAATGTTAGATGGGAAAACAGATTATAGTTTCTTTTCAGAGAAAACAACATCATTCTAAGGAAGTACTAGAGTTGGTGCATACTAATCTGTGTGGTCCATCCAGAATCAAAAGTATACAAAGAGAAAGGTACTTTATGTTGCTTATTGATGATTACTCTAGGATGATATGGGTTGCTTTCTTAAGAGAAAAATGTGAAGCATTAAAGAAGTTCAAAAGTTTCAAAGTTATGGTAGAGAATGTGATAGGTCTGAAGATCAAATGCCTAAGGTCAGACAGAGGTGGTGAGTTCACCTCCTGAGAGTTCAATTATTTCTGTCAAGAGCATGGAATCAAAAGACAGTTATCTACTCCCCAAACCCCTCAATATAATGGAGTTGTAGAGAGAAATAACCGAACAATTCTGGATGCTACTAGAACAATGATGTTGGAAGGAAATGTGCCTCACATCTATTGGAGATAAGTTGTAAGTAGTGCTATGTGCACTCTAAACTAAGTAAATGTCAATGGTATTTTTGGTAAGACTAATTTTGAGCTATGGTTTGGTTATAAGCCTACTATTAAATATTTCAAGATCTTTGGAAGAAATTTTTATCTTAAGAGAGATGAGGACATAGGAAAATTTGATGCAAGGAGCGATGAAGGAATCTTTCTAGGTTACTCTACTAAATGCAAGGCTTATCGGTGCTATAATAGAAGATTGAGAAAAATGGTTGAAAGTGAAAATATTAGAGTTGATGAGGATTCTGCTAGATCATCCAAATACTGTGGATATGATCAGATAATAAAAAAGATAGCACATACAAAGGAAACAATGCTCAGAAATAGAAGCAAGTTCAAATTATTCTGGTAAATCAAGAAAATTAGGAAGGAGAGAGAAGTGGAAGTGCACAAGAAAGAACAAAAGAACCAAAAGTGTGAGAGAATCCTAAAATTCTGAGGTATGCAAAGCTAAATAATTATTAAGATCAAATTATAGGAGATAAGAATAAAGGTGTGCAAACTAGAAGAAAAATTGTAGAAGAATATTGTCTAATTTCCAAGACTGAGCCTAACAATGTCAATGAAGCTTGTAATGATGAACACTAGATAGAAGCTTTGAAGGAAGAATTGATGCAGATTGAAAAGAATGATATATGGATTATTGTTCCTAGACCTAAAGATAAAAATGTGATTGGTACTAAATGGGTCTTTCAGAATAATCTGAATGAACAAGGTGAAGTGGTTCAAAATAAAGCAAGATTGATATGTAAAAGGTATTCACAAATGGAAGGTATTGATTTTGAAGAAACCTTTGCCCCTGTTGCCATAATTGAAGTTATGAGATTATTTCTTGCTTATGTCGCATATAAGAATTATAAAGTTTATCAAATGGATTTGAAGTCAGCTTTTCTGAATGGTGAATTAGAAGAAGTATATGTTGAACAGTCAGATGGATTTCAACTGACTGATAAGGAAGACATGGTTTTTTGATTGAAGAAAGCTCTGTATGGAATCAAGCAAGCCCCTAGAGCCTGGTATGCTAGACTAGATAAATACTTACTAAAGCTTGGATTCAATAAAGGTACTGTTGATAGAAACTTGTATTTTAAGTTGGATCATGATAAAGAGTTGATTATTGAAGTCTTTGTTGATGAAATTATTTTTGGAGGAGATGATGATCTATGTATGAAGTTTGTTGATGAAATGAAAAGTGAATTTGAAATGAGTATGATTGGAGAGATGAAGTTCTTTCTGGGATTGCAAGTCACTCAGCTAGACAATGGGATTTTCATATCTTAGTACAAATATGTGAGAGAGTGGCTGAAGAAGTTTGGTATGGAAGACTCAAAGCCTGTTGGTACACCCATGGTAACTGGATGCAAGTTAACACAAAATGATGATTCTCCTAAGGAAAATCAAACAAGATACAGGTCAATGATTAGTGGATTGTTGTATTTGAATCAGACTAGACCATAAATCATGAATGTTGTGTGTATGGTTGCTAGATTTCAAGCTGATTTGAAAGAATCTCATGTGACTATTATAAAGAGAATTTTCATATATCTGAAAGGAACAGTTGATTTTGGGCTTCGGTATCCTAAAGATGATATTACTTTGAATGCCTATACTAATGCAGATTGGGTAGGAGATGTAGATGATGGTAAAAGCACTAGTGGTGGTGCCTTCTTCCTAGGGAAGAAGCTGGTGTCTTGGTTGAGTAAAAAGTAGAATTCCATTTCCCTATCTACTATTGAGGCAAAGTATATTGTTGATGCAAATAATTGTACTCAAGTGTTGTGGATGAAACAAATGTTGAAAGATATCAAAGTTGTATATGATGAGCCTATTGTTATATACTGTGATAACTCAAGTGCAATAAACATATCAAATAATCTGGTGCTACACTCTAAGACCAAGCATATATCAATCAAATTTCACTTCCTGAGAGAGAAAGTGAGTGAGAAAGAAGTTAGACTAGAGTATGTGCCTACGAAAGAACAGATTGCAGACATTTTTACCAAGTCGTTTCCAAAGGATACTTTTCAATATCTTAGAGGGATGTTAGGGGTGATTACCCCTCCTAATATGAACTAGAGATGCATTGGTTTGCATCAATTCGTGCACTTCATGATCATATTTTGATTCAGATTGATGTTTTTGGATGCTCCTGAGGGGGAGTAGTCAGATGTTCAGGTGTTTGTATATGTGGTTCAGAGCTTGCATAGAAGAGATCTTTGAAATTGATGTCAAAGGGGGAGAAGGACAATGTGAAAAATCTTTGTGGGAGAAGAGTTAGAACCTAAGGAGTAAGTGTTGTTGTGTTGATGGTATTTTTCACATCATGTGTTTCCATCAATGCCAAAGGGGGAGATTGTTGGATGTTGTGGTTGTGTTGTTGATATGTGGTTGTCATTGATGTCAACACGATTACCATTGTTGTATTGGAAGTTGTATATGTCGAGAATATTGAGAATATTATAATAAGAAGTGCTACAGGTTGCCAGTGGAGAAGTGAAGATCAATTTTTTGGTGTCATCAATTGTTGTGGACTAAAGGGTTTCTTGTTGAGTATGACTATTTTATCCACATCAAGTTTTAGAGATCCACGTGAAGATTTGATCAAGTTATGAAGATTTTTATTCTTACAATTTTTATGTTACTTCAGTTTTTGTTCCTGAATGAAGATAAAGTGATTTCTGTAAGTTCAGTTGTTGTGGATGATTCTCTAGTGTTTCATGGTGTTTATGGATGTTTCTAGTTTGTGGTATATCTGTATTGCATGTCTACATTGATCGTTGTGCTCATGACCCAAGATTTTCTTTGGCATCTTCATGTTTTTCATGCTCATGGCTGACTAGGTGTTGAAGTGTGTTGTGGATCTTCGAGGAGAAATTAATTCAAGTGTTTTGGTGTTGGAGTTGTTGATTTAGGTATCCACTATGTTGTAACGAACCTTGGTTTATTTTTATGAATAAACTTTATGTGTTTCAAGCTGATTATTTCTAATTATTTTATTATTTCTTTGTGGCCAACTTGAAGTAATTTAATTCCATGTTGCAGATATATAAGAGCGATTCTTTGATCATTTGGAAGTGTGCAAGTGTGAAGTGTGGGAGTCTTATGTGTGAATATTGTTTAGATCCTTCGAAGGCAGAGTAGAGTGTGAAGTAGAGTGAAGAAGAGTGAAGAATATTGAAGTGTTCATGTGCTTAACTAGAACTATAATTAGGCATTAGCAGATGTTATTTTCTCAATTCAAATCCTGATGGTTTGAATCTGAATCTTTCTTTGGGCAATGAGCCCTCTTGTAATTGAGTAGTGGTGCATCCATGGTAGGAGGGTCCTCAAAGAGAAAAATTAGGATCATGCAGCAAGAGTAACACAACGAAAGCAACATAAAATATGGAGGAAAATGCAGATGCAAATATTCTCATTAACAATTATCTCACTTACATTCAGCCAGAAACATCTAAGCTTACAAATTCAGCTCGCATGCCTGATAAGATATACAACAATCTAACATGCTCCTATATGTGAGCTGAAAATTACAATTAAATCTATCTTAACCCACTTAATCAACTAATAACTCAACTTCCTATTTTAATGATTGATTACAAGCTTTATACTATATCCGCAACTCAAGAAACATCTGCGTTGGCCAAAGATCATCACATTCTCCAAGGAAAGAAAATGTAACATGTGCATGAATAAGTCAGCCTCAAATTTGAATTACTCTTCAATAGGTGCATAAGATGAAGTGTGGAACTATACTGAAGGTCGGGGACACTCCAAGAAACATTTAAAATCAAATAGTTAAGACCCACAAGTTATGGGGATGATCCACAATGATCGAACTAGCTGAAAGGTTTGAAATTATTCTGGTGCCAGTTCAAGAAACTCCCCAAAATTTTAGAAGTGATAACTTGTCAAAAAAAGATCCAATCATGCCCAAATCTTGAAACAAGGAAAATGAACATGTAGATGATGTACTCCAAGATCCACAAGGTCTAGTGAGGAAATATGAAGATTCCATCAACATGAACTGAGCAAGAACAAAAATAAGAACAAAACTAAAAGAAAATATTTTTGGTTGATGCAAGATTTCCAAGAAACAAGGATGATCCTACATCAAACATTTGGGGTTAATGAAAAGTGAGTCTCTCACTTTGTAGGGGCCAAAGGAAAACCAAGACAGTCTACCTCATCCTGATAAATCCAAGAAGAATCCTCAACTAGTCTACCTTTCCATTTCACAAGATATTCCTTGTACTATTTTCCATGAGTCTTCCTCCCATCTCTGACATCCAAAATATCTTCAATCTCATCTAATTGTTCTTTAGGAAATTGATTCTCCAATTTAATTTCACTGTCTTCACTGAACTCTGCTTCATGATATTGATATAGATCTGCAATGTTGAATATAGGTGATATTCCCATACCTTCCAATAACTCCACTTCATATGCATTTCCAAAATAAAATTTCTTCAAGATCTTACACGGTCCAAACTTTCTCATCTTCATCTTGTTGTATGTTCCAACTTGAAATCTCTCCTTCCTCAAATATACCATCACCTCATCTCCAACTTTGAATCCCTTATGTCTCCTCTTGTCATTTTCCTTCTCCTTATACTTTCAGTTCATGTCTTCCAATTGTTGTTTCACTTGAATATGCAACTTCTTCATGTGTTCTACAAATTCTTCTGCTTATACGCTCCTCTTATCTTCCATACTAATGTATCTTAACTTTGATATACCTCTAGGGTGAACTCCAGTAATAATCTCAATGGTGTCTTTCCTGTACTCTTGTTCACTAAATTATTGTAAGCAAACTCTACTTGTGCAAGGACTAAATCCCAACTTCCAGTATTTTCTCCAGCCAAACATCTCAAAAAATTCCCTAAACTCTTGTTTACTACCTCTGTTTGTCCATTAGTCTGTGGGTGAAAAGTATAACTAAATTTCAAATCTATCTTTAGCTTCTTCCAAAGTGTCCTCCAAAAGTAACCAATAAATCTTGTATCCCTGTCTGAAATGATACTCCTAGGTAATCCATGCAATCTGGCCACTTCTCTGAAAAACAAATCTATTACATGTACTGTAGTTTTTGTCTTCTTACAAGGTATGAAATGTGCCATTTTAGAAAATCTATCTACCACCACAAATATAGAATCATTACCTCTTTGTGTCTTTGGTAAACCAAGTATGAAATCCATACTCATATCCTCCCAAGGTCTCTCTGAAACTGTCAGAGGCTTATACAATCCAACATTTTGGCTACTCCCTTTTGCAACTTGAAAAACTTTGCAACTCTGCACAAATCTCCTAACATCCTTATGAATTTGCAGCCAAAAGTAATTCTCACTCACCAATGCCACTATCTAATCAACTCCAAAGTGTCCTGACATTCCTCTACTATGCTTCTGCTTCACCAAGTTATCCCTCATTGAGCTCTAGGGTATACACAACTGATTTCCTCTTAACAACATATCCTCCTAAAGAAACAATCCAACCATTGGCTTCTATCCTCCAAAATAGGTTCTTTACAAGCTCTCCAAGGTTCTGCAAAATCTGGGTTTGCTTCATACAAGTTATTCAACTCATCAAAGCCAAATACCTCCACTCTCATCTCTGCTAGTAAATTCCTTCTACTCAAAGCATCAACAATTCTATTTGACTTCCCACTCCTATGCTTCAAAACAAATGTATAACTCTGCAAGAGCTCTACCCATCTCAGGTGTCCCTGGTTCAACTTACCTTGACTGTTCAGATATTGCAATGCTTGATGATCCGTATACAACACAAACTCCTTTGGAAACAACTAATGTCTCCACTTCTTCAAGGATTGCACTATGGCATAAAATTCTTGATCATACATTGAATATCTCCTCCTAGAATCATTCAACTTCTCACTGAAATAAGCTATGGGTCTTCCTTCTTGACTTAGTATTTTTCCAATTGCATTTCCACTTGCATCATAGTCTACTTGAAATACCTTATTGAGATCCAGTAAAGCCAACACAAGCTGCTCAGTCACCTTTTGCTTCAAAAACTCAAAAATATGATCTCCTTTAGATGTCCATATAAAATCCTTCCTATCTCTTCTCATTACTTTTTTCATGGGACTATAAATAGAACTAAAATTTCTAATGAACTTCTTGTAGAAACTAGCCAATCCATGAAATGATCTTACGTCTCCAATGCTATCTAGTGTAGGAAACTCAACAATCACTCTTACCTTCTTAGGATCCGTCTTCAATCCATCCATAGATATCACAAATCCTAGATATACCAATTCCTCCTTCATGAAACTACACTTCTTAATGTTTATCAGCAACTGCTCTTCTTTCAATCTCTGCAACTAGACTTGTCTGATATGCAACAAATGTTCTTCTCTACTCCTATTGAAAATCAAGATGTCATACAAGTAAACAATCACATACTTACCCATGAATTTATTCAATACCTCATTCATTAGCCTCATGAAAGTACTGGGTGCATTTTTCAATCCAAAAGGAATCACCAACCACTCATACAACCCTTCATTTGTCTTGAAATTTTTTTTCCACTCATCTCCTTCTCTGATTCTGATCTAATGATATCTACTCTTCAAATATATCTTTGTAAAGTACTTAGCTCCACTCAAACAATCCATAATGTCATCCATCTGGGGCAAAGGAAATCTATACTTCACCATGATCTTCTTTAAAGCTCTATAATTTTTACACATTCTCCATTCTCCATCCTTCTTAGGTGCAAACACAACAAGTACTACACATGGGCTCAAGCCCTCTCTGATCAAACCCTTCTTCAACAATTCTTGCACTTGTCTATTAAATTCCTCATTCTCAGTCGATGTCATCCGGTGTGCTACTTTATTAGGAAAACTAGCTCCAAGAATCAGATCCATATAATGACTAATACTCCTCACAGGTGGCAATCCATCAAGTACATTATCTAAAATGATCTCCTCATATTCTGTCAGTATCTCCTTTATCTCTTTCAGGTGTTCTTCCACATGCTTCAAGTCTTCATCCTTCTTAGGCACCAAGGCATAGCACACATTCTCATGTGTCAATCCATCGAGAAATATCCTTCCATCAACCAGACAAACCCTAGAATTCATACAAACCTCAACTTTGGAACATCTTCCAATGGAAATAGAATCTGCTTCATCCCATTAGCAATAATAGTGTATATATTCTTCATTCCATCATGAATAGCCTGTCTATCATACCGCCAAGGTCTTCCCAAAAAAACATGACATATATCCATAGGCATGATATCACAGAAAACTTCATCATGGTAATTTCCTATCTTTAATTTCACCAAACATTATTCACATATGAGTATCTTATGCTCATCCTGAATCCAATCAATCTGATAGGGCTTCGGGTGTTTCAACCTTTCAAACTTCAGTTTAGTCACCATATCCTCAAAAACTAGGTTCTCAGAAATTCCACTGTCAACAATCACTTTGCAACACTTACCATTCACCTTGCATCTAATCTAAAACAAATTCTTTCTCTGTAATGGCTCTTTCTCCAACTCACTTTGACATAACAATCTCCTATTCACCTACACTTCTCCATCCTCTAGTTTATTAAATGATCAAGCATGTTCCTCCTCAATAAAGGCTATCCTTCTATCGTTCTTCATCTTCTTGCTTGTCTCTCCTTGATTACATTCAAATTCTCTATGTCCTTCTCCACCACACTTAAAGAAAGTTCCCCTGAATACTCTTTTCTCCTTATCATCCTTTCTATAACCTTTATTCTGGTAACCACCATATCCTCCTCTTCTGTAAGAGTTTCCATCACTTCTCTGGTATGAATTGTCATTCTTACTAATCTCCTTATCCTTATCTTGGTCTTGAAAGGATCCTCTTCCTCCTCCAGTAAAAGTTCTTCCTCTTTGAAATCTTCCACCTCTTCCTCTCTGTCTCTTCTCATGTCTCTTATTCAACTTCTCTACTTTTAGGGCACACTCATATGCCTCTTCCACACTCTACAATGTAATCAAATTGATTTCATCTTGTATAGACGACCTCAAACCATTCACATATCTAGCTACTTGCTCAATCTCATCCTCTGAATGTATAGATTTGATATTCAACTTATAAAATTCCTTAGTATACTCTGTCACACTTGATTCTTTCTACTTCAAATTGTGCAACTTCCTGAACAAACTAATTCGATAGTCTGTAGGCATAAACTTTGACTTCAACTTATTCACCATCCGATCCCATGATTTTAACTTTTCCTTTCCTCTTCTCTACCTATCTGTCTACAAATGTTCCCACCAAAGGGATGCATGTCCTCTCAAATTTGTACAAGTAAGCTTTACTTTCTTATCTTCAAAGGTACCTTCAAATTCAAAATACTTTTCCATCTATGTGATCCAATCTAACAATACATCTGAATCCAACTTACCATTATAATCTGGTGGATTGAAATTTGGTCTTGTATTTACTTTAGTTAGGAATCTTATGCACCTCTATTCTCCTTGATATAGGCCAGGTTTCTCATCTCTTCCTCTTTCTTCTTGAAATTCTACTACTTCATCAGTCACATCATCTACCGGTCAACCTCTTCTCTGGGTTGTTTCAACTGCATCTAATCTAGCAGCAATTCCTCTTAACATCTCCATCACAACTTGGTTTGCATTTCCATGCGCTCCATTTCTACCATTTCTCCTTATTTCCATCTCTACACAAGCCCTCTTTAGTTGCAAGTCAAATCCTCAATCTACCATCCCACAAAAAATCTTCAACAAGACTTCACAAACTCTGACGATCTCGCTAGAAATGAACTTGGCTTTGCTACCAATTTGGTGTAGCCACAGTAGGAGGGTCCTCAAAGAGAACAATATGGACCATGCAGCAAGAGTAACACAATGAAATAAACATAGAATATGGAGGAAAATGCATATGCAAATATTCTCATTAACAATTATCTTAGTTACATTTGGCTGGCAACATTTGGGCTTACAGATTCGGCTCACAGGCCTGATAAGATATAAAACAATCTAACATGCTCCTATATGCGAGCTAAAAATTACAATTGAATCTATCTTAACCAACTTAATCAACTACTAACTCAACTTCCTATTCTAATGATTGATTACAAGCTTTAAACTATATCTGCAACTCAAGAAACATCTACGTCGTCCAAAGATCATCACATTCTCCAAGGAAAGAAAATGTAACATGTGCATGAATAGGTCGGCCTCAAATTTGAATTACTCTTCAACAAGTGCATAAGATGAAGTGTGGACCTATACTGAGGCTTGGGGACACTCCAAGGAACATTTAAAATCACACCATTAAGATCTGCAATTACAGGGATGATCCACAACGATCAAACTGGCCAAAAGGTTTGAAATTATTCTAGTGTCGTTTCAAGAAACTGTCAAGACTTCCGGAAGTGATAACTTGTTGGAAAAAGATCCAATCATGACCAAATCTTGGAACAAGGAAAATGAACATGTAGATGATGTACTCCAAGATCCATATGGTCTAGTGATCAAACATGACGATTCCACCAACATGAACTAAGCAATAACAAAAACAAGAACAAAACTGAAAGGAAATATTTTTGGTTGATGAAAGATTGCCAAGAAGCAAGGATGCTCCTGCATCAAGCAGTGAGCTTTAGGAAGTGTTCCTGAATGCATGTGCATTCCCATTCATACTTCTCTATACTTTTAATAGGGTATAATCTTGTGGACTGATCTCCACTATGGTTTTTCCCCTAACAGGGCTTCCACGTAAAAAATCTTGGTGTTATGTGTGCTTTTGATGTGTTGTTCATTTATGCTTTCATGATTAATGATTAGATCTATGAATAAGGTTAATTAAGTTGAATGAGTTTAAAATTCTATGAAAATCGATTCACCCCTCCCTCTCAATTATTTGTCCTTGTTTTTCCAACAACCCTTTCCCCCTCCTTGTCTCATACCTTTTTATGCTTTCTTGGTCTGGAAATGATTATTCTTATCCTTGAGCTCTCATTTTCATCCTGATAATGGATCATGGAGTGTGATCTGAAATTTTGATTCACAAATATTTACACAATCGAATCCAAAAACCTTCAAGCAATAATTAAAGAGATGTTGAATGAGGAGTATGAGACCATATTTGAGTTAATTTCTCACATTTCCTTTGTTACATGTATGAGTTGTGAGGCTTTGATTGAGGATTTTAATCCTCTTGCATTAGTGGTATCAAAGTGGGAGTTCATGAGTGTCCAGAGAGAAGTGCCAATGTGGGAAGTTTGCACTAGGCCCTGGGGATGGAGATGTTGAGGATTTGTAAACAAATTGTCATGTGAGGTAGTTTACATGTGTAGAACCTAGGAGTTTTAAAATTTTGTGTTAAGTATTTGTGAGGCCTTAAGGATGAAAAAGAGGAAGAAGAAAATTATTTTTTTCATTGGATGGATTATGATCCTAGATTTGAGAAAAATAGAGAAAAATAGCAATAATAAATAAGTGTTGGAATGATAGAGTTGCAACAACAAGTGGATGAATGAAGAGAAGAGTTGAAGGTAATTTTGATTATCTTTCTAATGATATTTTGATTGTAGGAAAGAAAGAAGATGTTGCAGAGTGTCATGCATGTGGTATAGAGGAAGAAGAAGAGGATGAATATGAAGAAATTGATGAATCTAAAGTTGAGGAATGTCTATTGGAAGACACGGAGGATGAAATTATGGAGGTTGCAATAGAAACAAAAGAGTTGATTGCAATGGAGAACATTAAAGAAGAGGACACTAAACTTGTAATAGTAAATGAGGAGGTAAGACTTTATTTTGTGAGTTAATTGGTGATTATGATTTGCATATGAATTATGTGAATGGAATGAGTGAGTATGAGGAAGCTGAAAAGTATGTTGCATCAATGAGGAAACAAAAAAATTTAGAATTTGATGATATTTAAACTAAATATGATTTGTGTTTGAGTGGAATGGTAAGAGAAAGTGAGGAAAGAGTTGTAGTAGTGGAGAAAGCTAAGGTAAAGTTTTTTTTGCAATATTGTTATGAATATAAATGTGAGTATAATGAGGATGCAATAGAGAAAATTCCATTAAAGGACATAGAGGAGAGTGAAGATGATTTAGTAATGCAAATTATAGTAGTAGAGGCAAAGTGGGATGCATTATTTGTAAGTCGAAGAGGGGATACACTTACATGTATTGTAGAAATCATGAAAGAAGAAAACAAATTTGAAGTTGCAACAGGTGATGAGAAGGTAAAATCATATTTCAGTGAATTTGAGAATAATTGTTTTCAAGTTGAGATGTATGATATAGTGAATTAAAATGAGATGATTCAAATATATTTTTCTAGTGATGATTGGTATGCAAAGAAGGATTTGTATGGTGTTGCAAATTTTAGTGCAAATGCATTTTGGTGGAGGTGGTTAGACAATGGTGGGTTGAATCCCACGAGATTATAGGAGAATGTGAGTTACACTTAGAGGAGGTGGTTAGGATATGGTGGAGTTAATTCCACA
Organism: Sequoia sempervirens; assembly: GCA_007258455.2. Taxonomy (NCBI): domain Eukaryota; kingdom Viridiplantae; phylum Streptophyta; class Pinopsida; order Cupressales; family Cupressaceae; genus Sequoia; species Sequoia sempervirens. Next base: position 560,345,598 of record VDFB02047230.1, read on the forward strand.
TCGAGGAAGAGGAGTAAAGAGTGGAGTTGTTAGAGGAGGAGGATGCATGTTCCAGGTAGGTGTTGGAAGAGGAGAAAGAACAATCAATTGGAGGTACCAAATTTAGTGATGGAGTTTGTTGAGGATTGATTGCAATCTAAAAGGGTGGTACTACCACTCAACTCCATTTTGTGAATCCATATTCATAAAAATTTCCTACCTGGCATATCTCATGTAGGAGCATCCATGGTCAAAGGAAATATTGCATTAACCAAAAAGAGTATTTTATTTTTTGTTTGAGAAATAATGTTGTTAGATGAATAAATTGTAGTATTAGGCCTAAATAATATTTATTAAATTATTGGTCTTAATTAATATTGCAAATTTTGAGTGGGAGATAGTTAAGGAGGCAAAATTGAAAACTTAAAAAATAAAAAAGACAAAGATATGCATGAATTTTTTAGATTTACACTTTGTGAAAACTCATTTATTGTTCCTTAAATGTAGCAGTGGGAAATTGGGCACCCAAGATTGAGTTGTTTGGTTTTTTCTTTTTTGAGGTCCTATTGAGTGGAGTGGGAGTCCTAGTTGTCAACCAAATTTGGAAATTTCATGAAAGTGGGTTCAAAGATTCCTTTTAACATTTAAAATATTTATTTAATGCATTTTTATGAGGATTCTTCTAGACCTTGGGCATAGAAACTAGGAGTTATAGGAAAATGGTGGTGGATTCTTTGAAAAAAGTTTGAAAACTTATCAATTTTGTGAGGGTCATTTCCCAAATTTTTGGAGAAAGAGGTTGTAGGAGTAGTTCTTGGAGAGGAGTCCAAAAACTATTTTTTTTGTAGGTTTGAAGATGCTCATGCAATAGTAAAATGTTTTGACATTCAGAGGTTCATTTTAGTAGAGTTTTCCCATTGAAGGTTGCATGTTGTAGGAGAAAAAAACTTGTGAAAGAAGATTGATTGAAGGAAATATTTTTGTATTTGTTTCTTTTTGTTTCTTATCAATTTTGTATCAGATTTGTAATAGAATTCATCAGCCCATATGCTTGCAAAGGAATGTATTTTTCATTTTTCTTAATTTGATTCCTTGTTATTGTAACAATTCAAGAGATGTTGATTAAGGAGAATGAGACCGAATTTGAGAAAATTTCTAGAATTTCCTTTGTTGCATGTATGAGTTGTGAGGGTTGTGATTGAGGGTTTGAATCCCCCTGCATTAATACTGTTGGAGTAAATAAGTCATTATCTAATAATTAATTAATCATTAATTAATTATTAGAGGATTTTTACTTTAATCACTTAAGCTAAACTTAGGAATTTCTTTTTATTGTTTAGTTTCATTCTCATTATTAGTTTGGACTAAATTTAGGACAAATTTTCTCATTGCATGAGATTAGAACACTTGTCACTATCTTGTCAAATCCATATGTAGGGTTCACTTATGCAATGTTTTAATAAAGCTTGCACGTTCATTTGTAATATTCATCGAAGTTATTTGCATCAATACAATTCTCACATTATTGAGCACAATCTCGGTTTTGATCTTCTCTATTGTGATAGGTAATTTCTTGTGGGTGTTTCATGGGAGATGGGGGTTGAATCTTCAATTTTAACATGCTATCAAAGTTGTTGGTACTTTTTCTTGCAACCTTCAACCCTAAGGAGAAACACAACACCTAAACTAGGGGATTAAGTGTTTAGGGAAAGGAATCTGCACTATTAGGAGATTGAATACAAGAAAATCCAATGAACAAGGCTATGAAAGACTTTTTCACTTTGAGATCCATAGGACTTAGGAGGGTGATCCTAATTGTAGGCGTGAATGTATGATAAAATTATGCCAAACAACGAATAACAAACCTATGAAAGTGGATAGTTCTCAGGTGTATGAATGATGGGTATTGTATATTCTACTAGGTTCAATCATAATCCCATTTGCATTGAACATTACTAAGAACAAATGATTTAGATATCTTCATCTCAAACATAGAGAGGTTTAACAAATTAAATTCTCTCAAATCTAGCATCTATACTCTTTTAAACACCATGAAGATACAAGGAACAAAAATAACTTAAACAACAAGCAAAAGGACCAAAGTAACAGGGATTTAAAATGATTTAAATTATTTGTAAAAATGTCTTAGGATTTGTGATAAATTAGTGCCTAATCATGGGCCAGAGAGTCAAATATAGAACTGCAACAGAGATCCTATTAGCAACTAGGTTAAGCCAATGGATTTAAACTATGTTAATGCCTTACATTAACAACTCCACTCATATTTGTCATAAATTTCTACTTACCAATCCCATTTGTGCACTCTAAATCACAGTTATATGATAAAAAATTTTTAACTCTTTCCTTGAAAGAGAACCTAGGTCAAACAACACAATCACAAGAAATTTGGAATAACAAACTCAAAATACCTTGATATATTGAATTCATATGACTAAAAGATTACAGATTTGGAAACAACTTCATGACAGTAATATATTTTTGTACAAACGAACTAATATTTTCTCATAAAACCCAGCTATTACAATTTACATACTCCATTTACAACTCAGACTCAACACTATTCTACCTTATTCACCTCCTTCAAAATTTTCAAAAACTTGTACAAATGAGAGAAGAAGAAAAGATATAGAAGGAGAAACCCTAAAACTACATCTTCAGTTAACATCTAGCATCTTCAACTCCCGTTGATCCATAACTTCCCTTTGCTTCCTAAAGAATCTTCAAACTGCTCTCATATTTATGTTTCATGTCTGACTTTCCCTGTAACAAAAAATATTCCTTATCTGAAAAGCCATCATTCATCTTCATTTTACAATTGAAAATATCTGTTTATGAAAGAATAAAAAATTCTTCCGTAAGAAACTTTTACTCTTTACTTTTTTCTGCTTCGTATATGAAAATATTCATTACCACCACCAACATAAAGCCCCCATTCATCATTTATTTGTTGTAGAAAACTGATTCACTTGCACATTCATCTTCTCATTGCCCTATAACTCATGTTTTTTCCTTTTCCATGAAAATCTTTTTACATTTTAAACAACTCCCATGAAATGTTTTATTTCATTGTCTTAACAAATAAAGATTTTAAATTTATTTATAAAGACTTTGATTTAAAATATCAGTAGTAATAATTTCATTAAAAGAATTTGATTTTTTAACTAGACTATATAAAACATTTACCCATATTTCACTTTTCATTTTAATCTACCAGCAAATAAAATTTATGTTTTAAAATCTTTATGAAGACTTTAAAAAAAATTGAAATGGTTGTAGAAAGCCATTCACTCGTGCCCTTCACACTTCTAATTTTCACTTATCTTTAAAACATTATGAATGATAATGTTAAAATTGCATTTCAGGCCCCACCACCATCTCACACAAGGCCTCCATCGCACATCTCCAATAGAAGATGAGAAATGAGAAATATAATGGTGATGAAATAATGGAACCAAGTTCTCGTGAGAGATTTTAAAACTCATTTATTGGGCAAATACAAATTTACCTGTGCACCTTTATATTTACCTTGCCACCATTTAAATCCTTCATCAAATGTTTCCATAGTCCACGGGCCCACCGCCTTTTCATTCAAACACTGCCAGGTTATCTTTGCACATCACATATTTATTTAGAAAAGTTAACATCTATTGGTGATGCACGATAAAGACAGTACAACCATCGCCCCTCACAAATGCAATGACGAAATGTAAATCAGAATAGCAATGGACGATATCATCGCGCCATCGCTGATGTGACTGGGAGAAGGGAAAAGAAATTGTGATGAGCGATATTCCTCTTGTCCATCAGAATCCTTAGTTCTCTATTCTGCAACTTCTCTACGAACTTTCACGGAACCTCTTGCAGCCATGGCAAGAGAAAAATGTGCAGGTCATTTTTCTTGATGCAGGGGCATTTTAATGGCTATAGGCACTCCAAACTCATCACAAACATGACAAAATCGCTGCCAATCAAAAGCAAGAAATAAAATTTCTTTTCCTCCAAAACATTTGAAATTGCATTTATGTTTTCTCTAAATGCCTCTTTTCATTTGCATAATATTTAAAATATTCAAAATATTTTAAATATGAACATTTGAAACATTATAAAAAATTGTGACTTCCAATTACACCTGCGACCCATTTGGAGAAAATTCACTTTGGGAAAAATGGGACACCTGGAGCCGCAAAAATTTGCGAAGGGTCATTATCAATTATTTAGAGGAAACCCATTTCCTCAAATTTTTCTCAGCCATCAAAAATCAGTACCTCCTTTATAAACTGGCCCCTGGGACGTGTTCGCCACTCCTAAAATGCATTAAAATAACATATCATATGACCTTCATTTTTATGAAAATGGAGTTATAGAGGTTGTAGACTAAAACAAGAAATGGGTTGTCCTTAGATTTTCAAAATTTGAAACTATTTAGAACACTAATTTTGGCCCTGTCGCAGTTAGAAAAGGATTAGTTAACCCACCAGAACTTATATTGGGAGCCTAAAACTGAGCAGGCATGTAAACATTTGACCCAAAAAATTAGTGCAATAAATATCTTAGAAAGATTCATCATGAGGCGCAAGATATTAAATGCCAAAGTGGCTCACTTAGACTTTTCTGCAATTTACACCTATCAAAAACCAACTTGAGCACACCAAGTCACCTCCTTGAAAAAATATCAAATCACCTCCTGGGAAGCTACCACTAGAAACATTATATCATTTAGGTCCACTAAGTATGTGTGCAAGAGGTCTTTCCTGAAATCATCATTCTTCACCAAATATTTAGGGTCAAACTTGACCTCCTTGAAACATTATGAAAATGTAGATGAAAACACTAAACAAATTGCATTTGCTTTTGGCCTAGTAAAAATATCAAATCTTATCATGAGACTCTAAAAATGGACCAGTGAGTATATGAATGTAGGGAGAATTGAGAGCAACAATTAGTTCATCATTACAATCATCCAATTGTGAAACATAAGCTCGAATAGGAGGCCACTTCACAAAACTGAGAGTTCACAAACAACAGAAAAGTGTCAAAACCCTCCAACTTCGCTTTTCAAAACACTGTCAAAACTCATCATGGGAAGCTAAAAAATAACATGTACATTCACATATGTGACATGAGTGTGTCTACAAAGGGGTTTTGCACGAAAATCAACTGGCTTCGAATTGTGACCCTCCAAAGGTGCCATCAGTGGCTCCAACTGGGGATGCATGCCCCTTGCAAGCATGGTGAGATTCCAGATCTCTGGGAGAGCAGACTAGGTGCTAATTCCATTGGGATTTCAAAGCTTCTTTTTTATGATGCATTGGAACTCATTTTTCAAACTTTATTTGGTGGCCCTAGGCCCTGAAAAATGAAATACCAATATTTACCTCTATCAAACACTTTGTTCTCTACTATCTGCAGTAGGTCAAGTCTGAAAATGATGCCATGAACTATCCACAAACTAACCCTATCACTAGCATTGTCATTGGCCATCACTACCACATGTCTAAGCTTGCCACTATCACCATGAATTTTGTCAATCGACAATATGCAATCAAGCATTAACTTGAAACATCCATCATCACATCACACATATGTGTTATGTTCATCATATGAATAATGTTCATTATTGAAAATAACATTTCTTGTTATTCATCTCATTGCCATGCTCCATCAAAATACCTTCCAATTGAACTGGAAACTGAAAGTATTCGTACTCTTCCAAGTAGCTGGCATCATGATACTCAACCTTATTTGCAACAACTATATCAAATGTAAAACATTCATATGTAATTCCCTCAAGGAGCTCATCAATGTGCTGATTTGTTTTCTTAAGGCCACATTCTGACCCTGTGCCAGATGCATCCTTAGAGTTTTCAACAAAGAGTGGATTATCTCTACACAATTAAGGATCACTATTTCTATCAACTAGTGAAGATGGAGGCTCCTCAAATAAAGGGTTTTGTATCACATTCATTGTTGTCATAAAAGCCTCAGCCTCGTCAACATGAAGATCTAAATATTCCATATCATCATATTCTGAAACACCATAGTCAATGTCCTCTTCATAGGCATAATCACAATCGGCCTTGAACTTATAGCAGACAATGCTATCCCTCATTTCAATCTCGGATTGTTCAACACAGGTATTTGAATTTTATGTCATGTCCACACAATTTGAGATATCATGGTCAAAAAGATCTTCAAGCTCTATAGCACTATCACCCAAAAATTGGTGGCATCCTATTACTCAAATTCTCACCACAATGCATCCTATAACCAGAAAAATAACAATCATCATGATCAACCTCATGAGTTGAATGCGCATGAACAGGTCCAATGATACCAAGCTCACTATTGACAAAGATTTCAACACTGTCAATGTTGTAATCGGGACTACATTGTTATTGAATGTTGAATAATGAATACATTATCTCACTATTATTCTTATCTTCAAACAAATTACTAGATTCATTTGAACCATAAGTCTGTAGATGGACCCTCTCTATGATCTCATCATTGGAACAACTAATAGTTCCATTACATGGTGTGATATACCAAATATCTAAAATTGTTTCCATCTCTTTATCAATCGCATCATGCAGTGCATTTGAATCTTCATAAATGCAATCCACAGGTACATACACCACATTGTTTGGATGCCCATTGACGTTTGCTCATTTAACATGAGGAATAATCACAACTTGGAACAAGTCCTCTTTACTCATATCATTGTTTGAATCATAGCTCATAATAGAGCTAGTGAGATCAACACTATGGAATGATGTATAAGCTGAAACAATAGGGGTGTAAGTGCTTTGATATTCATCTTTAATTTCTGACTTACACCTTTCGTCAACATTTGGTTTCTCAAGGAAGAAAACACTTGTAGACAAATAACTCCTTTGAATTCCTTATTTTAAGTTGTTTTCAATGTTCATGGCTATCCAATATGCCTAATGCAAGGTTTTAGGATCCTTATCTCTCAAAAAATAGCTCATCTCATTATCAAAATATCTCAAATAAACAACCAAACATACTGCATCACTTACTCTCAAGAACTCAGGAATATCCCTCAATGTCTTAGAAAATATCCAATTAAATGTTGGGACTAGCTCGTCCTCCTCTTTCTCAATGCTCATAAATTTATTGAGCACAAAATTACCATTGATTCTTTCACCAAACTGCTTCATGAACACTGCTTTAAACTCATCACAAGAGAAAAATAGAGCATGTTGGTAAATCAGAGAACCAATCTCTTGTATCTCCTTTCAAAGACTAAAGAAACAACCTCAGTATCACATCCTCATGATCTATCTCATAGTCATCCGTTAAATTGTTGAATTCTTGTAGATGATTTCTTGCTTATTCACTCTTTGTACCACTAAATTTTGGTAACATCTCTGATGTCATATGGAATAACATTTGTGTAACCATTAATGCCACTAAAATTGATGGGTCTATATCTTTCAGTGTTAAAACTTCTCTTATTACATGACAAGGGTTGAGCACTATGCATTGTTACATTTGGTTCCACGAGGGATGCATGGGTTGTTGATACATTTTCTCCCAGTTGTATAAGCCTTTTCATACTATGCAATTACACATGGTAGCTCAAACTTCTTTTACAACCTAATATTAAGCTTTTACAATGAAAATTTATATCTCAACTTTGTAAGATCTCCTAAGTGAGTTTCTTCAATAACATTGCATACATTACTTCATAATAAAAGTTGTAATCTAGTAATATAGAGTATGCAAGCCTATCACTACTATTTCCCTTCCTTAGTGCTTAATATCCTTAATAGGGAATCAAATTTTTACAAGACTTACAACTATGGTTTTCATATACATATTTATCTTTCTTGAAAACCAAAAACTGCGGATACTAATGCGGTTCCTAAAATTCTTCTTCTGAATGGAAATATTTATGATCTAAGCGTTCTTCACATCTTCATCGGGTTTATTGACAAAGTCACCACCTCTCTTCACCGGGTTGAACTTCAAGCAATGTAGGCTCTTGAAGATGAATTTCCTTTTGAGTTCTTTTATCGATTAGAGCACCACGATTCATGCAGCTTTCAAGTTCCTACAACTTCTTTCTTAGGTATGAATTTTCTAATATTTGAACCAAATTCGAGATCAGCAAATAATACAACTCTAAAGAAGTGTCTGCAATTGAAGATTCAAAGTTCTCCCCATTAGAGTCACCCGACTATTGTTACTTTTTCTTGCAACCTTCAATCCTAAGGAGAAACACAATGTCTTAACTGGGGGATTAAGTGTTTAGGGGAAGGAATTTGCACTATTAGGAGGTTGAATATGAGAAAATCCAATGAACAAGGCTATGAAAGCCTTCTGCACTTTGAGCTCCATAGGACTCAGGAGGGTGATCCTAATTGTAGGCCTGAATGTATTATAAAATTATGCCAAACAACGAATAACAGACCTATGAAAGTGGATAGTTCTCAGGTGTATGAATGATGGGTATTGTATATTCTACTAGGTTCAAGCATAATCCCACTTGCATTGAACATTACTGAGAACAAATTATTTGGATATCTTCATCTCAAACACAGAGGTTTAACAGATAAAATTCTCTCAAATTCAGCCTCTATACTCTTTCAAACACCATGAAGATACAAGGAACATAAATAACTTAAACAATAAGCAAACGGACCAAAGTAACGAGGATTTAAAATGATTTAGATTGTTTCTTAAAATGTCTTAGGCTTTGTGATAAATTAGTGCCTAATCATGGGCCATGGAGTCAAATATAGAACTGCAATATAGATCCTATTAGCAACTAGGTTTAGCCAATGGATTTAAAATATGTTAATGCCTTACATTAACAACTCCACTTATATTTGTCATAAATTTCTACTTATCAATCCCATTTGTGCACTCTAAATCATAGTATCTGATCAAAGCAATTTAACTCTTTCCTTGAAAGAGAACCTTGGTCAAAGAACACAATCACAAGAATGTTGCAATGACATACTCAAAATACCTTGATATATTGAATTCATATGACTAAAAGATTACAGATTTGGAGATAATTTCATGACAGTAATATATTTTTGTACAAATTGGTTAACATTTTCTCATAAAACCCAGTTGTTACAATTTACATACTCTATTTACAGCTTAGACTCAACACTATTTTACCTTATTCACCTCATTCATAATTTTCAATAACTTGTACAAATGAGAGAAGAAAAGATATAGAAGGAGAAACCCTAAAACTACATCTTCAGTTGACATTTGGCATCTTCAACTCTCATTGATCCATAACTGCCCTTTGCTTCTTGAAGCATTTTCAACCTGCTCTCATATTTATGTTTCATGCCTGACTTGCCCTATAATAGAAAATATTCCTTATCTGAAAAGCCATCATTCATCTTCATTTTGCAGTTGAAAATATCTATTTATGAAAGAATACAAAATTCTTTCGTGAGAAATTTTTACTCTTTACTTTTTTCTACTTCGTATATGAAAATATTCATTACCACCACCGACATAAAGTCCTCATTCATCATTTATTTTTTGTAGAAAATTCATTTACCTGTACATTCATCTTTTCACTTCCCTGTAACTCATGTTTTTTCCTTTTCCGTGAAAAGCTTTTTACATTTTAAACAATCCCCGTAAATTTTTTATTTCATTGTCTTAACAAATAAAGCTTTTAACTTTATTTCTAAAGTATTTGATTTAAAATATCAGTAGTAATAATTTCATTAAAAGAATTTGATTTTTTTACTGGACTATATAAAACATTTACCCATATTTCACTTTTCATTTTAATCTACCAGCAAATAAAATTTATGTTTTAAAATCTTTATGAAGAGTTTAAAAAAAATTGAAATGGTTGTAGAAAGCCATTCACCCGTGCCCTTCACATTTCTGATTTTCACTTATCTTTTATACATTATCAATGATAATGTTAAAATTGCATTTTGGCCCCACCACCATCTCACACAAGGCTTCCATCGCACATCTCCAATAGAAGATGAGAAATGAGAAATATAATGGCGATGAAATAATGTAGCCAAGTTCTCATGAGAGATTTTTAAAATCATTTATTGGGAAAATATAAATTTACCCGTGCACCTTTATATTTACCTTGCCACCATTTAAATCCTTCATCAAATGTTTCCATAGTCCATGGGCCCACTGCCTTTTCATTCAAATGCTGCTAGGTTACCTTTGCACATCGCAGATTTATTTAGAAAATTTAACATCTATTGGTGATGCACGATAGTGGCAGTGTAGCCATCGCACCTTGCAAATGCAATGATTAAATGTAAATTAGAATAGTGATGGACGATATCATTTTTCCATCGTTGATGTGACTAGGAGAAGTTAAAAGAAATTGCGACTCCATCGGAATCCTTAGTTCTCTATTCTGCAACTTCCCTGCGAACTTTGACAGAACCTCTTGTAGCCATGACAAGAGAAAAATGTGTAGGTCATTTTTCTTGGTGTGGGGGCGTTTTAATGGCTGTAGGCACTCCAAACTCATTACAAACATGACAAAAATCACTTCCAATCAGAAGCAAGAATTAAATTTTCTTTTCCTCCAGAACATTTGAAATTGCATTTATGTTTGCTCTAAATTTTTTTTTTCATTTGCACAATTTTTAAAATATTCAAAATAATTTAAATATGAACATTTGAACCATTATAAAAAATGTGACTTCTAATTACGCCTACGACCTATTTGGAGAAAATTCACTTCAAGAAAACTAAGACACCTAGAGTTGCAAAAAATTGCGTAGGGTCATTATAAATTATTTAGAGCAAACCCATTTCCTCAATTTTTTCCCAGCCATCAAAAATTAGGTACCTCCTTTGTAATATGGCCCTTGAGATGTGTTTGTCACTCCCAAAATGTATTAAAAAAACATATCATATGACCATTTTTTATGAAAATAGAGCTGTAGAGGTTTTAGACTAAAAAAAGAAATGGGTTGTTCTTAGATTTTCAAATTTTGAAACTTTTTGGAACACTAATTTTGGCCCTGTCGCAGTCAGAAAAGGATTAGTTAACACATCAGAGATTATCCTGGGAGTCTAAAACTGAGCAAGCATGTAAACATTTGACCCAAAAATTCAGTGCAATAATCGTCTTGGAAAAATTCATCATGAGGTGCAAGATATTAAATGCCAAAGTGGCTCACTTAGACTTTTCCGCAATTTGCACCTATCAAAAACCAAGTTGAGCACACCAAGTCACCTCGAAAAAATATCAAATCACCTCCTAGGAAGCTACAACTGGAAACATTAGATCCTTTAGGTCCACTGAGTATGTGTGCAAGAGGGCTATCCTGAAATCATCATTCTTCACCAAATATTTAGGGTCAAACTTGACCTTCTTGAAATATTCTGAAAATGTAGATGCAAAAACTAAACAAACTGCCTTTGCTTTTGGCCTAGTAAAAATATCAAATCTTATCATGAGACTCTAAAAATGGACCAGGGAGTATATGAATGTAAGGAGAATGGAAAGAAACAATCCATTCATCATGAAAATCATCCAGTTGCGAAATATAAGCTCGAACAAGAGGCCATTTCCCAGAACTGAGAGTTCACAAACAACAAAAAAGTGCCAAAACCATCCAACTTCGCTTTTCAAAACACTATCAAAACTCATCATGGGAAACTAAAAACTTACATGCACATTCACACATGTCACATGAGTTTGTCCACAAAGGGGTTTTGCATGAAAATCAACTGGCTTTGAATTGTGACCCTCCAAATTAGATCACTTGGGCCAATTTTTTAGGGGCACTTATAAGTGTGCAGAGCAAAAATTTTCAATATGGGCACTTCCATCAAGAGCCTAGATCTGTAGCCCCCTATTCAATTTCTGAAGAGATCTGACCTTGAGCTTTTTTTCGGTGTGTCCTAGAGCAAATAGACCTCACCATTGCAATTAGAAGGCCGATGAGATGGATTTTGACATAAAATTCACCTAGGTTTAGAGTTGGGAGTGAAAAAGAAAAAAATGGTTCTTGAGGCCATATGGCCTCCAAAACCCTGATTCGTACAGTGTTTTTTTCAAAAAGTAAAATTTAAAGAGTTTGGGTGTTGCTCGCACAATTCAGGGCGCACCACCAGTGTAGGAGGTGGCCACCTGATTCCACCACCTCTAGAAGCTTTATGTAGCCACATCACCCCTAACTACCATTGTCGACATCATTATAGAACATTCTTATTCCTCTAAAGATTCTTCCTACACCCACTGATTATTTCGCAGCTCCAAAGGGCTTATATCGCTAGTCCCAGGTTATATTGGGGACCGGGCACTCCAATCAAGCCCCCTGCCAACCTTTAGCGCATGTGCTGGTCATGGTGGGGATTAGAAGCCCTACTGAAGCCCCCTAGCACCAACCCATTGGTCTACAATAGGACTAGGGGATAAATTTTTTAGCCCCCTATGCTCCTTGAGGGCCAAATTGAGCTTTTTTTAGCAGTTTTAGTAAACTAGGCATAAATCAATAATACGATCTTTGTTTTTTGCAAATGAGATATCATTGGAAAGGTGATTTCGAGTCTGATCTAGTGGTACAAGTATTTTTTCCATATTTTTCTCTTGATTTATTAGACAGGCCTATGAAGTCAGACCTAGCTATTTTCACTCTGGAAGGCATAACTTTTTCCTCAGTTATCCATTTTCCACTATTCAAGAGGCATCAGAAAGATGATTCAATCCTCTACACAGATCTTAGGCCTATTTTTCCATAAAATTAACTAGGTATTTTTTATTTCAATCAAATCTCAAATCTTCCTTTATTGGTTATTTTCTTAGAAAACTTGCAAACATGTCATATTTTTTAGATTCGAAGGGGAATTTTTTGCATTGAGAAGGTCTATACTATTGCATCATTTCATTACAATATTCTTTCATCACGGATCCAACTCAAATTTCTTTCCTTACTCCATACAACTATTATAGTTGGAAATCACAAATTGAGATAAATCTAAAGAAAGCAGGGCTACATAGGGTTACCATTGGTACAAAACTTGAACCTGAAGGTGTCTCTGAGAAGAGAAAGTGGTTTAATAGAAGTGATGAAGCTTTTGGTACATTGTGCATGCCAACGTCTCTTGATATTCTCTTTCATGTTGAATATTGCACCACACCCAATCAAAGCTGGTCTCAATTAGAGTCCTTGTTTGGGAAGTAAGATAGTATGAGAAGTTTTTAGTTGGAGAATGAGCTTATTGGTTTCACTCCTCAAGATTTTGATAGCATTCATGACTTCTTCACAAAACTTATGTCTCTCGGATTATAGTTGAAATAGTGTGGTATTGAGAAGAATTGAACTCAATTGATTCTCTCTATCCTTGCTAAGCTTCGTCCTGATTATTCATTTTTTGTTTCTACCTTCTATGCCATGAAAAATGCACTTGGTACCACATTCACTATGCTTTCACTTGATGATTTTGCTAAATCACTCACTCGAGAACAAGAAAAGTTGGTATAGATGTGATCATTGAAATCTACAACATCAAAGGATCTTATTGTTGTAGCTGGGAACACAAATCACACCTCTCAGTTTTATGACTTCTCACATTTTTCTCTAGATGAGAAAGCACTATCATTGACTAGTCTTCACTCTAATGCATCTAAAGTGGATTAGATATCTTAGAAGAGGTTTGATCACTTGAACCTATGTGTACTTCCATCATCCACTATGGTTCATGAAACTTGTGCTAAGCTTCTTCCTCCTACACCTCCTGCATCTTTGGAGTTCAGTTCTTTTCAGAAGGATGTTCACAGTATTTAAATTTCATCTTTGTGGGATGACTACTTTCCAGACATTACAGAGTTATTCATTGAATCTCACATTGATGATCTTGGGGACACACTTGAGGACATTCATTTCCTCTTCAATGATAGATATGGCCCACTAGTCATCACATCAACATTGCCTTTGGAGGTTGTTCTACTTGCATCTCCATAATTTTTTGGATTAACTTCATTTGATTCATACATATGGACCCTTGATCATTCTTCCATGGCATCCATCATGAGACCATTTCTCCTAAGAGAGATTCTTCTTCATGCCCCATTGGATGTGTTTCTTACTAAGGGGAGGAACAATGTTTTTCATAGTTGGATCATCTTTGGAATCCTTCTTCGAGCATTCACTTCTAGCAGAGGAGCTTCTATCTTATGGGGGGATTCACTGTGTCATTCTTTCTCTCCTATGGGGATGATCTACATTGTACTTATGTGACCAAAGTAGCACTTGGGGGGACATTTGAGTCCTAATTTTCTTTGTCACATGTATGATTTCATTTTCTTTTATCTCTTTTTGGGAGAGGAGTTTTTTCTCATCAGGTTTTCTCTTTTTCTCTAGTTATAAGAGATTTTGGTTGCTTGTTCATGGGTACCTCATTAGGCCTTGTAGCCATGATCCATTTTGCATTCGTTTAGCTTCCTTTATCAGTAGTTTAGTTTCTCCCTAAGTTGATCTTAAGCGGGGGTGTTGGAGTAAATAAGTCATTATTTGATAATTAATTAATCCTTCATTAATTATTATAGGCTTTTTACTTTAATCACTTAAGCTAAACTTAAGAGTTGATTTTTATTGTTTAGTTTGATTCTTATTATTAGTTTGGACTAAATTTAGGACAAGTTGACTCATTGCATGAGATTAGAACACTGGTCACTATCTTGTCAAATCGGCATGTAGGGTTTGCTTGTGTAATACTTTTATAAAGCTTGCATGTTCATTTGTAATATTCATCTAGGTTATTTGCATCAATACAATTCTCAGGTTATTGAGAAAATTCTCACTTTTGATTTCTCTATTGTGATAGGTAATTTTTTGTAGGTGTTTCATGGGATCTATGGGTTGAATCTTCAATTTTAACAAATACTACATTTAGGTTTCCACTTTCTAGATGGTGACCACCCAATAGTGCATAATCTTGCATGTTCATTTGTATGTTTTGCATGTTATCCTAGGTTGGGTGTCCAATTTTGCATGTTTTGGGTATGAGCTATCGAAGCCATTAGAGAGTAATGGAGCACATTCAATTGACCAATTATGGTTGGATATGGGTTAGACACCCATGTGAAGCCATGTGATCATTTAATATTTTTCACTATGTTTATGGGTTGTCCACTAAGAGGGGAGTGAGTTTTTCTAGGTGGTTTTACTTGTTGGTTCTTGATACCACAAGTGATATTCTCTCCCAAAAATATCTATATATTTGAGCCTTGCATTAGTGGTTTCATAAAAAAATTTGCATGTTGTTAGAGTAACGAAGTGCTATCAAAATTCATAGGAGTGTTGTATTGATGTATACTTCATTTTAAGATTAATACAAGCATGGAATCTCTTTGGGTGTGGAGTTTTTTCTGCAAGGGTTTATCCACATATATCTTGTGTCACTTGTAGTTCTCAACTTGTAGTATTGTTGCTTTGCTTTCATTCTTGGAATTGTTAATCACTTAACCCATTATTGGTAATCGTGTATACATAATTTTAGATTTGTAATCACATTATTTAATTATATTTCTACAAGTTTCACCTTTTTTATCCAACAATAATAGTTCGCTTACATTAATAAATACACACCTCCTAACCTATTCCCATTATCTATTAGCCCATTTGATTGTCTCGAATCTATGTGAAGAACTAATTCAATATTAATACCAAAATAAAGCCTATTCCATTTGTCCACCTCTCTCTCCCTATTTCTTCACCTATCAACATAGTCCTTGAGAGTATTTTTAGCATTAGATAGTCCCAATCCTTGGTTGTAAACTCAGCCTTCAAAAAACTTGTGACCCCCATAATATACTCCTTGTGACACAATTAATTTATAATACTATCCTTATCATTCACCCCCTTTTGAAGCCTCACCATCTCCTATGGAACCTTTCTCAAAGCATCATTTATATGTTTATTCTCCTTGGATTTCATTGCACCATGTCTCTTGGAGGAACCTATCTCTAAAATTACATTTCTCATCTTCTCTTATAAATTCCTCTTATGTCCCTTCATCTTTGATATCATGGATTCAAATATCTTATATGCCAATTTTCCCTCTATTGTTTTCTTGTCAAATTTCTACATCAATTCATCAATGGAAGGATTATTACAACATAGGGGGTCATGGCGATCCTCCTCATAATTCCACAATCTTCTAGTAGCTTTTGTAATCCACATATCACATTATAACCAAATTAATAGAGATAAATAATGGCTTATGTGATAAAATGACAAATGGGACAAACCAAAACCAACATCTCTACAGTTGTTGCTTCGATCTATTCACAATATATTAAAAGTAAATCTAAAAATATCAAAGTTTTAGAGCTAATAGATTCTTGAGCTTGAGACAATATTTTTATAGCTTCTAAACAAAAACATTAACTGTGAGTTAAAAAATTTTGGGTAGAATTTACAGGATAAATATTATGAAACCCTACTAAAGCAGAAATTTGAAAAAAATGAGATAGACCAAAACCAATCTCCCTATCACTACTTCTTCAATCTCTCACATTGAATGAAAAGTAGATATAAAAGTATTGTGATTTTAGAGCTACTAGATTCTTGCATTGGAGAAAAATATTTTTGAGAATATTGGTTGCAAGTTATTAAAATTTGTTTTTTAGGCATGGGGGAAGGAATGTTTCAATCGCCTAAAAGTTTTTTTTTCCAACATAAGGAAACTTACAACTTCTATTTCAATTTATTCATAAAGGACGATACCTAGAAGACATGCATCACACCTTTATTCTTCAAACATGAAAAGCATGCAATGGTTTAGGGACATGGTTGGTGTTCATTGGAAGTAGTATAAGCAATATTCTCTAAATTAATTGAATACCCATGCAATAGGAGGCCATTATATTTTTTATCTACAAATATAATATTAATCAACGAGTACTATAACTTATTATCTAAATTTATCAAGTAATTTTTACAAGAATTATGAAGTGTTTACTAGCTCTAAGTCTTAAAATTTAGTTCAAATTGGTAAATTTAAACAACATACTATGTATTTTGTATGTCTAAGTTCTAGCTCCAAATTTTATCTCCAACTTCTTAATCAAAACTACAAAATTTTAAGAATACAACTAAAAGTTAGAATCTCAACCTCCTAACATGTAAATCAAGGTGAGGATGTTAGACACATAGGACAAGTGTGAGGGGGGTGAATCAATTGTACTTTAAAATATTCAAATCCTCATTAACCTTCAAACCCTTATTATGCATCAATATGAATTTAAAAAAGTGAAACATCAACACATGGACAACTATACACAATAGAACACTAGATTTATGTGGAAAACCTTAATCAGGGAAAAACTCTAGTGAGGATTAAGTCACATATATATGAATAACAACACTAAATACAATATTCTCACTACCAAAAGGGCTCACTTCCCAAAAGAAAATGTCTCACTACCAAGGGAAAATTACCCAAAGGACTCATTGTCTAGAATAGAAGAGAATAGAAGAAGAATATTACAAGGAGGTTCACTACCTCAAAGCAATAGGAAGATCTACCATAACAACTTGACACCATTCACAACCTTTGGCTCACTGCCTCTTACAACTTCAGCTACATTGCAAATGTAGACACCTTCTGCTCACTGCATCTGGTAGCCTTAGGCATTTAAGCTCACACTTAGATGACCACACTTGATCACATTCACATCTCAGTTCACATATATATCATCTCCAATAATTGAACTTGATTATATATCCTTCATGACCTCAAACAACCTTGTCTAGGTCGGTCTCAATGAAACGTATGCACCTCAAACATGAAACCAACAAATAGGTCAACACTAGACACTTCTGAGGTGGAAAGAAGTGAAGGAAGACCACACCAATGGTTAAGCAAGACCAGAATCCACATTGACGAAATTCACCACACTTCCAGAAGCCATGAAACACATTTGCAAGTGATGCAGAGTAGGGGTGGAGATCTCTTCCCAAAAACAATTCAATTAGTTTTGAGAAATCTTCCAACCTAGAAAACCCCAACTTGGTGTTTAACTCACAGATTCCTCATATTCCCTTTTAGCACATCAAACCATGAAAATTAAGCATATCTTTTAGAAAAGGCCTCAAACAAATGAACCAAATACCATTTAGAGTACCCTTTATGGAATTCTTCAACATATTAGATTTGTTCTTAGGGTTGTTTCAGGACATCACCTCTAAAATAGGACTACCATGTTGCCCTTAAGCCCAATTAGGCCTCTTTTACAAAGAAAGTATATGGTAAACCTTCTCTCAATCACCAATATTTACTCCACAATGCTAACTAGGTCACATGGGGACTACAACAACATATTTCATCATTTTAAACATCTAAAAACTCACCAAATGTCAAAACCCTACTCCTCCCAATCAAAACTAGCCTAATACATTGACATATTAGGCTAGGAATTGCACAAATAGAACCCTAACTCCATCCCCTACACCTAAAATCCTACTAAACATAAATAAAACCTTATCTAAATCCATTCCACTGAGTTACAAAGAATTTCACTGGTGGAATGGTCTTTTATTCCATGTTTTGTCTACAAACCCTCAAAATTCAGGGTTTCTAACCCGTTTCCAATAATTTGCTTACAAAATGCTTCAAAATTTATGGAATTGACTCAAACCAAAACCAAAATTTTCCTAACTAATTCCACCAGCAATTCCAATTCACCTTATGCCATTTAGAGATTGTACAGAGCCATACCAATGCCTATAGTAGCAAATTTACAAAGAAATTTGCAAAAAAATAGAGCCTTTATTATTTTTCGCACTTCACATCAACTTTAGAACCCTGCCTCAAAGTTTTTGAGGCCTATTTAAACTTTTTCAATGACAAAACAATGGTTTATAACTATTTTTTGAACTACATGACCGTTCACCTTCAAATTATGACAATATTGCAAAGTTGAAAGAAACTTTTGACAACATTTACAAAAACATAATAAGATGTACTCAAATCAACCCCATCAGACCCAATACATTTAAAATGGTATATTATGACCTTATTAAATCCAACATGACTCAAAACACCCAAAATTCTAACATTGGACCAAGATTACACAAATTGACTAGGTGCCCCTACACCATACACCCAAGGTGAAAAGAATCTCAGGCTCCACTTGAGATCAGCTCTTGAATAGTTATTTCATACCTTTTAATGCCCTCCTCTATTATCCATGTGGAATCTTCATCGGGGAGACCTAGCCACTTCACAAGATATTCATTATACACTTTGTGCCTTGTTCTCTTCACCTCCTTTGTGCCCAAAATTATTTGAAGCTGCAAAGGTTGAATTGGTGGTAGGTCCTTGACCCAATCTTCATCTTGAACTTTAGATGTACCTAATTATTCACCTACAAACATAGATCCTTTTGAAAGGATAAAGGTCAAAAACATTAAATATTGAAGAGATAGCAACTCCAGGAGGGAGTTCTATCTCATAGGAATTTTCACCAAATTTTTGGACCACCTTGCATGGCCCAATATTTTTCATCTATAGCTTTTTGTATTTTCCCTTTGGAAAAATTTATTTCCTCAAATGCACAAGTACTAAATCTCCCACCTTGAATTGAACTTCTCTTCTCTTCAAATATGCATGTTTCTTGTATTTTTCAACACTTTTTTGAAGGTTTTCTCTAACCTGCTGGTGTATTTCCCTCATGGCCTCTGCAAATGATTCTCCCTCAAAAATCCTCTTATCCATTCCACTTAAATCCCTAAGCTCAAACACACTCTAGGTTTCAATCCATACACCACCTCAAATGGGCTTTTCCCAATGCTTCTATTGATAGAGTCATTATAGGCATACTCAGCTTGTGGAAGAACCAAGTCCCATTGTTTTCCATGTTCCCTTGTGAGAAACCTAAGCATATTTCCAAGTGACATATTGACTAATTTAGTCTACCCATCTATTTGTGGATGATAGACAGAACTAAATTTCAAGTTAGTTCCCAATTTCTTCCAAACAGTCCTCTAGAAGTGGCCTAAAAACTTCTTATCTTTTTCAAACACATTTTTCAATGGGAGACCATTAATTCTAACTATCTCTTTGAAAAATAACCCTGCAATATAATAAGCATCACTAGTGCACTTGCATGGAATAAAATTAGCCATTTTACTAAATCTGTCAACAACAACAAACACACTGACAAACCCTCTTTGAGTTTTTGGAAAACCTAACACTAAATCCATACTAAGAGACTTCAATTATCTATTAGGTATTGGTAAGGGCTGGTAAAGACCTACATTTGAAATAGAACCCTTGTCTCTTTGGAAAATTACACAATCTTCCATAAATTTTCTGACACCCACTTGCATCTTTGGCCAATTGTAAAATCTACTTATATGTTCCAATGTTTTATCCACCCCAAAATGACCTCCTAAGTTGCCACAATGTTTCTCTTTTATCAAGTTAGTTCTCATGGAGCACTTTGGAATACATAACTGAGTACCCTTGAACAATAATCCATCTTGTAACAAAAAATTAGAATATTCATCATGAAAAGAACCCTTAAATTGATTAGAAACAACATATTCCTCTTTAAAGTCCTAATCTCCTTCATACATACCTTCAAGGCATCTATTCCCACACTTTGAAGTTGAATTTCTTGCACAAACATTGACCTTCTGCTCAAAGCATCTGTCACCTTGTTTGACTGTCCTTTTTTGTGCTTTATGCTGAAAGTATAGCTTTAAAGGTACTCAATCCACTTCACATGTTTGTGGCTCAACTTGTCCTGGTTGTTCAAGAAGCTCAAAGCATGATTGTTAGTAAAAACAATAAATTCCTTGGGAAGGAGATAGTGTCTCCACCTTTTTAGTGCTTGAACCATTGCATACAATTCTAAATCATAAGAAGAGTACTTTTCCCTGGCATCATTAAGCTTTTCACTAAAAAATGCTACAAGCCTACCCTTCTTACTCAAGACTGCACCAATTGCAAACCCACTTGCATCACACTCTATTGTGAAGCCTTTGCTGAAATCAGGAAATGAAAGTATGGGTTGTTGTGCCACTTTGTTTTTTAGATATTGAAAGCTTTTCCCTGCCTCATCAGTCCATTGAAACCTTTTCCTTTTGTCCCCTTTGATGGTGTCAATAATTGGAGAGCAGTGACTAAAATTCTTTATAAATTTCCTATAGAAACTAGCAAGACCATGAAATCTTGTTACCTCCCCTACTAATTTTGGAGTTGGCCAACTGAGAATGGCTTCTACTTTGGTGGGATCCATCTTCAATGAACCTTTAGAGATGACATAAACAAGGTACACTAGTTCCTCTTTCATGAATTCACATTTTTTGAGATTTATCATCAACTTTTCTTCATTTAACTTCTAAAAAACCATGTCAAGATGTTGCAAGTGTTCTTCCTTGGTCTTACTAAACACAAGAATGTCATCCAAGTATACAACAATAAATTTCCCTATGAAAGGCTTCAAAACCTTATTCATTAACCTCATAAAAGTGCTTGGAGCATTTGACAATCCAAATGGCATTACCATCCATTCATACAACCCCTCATTGATTTTAAAGGTAGTTTTCCACTCATCCCCTTTTATTATCCTAATCTAATGATAGCCACTTTTGAGCTCAATATTTGAAAAATAGCAAGCTCCTCCTAAGCAATCCATCAAATCCTCCATTCTAGGTATTGGGAACCTATACCTTATAGTTATTTTTTTGATTTCCCTTGAATCAGTGCACATTCTCAAATCTCCACCTTTTTTAGGTGCCAACATTGTAGGAACAACACATGGACTTAAACTTTCCCTTATGAGACACTTATCCAACAATTCTTGTATGTTTTTCCTCATTTCTTCATTTTGTTGAGGATTCATCTTTTATGCAACCTTATTGGGTAAGTTTGCACTTGGTATAAAGTCTATGTGGTGACTCACATCTCTGATGGGTGGCAAGGAACTAGGGAGTTCATCAACAACTATGTCTTGATCCTTATTCAACAAAGTTTGTACTTCCTTGGGCACATTTTCCATGGATGTTATTCTCAAAATAGTTTTGGGTCTGATTATGATTGCATGCCCCTGACTGCCTTCCCCTTTCATGGTTTTCAAGAATTCTTTCTCCCCAACCAACATGATACTTGACCCAACTTGTGTATCTATGTTGTCATCTTGCAAAGGAGTGAGGGTAAAGGACACACCATCTTTTTCAATCACGTATGTGTTTTTCTACCCATCTTGTTTTTCTTTTCTATCATACTTCCAGAGTCTTCCTAGTAACAAGTGACAAACATCCATGGGGATGATATCACATAAAATCTTGTCTTTATACCCCCCAATGTTAAACTCTACCCATGTTTTCTCATTGACCAATACTTTTTGACCCTTATTTAGCCAAGAAACCTTATAAGGTGTGGGGTGTGGAATCCTTTTCATCTTTAGTTTTTCAACCATCTCCAAAGAAGCTAAATTATCAGATGAACCAGAATCTACAACAACCTTACATACATTGCCTTGTGATTTGCAAGTTGTTCTGAACAAATATTTTCTTTGTGGAGGCTCCTTCACCACAAGAACCTTGAGTAGTGTCCTCCTCGTGATCATATTTTCTCCAACCTCTAGAGAAACATGTTGAGAAGGAGAGTTAACACTCTCACAATCTTCCTCTTGCACCAACTATGTTCTCCTTTTGCCACCATGGGATTTTGAAGGTTGTTTCTCTAGGCACTTCCATGCTTCATGACGAAATTGGTTACACTGATAGCATCTCCCTGAAAAGGTGTTTGAACCTCTTCCTTGTCCTCCAAATTTTCCTCTACCTTTAGGTTTTCTACCTCTGAATCCACCTCTTGACTCTGAGCCTTGATCTTGATTGTTACTTGACTCTCCTTGTGATTTTTGTGTTTTTCCTCTTCCACTAAAGTATCCTCTGCCCTTGAATTTCTTTCCCCTGCCTCTACTTTGTTTTTACTACCTTCTTTTAAATTTCTCTTCTTCCCTAACATCCAACTAAAAGCACTCTTCCACTGTTCTAGGGGTGGAAAGAATCAATTCATCCTAAATGTTGAACCTTAGTCCATTCATATACCTTGCTATCTTTTCAACTTCATCTTCAACATGACATGCTATAAGGCTCAATTTATGAAATTCCTCTGTATAGGCCATGACATCCATTTCCTTTTGCTTTAATTTTTGCAACTTCCAGAATGTTTGAATTGCATGGTCACCAGGAAACAATTGGCTCTTAACCTTAGACACCATCCTATCCCATTAATTTATTTTTGCTTTACCCTTTTTCTCTCTCTTTGCATGTACATAGTTCCACCAAGTTAGGGAAGGGCCTTTCAACTTAGTCTTAGAAAACTTTACCTTTTTCTCTTCTTCTACCTCCTTGTATTCAAAGTAGTTGTCCAATGCATCTATCCAATCCAATACTTCTTCACTATCCATTTTCCCATTATACATGGGAAATTTCATTTTCACTTTAGTAGTCTCTCCACTAACAGCCTTTGGCATCTTAACCATCCTTCTTTCATCAGGGTCCAACTCATCATCACCTTGGACTGCTCTTTGAGGTTTGTCATTCTCACCCTCTTCCTCTTCCTCTCAATCACTTTCCTCTTTAGTGATCTTTCCTCTCCTTTGATTTTTTTCTAGTGTTGCAAGTTTTCCTAACACAGCTTCTTGAGACTCCTTCATCATCTTTATCTCTCTAGCAATGACTACACTACCTTTAGGAGGCATCTTGTCCAGGGAAAACTTTAGTGGAAAATCTTCGCCAATTGGAAAATAATTTAAATTGGGACCTCCAGAAATGGAAAATAGTACTTGAGCTAAAAAGGATGTTGAATCGCCAAGTTGTTACAAAAAAATAATTTTGTCTTGATTAATTAGCCTATGCATTATTTTTTAAACAATGCATCATTGGAACCAATTCGCCAATAGTTTATACTATAATTACAAACATTAATCATATTCGCCAGTAATATTATATTACTACCATTAATTTTTGGGAAATATCGCCACAATAATAAATTACCATTTAATTTTAGGGATATTTTAGCCTTGAATAGAGATTTTATTTACTATCATTAAATCATTGATTATATTTTTAATCAGATGACTACACGTTGATTTGGCAACCTAATACTCACATCCCTTTTAAAAGGCTTTTTGAGGCCCAAAATTTGTTTTGGTCTATGCGATTAAACATAATTGTGTGGCCCAAAACAAATTTTGGGCCTCAACAAGCCTTTTAAAAGGAACATACGTATTAGGTCACGAAATCAACCTGCAACCATTCAATTAAAAGCCTAATCAATAGTAAAAATTTCACTTTTCATTTAGTCTTAATTTTAAAGTGATATTTAAAAAAAAAAAATTAATCTGTGTGTGCTCCAATGTGTTGCCCCCTCAACCCCCACAAGGGGGCTCTATCCCCTTGACCCCCTTAAGGGGCACTGCACCTTGACCACGTCAGTGGCTGCTGCCCCTGGGCCCCTACTTCAATATTACAAAAAATAAAAAAAATGGGGGAACTGCGCTGACCAACTATGCAAATTTTTAAAGGAGAGATTCGCCATTGTAATTAATCTTTTTAGTGATTATTTGCTAGGATTCGCCACTATGATTATTATTTTTACCAATTATTCATTAAGTTTTCCAAGATTTTACAATTTTTTTTAATAATGTGTATAGATTCACCAAGGAAATTAATATATTTTTCAAATAAAAGGAAAGATTCGTTAGGATTTTACACCTTCATTGAGGGAGAGGTTTCTTAAAGTTATCTCTGATCTTGTCCTTCAATTTGCAACTTTTCTTTCTTCAAACTTCAACCTCTTTCCTTCAAAAGATAAAAACATATGCTCTGATACCAATTTGATGTAAAGCAGGGGTGGAGATCTCTTACCAAACACAATTTAATCAGTTTTCAGCAATCTTCCAACCTAGAAAATCCCAACTTGGTGTCTAACTCACAGATTCCTCATATTCCCTTATAACACATCAAACCATGAAAATTTAGCATATATTTTAGAGAAGGTCTCAAACCCATGAACCAATTACCATTTAGAGGACCCTTTATGGAATTTTTCAACATATCATATTTGTGCTTAGGTTTGTTTAAGAACATCACCTCCAAAATAGGACTGTTACGCTGCCCTGAACCCCAATTAGGCCTCTCTTACAAAGAAAGTATATAGTAAACCTTCTCCCAATCACCAATCTTCACTCCACAGTGCTAAGCAAGTCACATGGGGTCTACAACAATAGATTTTATTATTTTAAACATCTGCAAACTCACCAAATGTCAAAACCCTACTCCTACCTATCAAAACTAGCCTAATACATTGAGATATTAGGCTAGGGCTTGCACAAACAGGGCCCTAACTCCATACCCCGCACCTAAAATCCTACCAAAAAAAAATAAAAACTTATCTAAATCCATTCCATCAAGTTATAGAGAATTTCACTAGTGGAATGGTTTTTTATTCCATGTTTTGTCTACAAGCCCTCAAAATTTAGGGTTTCTAACCCGTTTCCAATAATTTGCTTACAAAATGCTTCAAAATTTATGGAATTGACTTAAACCAAAAAAAATGTTCTTAACTCATGCCACCATCAATTCCAATTCACCTTATGTCATTTATAGATTGTATGGAGCCATACCAATGCCTATAGCAAAAGATTTACACAAAAAATCGTAGAAAAATAGAGCCTTTATTATTGTTTGCACTTCACATCAACTTTAGAACCCTGCCTCAAAGTTTTTGAGGCCTATTTAAACTTGTTCAACAACAAAACAATGGTTCACAACTATTTTTTGAACTACATGACCGTTCACCTTTCAATGATGACAATATTGAAAAGTTCAAAGCAACTTTTGACCACATTTACAAAAACATAACAAAATGTACTCAAACCGACCCCATGAGAACCAATACATTGAAAATGGTCTATTATGACCTTATTATATCCAACATGACTCAAAACACCCAAAATTCTAACATTAGACAAAAATTGCACAAATTGATTAGGTACCCCTACACCAAAATGTAACGCTAACATGCTAGGTCAGCCAAACCTATATTAATGCTAACAAACAATCAATTCACTCTTCACTAGGTTCAAAAAAATCCTATCGATCACAAAGAAACATCACAAAACATCATAGAATATTTTTGCCTCATCAGAATATTCAGGAACACTGCCACAACCACCTGAAACTGAGAATACCTAGCATCCTATGCAACCAGCCACATTGCCATAGACATACAAATCGCTAACCAACCTTACAAAACAATTGAATTCCAAAAAATCTAGAGAAAGGTAGATACAAGCAATATGAGAACTATGACCAATGGCATAGTATAGGTTAACTACACTTGATCCATATGAATTTGAAGCATACTTAAGCCACTAAGAATCAATCCCAATAAGATATTCAATGTAAATAAAATTGAAGAAGGCATTAAAACTAACATTCTAAAACATGAAAGCTTGACACACATCTATTCTAAGCCATTGAAATTTATCCTATTGCGGGAGTGGTGTCGCATTGATGTGGAATGATGACCCTTTCCCAATCCCTTGGATAATATGAGCCTTTCCAATCGATTTTATTGATAAAAATTGATGGAAACTAGTAGAAAAGATGAACAAAGAATGGTGGAAGCTAGATTAACATTATAAAATCTAAGATGATCAATGTAAGTGTATGCAAAGCTATTCTAAAT
The DNA here is from genome assembly GCA_007258455.2 of Sequoia sempervirens. Taxonomy (NCBI): domain Eukaryota; kingdom Viridiplantae; phylum Streptophyta; class Pinopsida; order Cupressales; family Cupressaceae; genus Sequoia; species Sequoia sempervirens. The sequence continues at coordinate 560,372,307 of VDFB02047230.1, forward strand.
GTATGCAATATTTGAAAGATTAAATCCCTGGTTTCAAAATATACTAAATGGATGGAACTAACTTACCATGGAAGCCATTAATGGATGCTCTAAGCTAATATGATCAAGATTATAAATTAAAAAAGTTAAATGTATGCTAAATATGGATGAATATGATTGATTTTCAACAACATAATCTTTCTCTAAAAAGGTGGATTCCTATTCAATAGATGGAAGATCTATTTATAGAATAGGAAAAATGAAACTAATGGTTGGGATGGAAGGAAGATGGAGACAAGGATCATGGATTCCCATCAAGGATTGAGAATGTAAATTGATATTTAATCAAGGGCTCACAATCATGCAAAGAAGCACACTTTCAAAACTTGCTCAAGAAGTTTGTTACAAGGAAGAATATTCCTTTTTTCAAATGAGTGAAGAAGGAAAGAATATTCCATGAGAATATTCCCCTTTTGGAGGAATGTGCAAAGGAGGAATATTCCCTTGAAAGTGGGAGAATTGGAATTAATTAGTAATTTGATAACTAAAACAAAGTTTCAATTATGCAAATTAGGGGAATTTAGGATATCCATTAAATAATTACATTTTTTAATGAAAAGGGATCAAAATGAAATTTAATTAAATAATTAAGATTATTTAATTAAATGAGAGGACTTAGGGTGTTAAATTTAAGTATTTTGATTTATCCAATTTAGTAGGATGAAAGGTTAGCATGATAGGGTAGGAATTAACCTAATCAGATTAATTAGATTAATAGATGAAAATTATGCGATTAATTAAATAGCTAGGATAATTTAATCAATTAAGGAAAAAGAGGATGGATTTTAGGATGACATGATGTTAGTATATCATATTTGAGTGTGTGATATCATGCAGGACATTTTTAAGTGTCTACATTTTTCCCCTCTTTGAAGTGAGGTACATGTTACGTTGGTTCAAAGATTGATGCTTTTTAGATTAAAATGGCTGCTCATATCAAAAAATAAAAAAATGATGATGTTTTGGATGCCCCATTGTTACCCCAATGGAAGGAATAAGCTATTTCCTTGCCCCCTTGAGAGATTGGGTGGAAATTTTGAATTTTGGGTTGATTTCTTGACAAAGGTAAAATTTAGGTCCAGATTCCAAAAACATGCCCTAGGATGCAAAAAATGGCCTCACAAATGCAAAAAATGGCTCAAAATAGGTCGTGAAATGAAAAAGTAGGCAAAACAAGTAAAAACCCTAGCTTTTGGCTCAAATTAGGGCAAAAAACCTTAATTTTTTGGCTTAAATATGTGAAAAGGTGGCACTTCCAATTCATTTGTGCATTCAATCCCTAGCAATTTTGTGCATTTTGAGCTTTGACACCTTGGTGAGATGGCTCACCATGTGCTTCCACTTCATCTTTCTGAGCAAGTTCAAGAGTACCAGCACCGAGCAAACGTAGGACCCCGAGTATGTGACTCAAAACTTGTCTCAATTTTTGCATTTTGGTGCATTTATTAGTGTGTCAAAACTAGGTTTTCTAGGGCGTCGCAATATAGAGAAGCACAAAAGGCGTCAGAAGCATCGCTATTGATTTTTTGGTGATGCACCTTCTATTTAGTGACATAACCCATTTTTTTTCTTGGGCGATGCAATTGATTAGGGTGTGATGACTGTAAAATAGTGATACACAGGTTTTTTTAGTTTTAGCATCGTACAAAAGTGGTGGGCGATGCACATAGTAAATGGCGACACACCCTCAATTTTAGATATAGCGACGCCCCTCAATGCTAATACACAATTGAGTATTGCGATGTGCATTGCCAAATTGGCAATGCACCCCCTAAAATTATATAGCGACACACCCTTAAAATAGTGATGTTATTGGTTTTAGTGACGCAATTGATATTTTAGGATGCAGACCCTCGTATTTTGATTAGTTTTTAGATTCATAGGAAAATTGATGTTGTGTGCGATGCGTGTAGGAGGAGATTCAGTCATTGATGTCATGAGAGCATTGTTTTGATATTTTGGCAACGACACGAGACTTCAATGATCTAGAGGTTGAGCAACTTGGTATTCTCAAATTAGGTTTCATCACTTTCCCACTAGAGGTCTGGACCCACTTGGCCATGATGATGGTGCTTATTGAGAGGTGGCACAATGAGACCTCTCCTTTCCACTTTCCCACTAGCAAGGCTACTGTCACATTAGAGGATTTATGATCGATACTTTGGTTATTGATACATGGAGAGCATATTATATATGACACAAACACTAGGAGGGACCCATGTTGTTCACTTTTGCGCACAAAAAACATTATTTTGGTTAGCTTTCAGATAAAATTAGATTGTTACAGAGCCTGAGTACCCATATTTAGATTATTCATTGTGGCACTCATTGCTAGAGTGATTTCCCCCAACCGATGGGGCAGACGTTTTAGTCTCGATTGGGGGTAGCATGATAGAGGATGATCAGGAGGACCACTATGTATGCATGGGGTCTAGTTCTACTTGCTTCTTAATACCATGATCAACACTAGGTAGTTTACTATGAGGGCAAGAGAATTGGGGCCGGAGTGACACTACTACATATATGGGCGTATGAGGAGATAGTCGTGTTGAGACCTTTGGTTGTAGATATTCAAGAGGAAAATCCTATAGCATTCAACTATAGGGTCCCTATGACATTGCAACATATAGGGTTGACAAGTTTACCTTATTAGAAATGGGTCATTGATAACATGATTGTATTTTGATGGAGGTTGTGGCTATAGGTTTTGACTTGGTATGACGATTAGCAGCAATTGTACTTTTCTTTCTAGATCCGCTACATCTAGGGGCTAGAGCACACCATGATAGAGCAATACCTTCTAGACTACATTGCAAGGTAGTTCTAGGAGGTACAAGAAATTCCTCTCGATGATTACATAGTTATTTTTGTGAGATCTCAGAGAGAGGTCTAGTGGGGAGCACAGATTGACCCTGTAGTGGCGGTCAATGATTTTTGACTAGTTTCCCAACCTTGGGCATTTGATTAGGGATTTTCAAATGTGGGGACTACCCCTATTTACAATGCATGGTTTAGACTAGCTGTGTGGTTCACAGACCTAGTGGGGGATACCTTGGTGGGATAGGAAGAGGCAAAGGTAGAGGTAGGGATGGGGGCAGAGGTAGAGAGCAGTAGTAGCCATAGTAAGATAGGGAACAAGTTTTGGGGGATGGAAAGTAGCCTAGGTAGGATCAAGGTCACCACGATCCAAGACATTAGGATGGTCAGAAGGAGGGCCTATAGGATGGACAAGTTTTGGGGACACCATTGCCTCCTCCACCACCTCTACAGCTAGATCAATAGTTACAAGCTCAAGTATAGTCTCTCATAGTAGAGAGAGATCAAGTATGGTAGCAGCTACAAGATATGACCAAAGAGAGAGGAGAGGTTTAGTTGTAGTAGTAACTAGACCTACAGCTAGCCCAAGAGATTGGGCGGAGGCAACAGCTTGAGGCCGTGACCACGACATCTTAGGGACGAATGGAATTTTCTCGCATGTACAAAGAGGCAATCTCAGAGGCTACATATTATAGGATACATTATCATCAAGATTTTTATAGAGAGATGCAACAACTGAAATTTTCTTAGAGGAGTGGGGTACCTCCTAGGGCTAAGGATCAGCCATCAGTTAGATAGCCTAGGGATTCAAGCAGCCACTAGGGCTAGCCTTCTTATAGACACTTTTTTGATAAATTTCCCGATTATTTATACAAATATACATCCATAGGCTCATTTTTTATAGCCTCGTGTATATTTTACTTTTGATTAATATTCACATTGATTCAAATATTGTATCATGACAGCCATTTTTTCATATATAAATGACATGGTTCAAATCTATGATGTGATGTGCTTTTATTGCATGCTTTATGGATGTATGGATGCATATGATATGATGTGATGTTTTATTTATGTCATGATGATGCTTATGTTGTTGATGCAATGTGATGGATGCACTTAATGTCTATGCGACATGTGATGATGATCTATGATGTAATGTATCTAATATGTAGTGTTTATGAGATGGATGCAATGCAATGTAATGGGTGTGTTATCTTCTTTTTCAATATCTTTGTATGATATGTTATGGCATGTTATGATATGTAGATGATATGATATGCTTATGCAGGATGTATGGAAGAATGCATTGTTTTTTGTGTACTTTTCTCATGCAATGTATGATGTCATGAGGATGCATATATGCATATGGATGTATATATGGAGGATGTTTATAGTATGGATGTTATGAATGATTATGAATTGGATTAAGATGGTTAGAATAACACATTTATATTATTCAAAAAAACTTAAATGATAATCATGATGTAATGGATTACATTTTCCATTATTATGATATGTTGTGATGATGTGAGATGTATGCATGCTAATGATATTGTGGATGCAGGATGGATGCACGATGATGTTTTAGTTGACTATCATGATACCAGGTTAGCGTGGAAAGAAGATAGAAGAATAAAATGATTTGACCATTGATTTTAAGATTGACTCAAAAGTCCAACAAGTCCATGATCCATTAAGACTTTATTAGATATGGTGATGAGATGAATGATTTTGCTCATATATTGGGATTGGGATTTTTTGTCATTCCTTATGTTTGATATAACACATAGACACGATGCATCTTGGTATTGAAAAACCAAGATGGTGTTGTATCTAGTGACATGGACTTTGACTTTACAAACAGATAGAATAGTTCTTGTTCACACCTTGACATACAGAAACCTCGTCAGAATGTAGTTTAATAGTTTAGAATATATCAGACCAAAGCATATGCAATAGTCAACAATCCACTCCAAACAACCTCCCTACACACAACTAAGTAAGTATGCCCTAATATTATTTTACAAGAATACCCACAAGAATAGCAAACAAAAGATAATGATTGATGCCCCATTCCTTTCTCTCTAAATCATTTTGATAGAGATCATCAAGAGGTCCTCAGAATGGGTCACTGAGATAAATCAAAAGAAAGGATCAAAGAAAAATAGTCAGTGTTATCTATATATCTTTCCAATTTAACATAGTTAAGGTGATTTCTAATGTTGATGTCCATTGTTGGAAAGATGCATTCTAGAACATGTTTATCAATTGTTTTGACTAGGACTAGGTGTGTGATAAGTCGTTGATACAAACTTCATTGACTCATTTACCTATGATCTTGACTTTAGATTTTTACAATTAGGTGCTCTCACTTTATGACTTGTGATACTTGTTTTTGATTTGTTTCACCAAAGGTTGACAATGATGATTGACTTATTATGGGTGAAATTTTATTGCAGGTGAAAGCAAAATGGGATGGATGGAATATTTCAATGTTTTTGGTGTTTTGAAAATGTTTTGAGGTTGTTTTTGATCTTTTTGAATGCTTGTGTGAATGTTTTTTGTTTTTGGATATTTGAGGCTTTTTAGGCTTTTTCTCTAAGATATTTGATGAAGTTTAGGTCTTTTGAATGTTTTCTAATGTTTTGGGGTTTCTAAGTTTTCAAATGTTTTGGGATTTTCAAATTTTTCGAATGTTTTGGGGTTTTCCAAGCTTTTTGAATGTTTTGGGGTTTTTCAAGATTCGGCCAAGAACTTAACCTAAAAGAATATCTTGACTAACTTGACTTACTGTTGATGAGAAATGAACATATGATGAATTGTTAGTTTATTATGATGGAGTCCTAAAGGATTGACCTAGGGTGTCTTGAGGGCACATCAATAATGGCCTTGCCTACATTCAAGCTCGGAGATAATGTAGTTTGACTTGGTACTATTTTTGGATTTTTGATGTTTTGACCTTTTTAGGTATTTTGACATGTTTTGGATGCTTTATATTTTGACTTTACAATTTTTTGAATGTTTTTGAATTTTAGCTATACAAGATTTTGATGTTTTTGGATTTTTAGCTATAAAAGATTTTAATTTTCTTGGATTCTGAAGAGGTTTTATAATTTTTTTTGGGATTTTTGATGAGATTTTGAATAACCTTAAGATATACAAGAACCTGATCTGATCCATAACGTATTTCCCCTAGGGTGATGTGATAGACTAGTTTGATATAGGCAAGACAAACTAACCTTAGGAATATGCCAAGTAGTACTAAAGGGGAATATGATACTTCATAATATCAAGCTATGATATGAGTGTGGATGGGTGATTAAAAAAATAGGAAGAACGATGTGATGGATGGATGTGATGCCAAGAATGATAGGATAAAGAGGCAAAGATGGATGGAGGTGCTTTATTTCTACAAGGTGCCTATTTTCCAAGTTTTCACTGAGGTGCTTGCCTAAAGCACCACCAAAGTGGTTTTCACTAGAGGACAATTTTTTTTCTTTATTGTTTTCTATCCTTTTTCTTATTTTTTAAGATTTTTGATCATTTTTTTATTTTTATTTTCAAGATTTACACCCTTCAAGCCTAGGCATAAATTTTTTTAAGATGGAGACTATTGGTTGGTTCCTACAAGGTTTCACCTTCAGGCATTGATAATTAGTATGCTCCTAATCTATAGCTTGTTGTGATGACAAATGAACCTAGCCAGTTAGGTTCAAACTTTCCTTTACTATCTTGATCTAGAAGATTTTTTTTTTCTACTTGAGAACAAGATCCCCTACCTAGAAATACAAACTCTTAATATTCTCGTTATAGCTCTTTTTTAGTCAGTTTTGGTATACTTGCAAGTGATTAAGGATGTCAAGATGACACTCATCTAAGAATTCTAACTCATTTAGCTAAGATATTTTGTACTCTTCATTAGTGATCAGATTCTATAGTGACATTCATAGTGAAGGAAGATCAACCTTGATAAGTAGGATGGCTTCTGATCCGTAGACCAAGGAGAATGGGGTTGTACCTGTAGGTGTCTGAATACTGGTTTGATAGGCCTAGAGGGTAGAATTTAACTATAGCTTCCAGTCACAAACAACTTCATTGACCATTTTCTTTAGGATTTTTTAGAATGGTCTTGTTTGTAGCCTCAACTTGACCATTGCCCTGTGGGTAATACGAGGTAGAGAACCTATGTTGGATGTTAAATTTTTAGCATAGCTCTTTCACATCTTGATTCTTGAAGGGTGTTTTGTTATAGGAAATAAGGGCTTGTGGAACACCATAATGACAGATAAGGTAATTCAAGATAAATTTGGCAATTTTCTTTCCCATTATGTAGGTCATAGGAATAGCTTCTACCCATTTGGTAAAGTACTCAGTGGTCATGATGATGAAATTATGGCCATTAGATGAGGTTGGAGTAATATTTCCTATGAGGACAAGCCCAAAAGCAAGAAAAGCCAAGGTGTGACCATTGGTTGCAACTCCTAAGTTGGAGCATGAATAAGATCTTCATGTTGTTTACATTGGACACACTTCTACATGTGTTGATGGGCTTCTCTTTCCATGGTTAGCTAGTAATACCCCTTCCTCAATAGTTTCTTAGCTAAATTCATACCACTAGAATGGGAACCACATATTCCATCATGTACGTTTGTTAAGATAATCAAGGATTCCTTTTGTTTGAGACATCATAGTAATGTCCCTTCGATGCTTCTCTGATAAAGGGTATCACCTAGGATCAAGAATTGAGATTCCTTTTTAATAAGGTCTTCTTAATGTTGGAGATGATACTAGATGGGTGAGTTCCTCTGCTAAGGTAGGTGAATATATCATGATACCATGGGGAACCAAGACCAACGATTACACACACAAATTCAGATTCTAGGATTTCAAAATCTGGCAAGAGAAGTTGTTCTCCCAAGAATTCACATTGAAGGACATTGTGCAAAATATCTAACAATGATCCAATTGTTGCCATAGCATCTGTTGCCTAATTTTTCATGCAAGGAATCTGCTCAAAATTTATATCAATGAAAAAGTCATTGAGAGTTTCTACTATCTTCTTATAAGAAGTAAGCTTATCATCCTTTGTTTGGTAGTTGTCATTGACTTATTTGATAGCTAGTTGTGAGTCCCCATAGACTTTCAACTTTTGTATTTTCCATTGAACTACTATCCTTAGACCTATTATTAGGGCCTCATACTAGATGCAATATTGTTAGTACATGGAAATGATCCTGTATGAATTTGGGATGCAATCACCTTGAGGGATGATAAAAGGAATACCTGCCACTGATCCATGTTGGGTAAATGATCCATCAAAATACAATTTCCATTGATTTGTTGTGTTGACAAGGAACACTAATTCATCAAGAAATTTAGATACCAATGTGTTCTTTGCATAGATAGGTGCCTCTTCCAGTTGGTATATGATCACTTGTCCTTTCATTTCCTTCCACTTCACGTACTCTATGCCAAATTAAGTCAAGATAATTACCCATTTGGCCATTCACCCAATGAGATTTTCTTTGGATAACAAATATTTTAATTGGTCGATCTTTGCAATAAGCTTGATTTGATACGACAACATATAATGTCTTAATTTTTGTGAATCAAACACTACCATTAAGCATGCTTTCTCAATGGATGATTAGTTCATTTTATATCCTACCAAGGTCCTGCCAATGTAATAGATGGATCTTTCTTTTCCATTTTCATCATGTTGTGCTAGAAGAGCACCTAGTGTTGCTGATATTGTTGAGATATATAGGATCAATGGTTTGTTTGGTATCGGCAGCATGAGCATTGGAGGTGTCAATAGGTAGTCTTTGATCTACTGGAAGGATTTATCACACTTTTCATCCCACTTATATGTCACTCCCTTATGGAGAAGGTGCAAGAAAGGATAGATTTTGTCTGATAATTGCGCTATGAACCTTCTAATGGAGTGGAACCTTCCTTGTAACCCTCTCATTTGATTGAATTTTTGTGGTTGTTCCATGTCTAAGATGGATTCAACTTTTGTTGGATCTATCTCTATCCCTCTTTGTGACATGATGTAGCCAAGAAGCTTTCCTAATGTAACCCCAAAGACACATCTTTTTGAGTTCAACCATACATTATACTCTATGAGTCTGTCGAAGATGGGTCCTAAAACCTCTTTATGCTCACTCCTTTTTTTTGACTTGGCCAAGATATCATCCACATAGTCTTCAACTGTTTTGTGGATCGTATCATGAAAGATGAGATTCGTTTCTCTTTGATAGGTCTCTCCTGTGTTCTTTAGCCCAAATGGCATCATGATCCAACAATATGTTCCCCATTGACAAGTGAATGCGGTTTTGTGTTGATCCTCCTTGGAAATCATGATTTGATGATAGTCTAAAAAATCATCCATGAGTGATAGCATTTCATGTCCAATTGTTAAATCCATGATGATGTTGATGTTAGGAAGAGGGAAATCATCCTTCCGAAATGCTTTGTTTAAGTGTCTAAAATCTGTGCATATTTTTATTCCCCCATTGGGTTTGGATACTAGTACTAGGTTGGAAACCCACTCATGATATTCAATCAGTTAGATAAATCCAAGGTCAAGAAGCTTTTGTAACTGAAGTTTCACTAAGAGAGATATTTGAGGGTGCATTTTTCTTAACTTTTGCTTCACTAGTTTGGCTTCGGGATTGATTGCTAAATGATGCACAACCACTTTTGGATCAAGGCATAGCATATTTTTGCATGAACATGCAAATTTTTCTTTTATCTCTTTTAGGAACATTACTAGGTTTTTCTATTCTTCATCCAACAAGGATTCAACATAAAAAGTTATCTTGAGTGCCTCTTTTGTTCCCACATTCACTGGGGTAGCCTTCTCTACTAACATAGTTGACTTTTCTGGATGCATCGCACTAAGGGGGAGATTGAATCCCTCATCCTTGGGCACCTCAAAGAGGTTTTCACCCTTAAATGCATCCTTTCTTTTTAATATTTTAGGATCAAAAAGTGCCACATTGTGGTTTTTACTCAAAGATTTGCATGTTAGTTGCATGTCATCTATTTTGTGACTGGAGGATTCAATCAACTCCTCGTAGTATGCTTGTGTGTCTAGCTATATGTCAAAACCAGCTTTGTGATCTGGCTATGGTAGGTTGTCACGGAGTCCCATGAATTTTGAGATTGCTTCATCGTTTTCAAATAAATCTAGAATCAGTGGTCCTCGTTGGCCCCAATCAATAAGTTAGGGATATACTAGGCTTATTTTTGTGGTTTGGTTGTTTGGGGTGAAAGATGTTGTGGATATCATGAAGAGAGATTTATTCTTAAATAGGTTAGCAAATTGAGGGTGAAGTCATCTAGGGTAGTATCATGCGATGTTGGTAACCAAGAGGAAGCCTCAACCCGTTTAGCAAAAGTACCTTTTCCAAGAATGGTAACCTTGGTAGTAATACATCCTAAGCCAAGATTCTTTGGACGTCTCTTAGGAATGATCGGTTCTAGCAAACCGTTGTCATTTTTACCTAGGTTCTCATTCTTGTTGTATCCCCATCCCTTCATTAGCTACAAGCCCTTGTTTTCATCTTCCATGGGAAGAACAAGGACAAGTCAGTCATCTTGATAGAGAATTTTAGAGACACCCTCCTCATTGACATCTTCTTTGTTCAAATCCCCCCACTTGGTGAATGTGGTAGATGCCATATTTAATGTTTCAGCCACTTTTTTGATAGGTCCAAGTCTCCCATGAGATTTGGGAGAAAGAGCTATCTCCCCCAACACAAAAGTGTCCTTTTTTAAGTTTATAATCTCCACAGCCATCATATTAGATCACTGCTTTGATGTCAAGAATGTTTTGCATAATGGGTTTTTTTGTTTTTGAGGTAGATGCAAGGGATGATGGGTCAACAAATGAGGAGGATGGTGTAGGCCCTTCATCATTCTTATGGATTTGGCGTATTTTGTAAAACTTCACCTCAAGGTTCTTTCAGTAGTAAAAGGGCTTAGTATCTTCATGGACGGTAACTTCTCTATCCTCAAAAGGAAACTTTACACATTGGTGACAGGTTGAAGACGCAACTTTTCAGGCATGGATCCATGGTCAACCAAGAAATATGTTTAAGGGAGATCAAGGTCTAACACTTGGCATGTAGTCTCAGCAATGATGGCTCCCACTTGGATGGGTAGTGTGATGATGTCTTGTGATACCCACTCTTGATCATCATATGCTCTTATGGTTGTATTCTTTGCTTTCTCAATAGCATCTTATGAATAACCCAAGTTCTTGATCAGCTAAATAGTGCAAATGTTCACACTAGCACCTGCATCTAATAAGACTCTTCTAACCTTGTTATTATGAACAATGACCTCAAGGTGTAAGAGCACGGTTATGAGATGGCTATGATGGTAGGTCTTGCTCTGAGAAGGTGAGAAGATGAGGGATAGTGATATTCCCTACCATAGCTTGAAACTATTTTGTATCCATATCCTCGAGGATGGATGACATGAATATATATTTCTCTAGGATTTCTCTATGTTTGGGAGATAGCCTCAATAGTTCCAAATTCAATATTTGTGCAAGGTCTTCTTAAGGTGGTCTATGAGACTATATTTTCTAGGGTTTGATGTGGGAAAAGTAGGTTGCACCCTAGGTTGAGATGAAACTTCTTGGATAGTGACCTTTCCATGTCATGTGGTGAAGCCACAGTCTGTACTAGGCCCTTTAATGGTAACAACAGTTATGACATTGTCACAGGAAGCAACTACACTGGAATAGGCATGTTGCATATTATTGTAGTTCTTTCCTTTTCCATTGTCATTCCCTTTGTCGTGATCTAGCATGGGGTTCTTGTATATCTTAAGATCCTAGTTGCCAGCCTATACCTCAACAAATATGTCTCCATTCTTGATAAGATCTTGGTTAACACTCTATAGTTTCATGTAGTTTGATGTTTTGCATCCTTTGATTTTGTGAAAATCACAAAGATATTTTTCATTGTACTAGGGTGGTTTATCCTATGGTTCTTGGTAGTTTTGGAAATTGGAAAGCATTATCAATTTTGACTCTACTAATTTCTTCATGAAAATTTCAATTGGTTCTAAAAACTGTGTGCATTTTCGTTTTGGATAGTTCCTATTGGGGGTTTGTCATTGTTGTGTTTTGGTGTTGTTGATTTGATTATTTTGTGGTGATGTGGCTTGGTGTACAATTTTATGAGGAATAGGAGTTTGACTGGTGTTTCACCTAGGAGCACTTAGGACCACCTTAGCATCTACCATGCCATCATTCGTCACATTCTTATTTTTAGCACAAACTCGAGGCTTGTTGTTTGAACTAGTTGATGGGCGGTTGTCCTTGTTGCTTGGGTATTTCCCTCTAAGATTAGAGTGTGTTCAATGTTGAGGGCTCTAGGGACATGCTCGTCATAGGTGGTAATGCACTGCATCTTCAAGTGGAAGGAGAGATCTGGATCGACATTCAATATGATGATCCCCACTTGTTGTTTATCGATAATGGGCCACTTACTTTTACTAGTGCTTTTCCTCCATCGTTGTAAGAAATTGGAAAAATATTCTCCTTTATTTTGTTTGAGAGTATACAACTCTTCTAGGCTCACATCCACGTCAAGATTGAATGAGAAGTGGTCTATGAATTTATCAGTGGTTTATTGGAATTTTTTTCCAAGAGGCAATTGAGAAAACCAATCGATAGTTGGGCCTATCAAGCTTCGTGGAAAGAGGCACATCAAATAGGAATCATTGTAGGCCACCTCCATACACATGAAATTGAATTCTTTAAAATGGTGCATAGGATTTCCTCTCCCTTTGTATTTATCAATTTTGGGGACCTCAAACCCAGGAGGGAAAGGTAACATTGTGATGTTTTGATTGAATGGATATGGACATAGGTTTTGTTGTGTATGGGGATTCTTCATTTTTCCCATCTAGATATCCTTCATTTCTTGTGTTAACACCTTAAGTTGTGATACTACATCATCTTGTGGGTTTGGTGGAGGAACATATGTTGTCTATTGTGGGATGGTGAATGGATTGTACGTAGGATTTTGATATGATGGGGTGTTGTATGTTGTTTATGGTGGTGTAGGATATTGTGAAGGTGATGGTGGTGGAGGCATATATGTTCCTAACTTGTTTGTATTGGATATGTTTTGTTGAGGGTTATAGTATAAACCATGTTGTTGTTGGTGTTGTGCAAGCCTTTGTTGTTGTTAGGCATATTATTGGGCTTGTTGTTGGGATTTTTGTTAGGCTTGTTGTTTTTGTTGGGCCACTAGGGTTGCTTATTGTGCTACTAAGGCTACTTGGTTTTGTTGTTGGGCTACTAGGTCTGGTTGGTGTTGTTGTTGCACCACTAGGGATTTTTGGTGTGCTCGTAGTTTTTGTTGTTGTGATGCTAAGACTACTTGTTGGGCTTGTTGTTGTTGTTGTATTGCTAGGGTTGTTTATTGGGCTTGTTGTTGTTGTTGTGATACTAAGGTTTCTTGTTGGGCTTGTTTTTGTTGTTGTGTTGCTAAGGCTACTTGTTTTTTTTTTTGTTGTGTTGCTAGGGTTGCTTCTTGTTTTTGTTGTTGTATGGCTTGTTGATAAGCCTTGTTGTTCTTGTTGTAAAGGTAAGGCATGTGTTTGTAATGTAGGATCAGTTGGTTATTGGGACATCTATGATGGGTTATGGGTGTTGGTGTTTTGAGTTGGTTGTGGTTTGTTGATGAAAGGTTGGGGGTTCCCTTGGTTTTACATTCCTTGAAATATGGTGGATTGGGATGGAGGAATGTAAGATTAAGGTCCCATTTGATTTTGCATGATGTGGGGGACCAATGGGAAAGATGATGATAGTTCCATTTATTATTGTGATGGCAATGACACATTTAGACCTTGTAATTGATTGAAAGGGTTCCCTTGACCAATGGGAAGGTGGTTCCCTTACTGTATTTGAGGTGTGACCAAGGTATTACCTTGGTTGATGGGATTCATAACCAAGGTGTTGTTTTGATTTTGGTTAATGATGGAAGGGATGAACGTGTTTTGTGAAACCAATGGTATGGATGAACCAATGGGGTGGTTGGATAAAGATGTCCCTATTTGCGTTATGGGTTAATTTTGTGTGAGGCTTTTGACATACCCTAGTTGGTCGATCTGAGATGATTGGACCATACTATCTTGTGTGATGTTGGGCACACTTGTGGTACTTGTGGGGATGGATGAGGATGTTTTCCATTGATATGTTGAGGTTGTCATGGATTCATGAAGTGTAAGTGATTTATTTGGATGTAGGGGGTGTTCAGGAATGGTAGGAGCACCAAATGTAGGTGTCCAAGTGGTTTTTTGGGGAGAATTGGTGTTTAGAGTACCCACAAGTGTGTTTCTTGTGAGTGGAAGAGTGTGGCCAAAGTCTTTAGCAAGACTAGTCGCAAGACTAGGATTTTGTGTTTTATTTGGCCCTAGTGATGGAGTTGATTGAATCATAGATTGGGTTAACCCTTGTGTCAATATTTGTGTGATAAAATATGGGGGAATTTAATCCACTTTCTTTTAGGCTTGATGTTCTTGCTTATACTCAAGGATTTCTTCTTTGGTAAGCTCAAAGGGATTATTGGTAATTTGTTCTACCTCATATGGTCCTTCTTGATTTTGGGGTTGTTGTGAGGGGGTAGAATGACTTATTGGATCGAATTCTTGAGGTTTGGTGTCACTTATGGTAGATGGTACTTTGGTTTTCTCCATGATTATCTTATGTTGTGATCTTGTTGTTACCATAAATTTTCGGTCACCTATGGGAGAGTTGTATTGGGATTTGTAATGTGTAAAATATTTAGTTAACTCAAATTTAGGTAAGAGGGACACTCTAGGTCATTTTGGAGCAATAGTGTGAGTTAGAGATGAAAAGTTGAATGATATGGGGAGTGATCTTTGTAAAAAAATTTGGACAACACTTTTGACTATAGGTTTGATGTTTGATTTTTGGATAAAAGGTGTTCACTAAACTTGTCAATTTTTAAGGTAAACTTGTGACCTTCAAGATAAACTTGTTCAAAAATGACAACTAACTTAAATAAATGCATGGAAAGGGATTCATTTCACATAAAAAGTAGCTAAGTTAGGGTTTAGATTGATGGATGTCTAAGTCCAAAATGTTGGTGTGCTCAAAATTTTGCAATGTTTGGTGAAGTGAAGTGTGAAATATGATAAGGGTTGGATGAAATGTTTGACCCAAAATGTTAACCTAGAGTGAACCTTTGTTTTGCAAGACCAAGGTAGTGAGTAACATGTTATACCTCTAAAGTGATCAAACCCTAATAACTTAATGGTTTAAATGAGAAGCGCTTGTGAAATGTGTAGATCTAGTTCATTTATGAAAGAGTGTAGAAAAATTATCCTTATTGATCTGTCTCAATTGCGGTGATTCTTCAAGATACGTCTCTTGATATACTTTGAACTATGATGTCTAAGTTTGAAATGGTGTAATGTGGACCTTCTCTTGGGGATTTTTATTTTTTTGGAGATCATTTAAGACAAGCACAAGATCATGAAAAAGAGGATATCTATTGTCACGCAGGAGGTGGTAATATGGGCCTTCCAGCCACAATATCATTGTTTTCCTCTTGTTTGTCTAAGATGTTTGTTGTGTCTCTCCACTGGCTTGGTGTTTCCTTTGTTTCAAAAATGAAGCTCCTCGAACTACTAATTATAAATGTTTGTTCTCCTTCAATTAGTTCAAAGTTTGGTTGTATGATAGTTGATGCAAGGTTTGGTTGTTGAAATGAAGTGATTGGATGCCAAATGGTCATGTGTGGGGTTCAATTTCTCAATTTATCTTACTTAAATGAATTTATTTTTACCACAAACACATGTCTTGCTTAAGTTTCAAACTAAATTTCTATGTCAAAAACATCATTTATTTCACAAGGTCCATTATCTGAAAGTTATCTGAAAGTCATCTGAAAGTTATCTGAAAGTCATAAAGTTAGAGCCATAGTTACTTGTGTTAACTTTGGGAAGTATGGATTGAGATATAAGTCAAGATATTTTGAAGTGTCCAAGGATAAAAATCCTTAGGAAAAGCATCAATATCAAGGCTTTTCAAAGGGCATCCATGCTTAGACCAAAGGGTTTGAAATTTAGAGAAAGATCATTGATGTTTGTTTGCAATTGTTTTGGAACCAAGCAAGTGTTTAACTGACTCACAAGCATTGACAATCCTATTTCAAGTGGGTACGTATTTCTTAGTAGGCTTACCATCATCCCCTAAGATATGATTAATCTATAAAGATGGAATGGAAAAATAGGCTATGACAAGGAAATGTATCATCTTGACATGCCAAGAAAAAGAGTCCCTTTCCTATTTTCTTTATTGCCTCAACCAAAAATCAGACATGGTAAGTAGCTTCTCGGAATGGTGCTATTACAATGCACTACCTTAAAATACATTTCAGAATTGGATTTGTTTAGCCACTACAAACAAGGTTTTTAATGACCATATTCGAGATAAACTAGTGTTATACATGCAAAAATTCACTCAATTAAGAGGCCTCCTAGCCCTTAGAAACATCTAAGGGTTTTAACGTATCACATGGATACTAAGGGAGACATTCATTGGTATAGGACAACAACACCGGTTGGTTAATGACTTTAGTCACAACCAATTTATTTATAGAGTAGACCGAAATGAAAGCACCGCTTGGCTCATTCCCTATCATAAGTTAGGAGGTAGGCCTCTAAAGGTAACACATTTTGTGAAGCTTAAAATGCTTTCTATCACCCAAGATTGCCAAAAGGTGCAAGGGGAGAGGATAGGTGCTTCCAAGAAGAAATTTATACTTGTGTTTCTCTTCACCTAAGATTGCATGAAGCATAAGGGGAGATGATACGCACAACAAGCACACACAAGCAAATCAGACACATGTTCATTTTAAGCACCAAATGAAGTGTTTAGATTGTTCAATTTTAAACCTGATATTACAAAATGAGGATGTTTTGGTTCAATTTTAACCAATTTTGAATATTTATTTTAAATCCAAAAGTAAATTTAGTTCATCCTAAAATATGAAGTAAAGCATCATAAATGGGTTATAATTGCCCCATAAGTGTAAAAACACTTGTTACATTATATAATCAAATGATGATATGCTCCTTCACTTCAAATTTTATTTCCCAAACCTGCAAAACTAGTTAGCCTAAAAAAAACCAAAAGTCAATGACATGTTTGCAATAAGATGAAATCAAAAAATTAAAACACATGTCAAAATTTAGTTTCTATTTAGCTTACCAATAAATAACAACATTGAAATCAATTGTGTCACTGAATTTCCATCCAATGCATCACTATATCATAAGTGTGTTGTATTAAAAAATAGGATGTGTCACTATGAAATAAATAGTGAAATCAATAGCGTCACCAAATCAAATGTGTCACTAAATAAAAATTCATGATGCGCTTAAAAATAAGTTTAGCGTCACTATTTTAATTAAGCGGTGACGAAATTTAATTATGTGATGCTAAAATAACACCCAAGTGCATCACTGTATGGCAACGCACCCGAGATCATCGATGAATTTTCTCAAAGTGCATCATTGAACCTACAAACACAAGAAAACAAAAATCTAAAGAGAAATTCATTAGATTCGATTAGTACTACCCTCCTTCTAGAGCCAAAATGTGACCAATGACATAGTATAGGTTAACTAAACTTGATCCATATGGATTTGAAGCACACTTAAACCACTAAGAATCAATCCCAATAAGATATTCAATGTGAATAAAACCAAAGAAGCCATTAAAAATAACATTCTAAAACATGAAAACTTGAAAAACATCTATTCTAAGCCATTGAAATTTATCCTATTGGGGGAGTGGTGTTGCATTGATGTGGAATGACAACCCTTTCCCAATCCCTTGGATAATATGAGCCTTTCCAATTGATTTTATTGATTAAAATCAATGGAAACTGATAGAAAAGATGAACAAAATCATGGTGGAAGCTAGATTAACATGATAAAGCTAAGATGATCGATGTAAGTGTATTCGAAGCTATTATAAATGTATGCAAGATTCAAAATATTAAATCCCTAGTTTCAAAATATACTAAATGGATGCAACTAAGTTACAAGGGTAGCCATTAATGGATGCTCTAAGCTTTAATATGATCAAGAATCTAAAATATAAAAGCTAAATGTATGCTAAATATGGATGCAAATGAGAGTGATTTTCAACATCATAAGTTTACTCTGAAAAGGTAGATCCCTATTCAATAGATCCAAGATCTATTTATAGAATAGGAAAAAAGAAACCCAAGATTGAAAGAATCAATCAATGGTCAGGATGGAAGGAAGATGGAGGCATGGATCATGGATTCCCGTCAAGGGTTGAGAATGCAAGTTGATATTTAATCAAGGGTTCTCAATCATGCAAATAAGCACACTTTCAAAACTTGCTTAAGAAGTTTGTTGAAAGTTTGTGACAAGGAAGAATATTCCTTTTTCAAATGAGTGAAGAGGGAAAGAATATTCCATGAGAATATTCCCCTTTTGGAGGAATGTGCAAAGGAGAAATATTCTCAAAGAATATTCCCTTGCAATTGGGAGGATTGGAATTAATTAGTAATTTGATTATTAAAACAAAGTTTCAATTATGCAAATTAGGGGAATTTAGGATATCCATTAAGTAATTACCTTATTTAATGAAAAGGGATCAAAATGACATTTAATAATAAATAATTAAGATTATTTAATTAAATTAGAGGACTTAGGTGTTAAATTTAAATATTTTGATTTATCCAATTTAGCAGGATGAAAGGTTAGCATGAAAGGGGTAGGAATTAACCTAATCAGATTAATCAAATTAATAGATGAAAATGACATGATTAATTAAATAGCTAGGTTAATTTAATCAATTAAGTGAAAAGAGGATGGGTTTTAGGATGACATGATGTTAGTATATCATATTCGAGTGTGTGATATCATTCAAGACATTTTTAAGTGTCTACAAGAACATTCCCAAATCTACAAGACAAGAAACCCCAATATGGAGAAATGTGGAGAAATTCCATTTCTCACAGACAACCTTCTTCATAGGAAACGCACTATCAGACACATCTTCCATTGCCACATGATCCAAAACCTAAAAAATTGAATATAACAACTATGAACACCTTTTATCATCTCAAAATTGCACAAGAACATCCTCAACCATGAAGAAATGTGGAGCACAATGCATAACACAACTCTACCACCTTGTTCACTCTTTATTTAAATTTTCTCAAAATCACTTGGAAATGAAGTGAACTAGCTACATCAACAACATCACAAACATCTTCTCATCATAACCACACTAGATATTGCAACAATCTCCTCATCTATAACTTTTTCTCAACACCACACTAGAGGTTGACATAGGTTCACATCAATGAAAACATAGTGCAACAATCTCCAATAATCTCCCACTTTATCATTGATGTAAATACTAGCTCTAAAAACCATCAACAACAAAAACAACCCTATGATGACAACACCAGCTCACAAAAGCAACCTTGCATCAAGAAACACTCCCCATTACTTGGGAATTTCTTACATTTTAAACTTATTTATTTCGCCATGTTTTTCAGTCTTCTCTCCCTCTTTAACGTCAATTACTTATTTGTTTTCCAGACATCATTCTATCCCCCTTTGACATCAATGGAAAATGGAAACACCTACACACTTCACTTCAGGCAATAACTACAAGAAACTCTCTCTCCCATTTACTTTATCTCCACTACTCTCACTACACCTTAGGGGCACAATATATGCTCCCCTTGACTACACGAATCAAAGACATCACTACCTACTCCCCCTGAGAGGTAGCCTTCATCAATCTAGGACAAATAATAAATGTTGAATTGCTCAACTAGACAAATACACCAACTTGTGCAACTAATTGAAAGAAAGAGGGGAAATAACCCCTAGCTTCTGCCTAAGATAATCAAATGTATATTTTGGAAGAGCCTTTGTCAAATTGTCTACTATTTGATCCTTTTTAGGTACATACTCCAACTTCACTTCATTCTATGCAACTTTCTCCCTTAGAAAGTGATACTGAATAGACATATGCTTTGTCCTTGAATGCATTACCAGATTTCTTGAAATGATGATAGCACTTGTATGCCTTGCTCTTTGTAGAGTATCCAAGAAAGATACCTTCATTTGATCTTGCATTAAAATTTCCTAAGTTCTCTTCATCTCTCCTGATACAACATTTTCTTCCAAACACTTTGAAATATTTCATAGTAGGAGTTCTTCCATACCATAGTTCATACGGAATATTTGAATTTTTCTCACTTGCTTGTCCTTTGTTAAGAATGTATACTAGAGTATAAATAGCTTCTTTCTAGTAAACTTCTAATATATTTGCTTCCTTCATCATGGTTCTTGTTGCTTCTTGAACTATCTTGTTCTTCCTTTTGACAACTCCATTTTGTTGAGGATTCTTAGGAGTTGATAAATGTATATTTATCCCATGATCTTTAGAAAATTTGTTAAACTCATTGGAGGTGAACTCATCACCTCTATCATACCTCAAACATTTTATTTTTAAATCCATTTCATTCTCAACCATAGACTTAAATTCTTTAAACTTATCTAGAGCTTCTATTTTTTCCTTGAGAAAGGTTATCCAAGTCATTCTAGCGTAATCATCAATCAACAACAAAAAATACCTATCACCTTGAGAGTTTCTTGTTCTAGTAGGTCCACATAGGTCTGTATGTACCAACTCTAGAGGTCTAGCAGTAGAACATTCCTTAGTTTTGAACCTCTTCTTTGTCTACTTTCCATACTGACACTCCTTGCAAACTACATTGATAGGCTATATAATCTTTGGCAAATATCTTACAGTATCAATAGAGTTGATCTTCACTAGGCTATCAAAATTGATGTGACCCATTCTTCTATGCTATAGCCAAATTTCTTTGATTTGATACATAAATCACTTAAGACCTCCACCTTTGAGCTATTAAACATCTCCTTATGTCCTTGTTCCTGCTACAACCAATATTATGAAGCTTCATATTTTTATTTCACAACCATCATCCTAAAACACCAAATTTTATCCTCTACTACACATTTTCCCTACAATGAGAATATTATATTGGAGACCCTTGATATAAAAAACATCATCTGTCTTATTCTTGCCATCAAAACTAATTGAAAATTTTCCATAGATCTTAGTAGATGTATCATCGCCAAACTTAACAAGACCACCATCATACTTTTCAAGCTTAAAAAAATTACTCTTATTACCTATCATATGATTTTCTCATCTATTATCAATTATCTAGTAGTTTCTCTCCTCTCTTGCATGAAAAGTAGAAAATATAGTTCCTTGAATATTGTGACCTATTTTCAGAGAAATTTCCTTCACATCTTTCAAGGTCAGTAGAATTAGTTCCAACAATTAAATTCAAGAACAACCATTCATTACTTCCATCATCTAGATAGTTTGAATCCTCATCATTAAATGTTGGTGTGAATATATAAAGTCTTGTACCTAGTAATTTATCTCACTAGGGCCTTAGGGGACTTATTCACATGTTAATTTTACTTAGGATATAAGATTCTTTCTAGAAGTCTTGGTTGGATTTTCTAGAACTTATCTTATCTAGCTTTTATGTTGATTCCAAGGTAGTTAGTTTGTTAGTTGTTGCATGTCATAGGATTAAGACACATGTCACAATCATGTTCAATCATATTACTCACCTTGCCTATATAAGGAAGTTCATTGTACTCATATGTAACATACTTCATACCTCATCATCATTTTGATAGGTCTTAATAACAAGCAAGCTCATAATCTTGCATACTCTCTTGTAGAAGGTTTTCATTGTTTTTGCAGGTGGTCTTGGGTATTGAACTAATCTTCAACTCTTACATGGTACCAAATTCAAGCCTTGCAAAATCATTCCCAAATCTAAGGTTTGAGCTATTTCTAGTGAGAGATCTAAGTTATTTTTAGTAAGTTTGAGTATGCTCTTCTCTTGCATCATATGATGACCTGGAGAATCAAAAAAACTTGAAGGAAATAATAGATTTTGGGGTTTTTCTTTGAGGTTTTTTATTGTAGGTTAATTTTGGTACATGTTGGAGGTAATATAAGCTCACCTTTTAGTCCAAGTCATCTAAAAAAGTTGATATTGACTTTTATTTCATCAAAATATGATATATTTTGCTAGATCTGTGAGGGTTTAAAGTTGGGAGGTGGTTACTAGATTTAAGAAGTAGCTGAATTTTTAGAGCACTCTGGGAAAAAATTGGCATTGTCATTATGTTTGGAAGGCCTAAAACCCCCATTTTCATATAAAATACTTCATATTTTGAAGAAAAAATATTTTTTGGTAATTTTTAAAAATATTTCAAGCAACTATCATAAATTTGATAACCAAATGATCATCACAGTGGAATGTGTTAAATTTATAGTAAAATAGCCATCATATCTATGCTCAACCCTATTCGCCAGCTTCTGGTCACATGGGAACCACTTGCCAACCCTTAGAGGGCTTAATTTTGTCCCCTCATGTCTTAATTGGGCATTTATCTTAAAATTGACATAACTTTTGACTTGGGTAACATATTTTTAAAACAAGATATTATTGGAAAGCTAGTTCTGAGAACTTTCCATTGGTATAGGTATTATTATCATATTTTACTCTTGGAATATTTTATTTCTATTTGAAGTCAAATCTCCCATTTGGACCTCCAAGCTCATAACTTTTCTCTTGGATCTCTATTTTTCATGATTTTTGTGGCATCAGAAAGGTATTAAGTGTTGGAAACTAGGAACACTAAGAGGTAGGGGGAATTAGTGTTCAATGATTTCTACTTTCAAAATAGATCCAAAATAATAGAACTTCATTTATCATTTCCAGCATATAGCAGATGAAAATATTCAAAACATGCAATCATATTAGTGAACACCATAACACTTGATATTTTTATGTGGAAACCATGTTGGTGGAAAAACTACAGTGGAGATCAATCCACAATGTTTACTCTGTTAAAAGTAAATTTTAGAGGGGAATGCACTTGCATTTAGGCGCACTGCCTAGAGCTCACTGCTCAAAGAAAAAGAGGCTCACTTCCTTACAGATATAATAAAGTTTACAAAAATATTTGACCTAAGAATATAACATCAATAAATGCTAGGATTCAATTCCTCTGAAGCTCAAAAACAAATTCTGAACCTCCTGACTGGATCACAATTTTTCTTTGTTATGCTCTGCCCTACATACAAAAATTGTTACTAACAACTGATCTTCTCTTTTTCACTCTTCCCCAGATGCATAAAAACTCCTTTTTCACACATTCCCATACACACCCTCATGTATATTTTAAAATGAATTATGGATGTCCTTTATATACCTGCTAATAGGAAATTCAAAAGTATGTCAGCCTCACAATAGGACATAATATTTTTCTTTTATGTCACCTTGCATCACCTAAGTGGAAGATAAGCATACCTACACAAGTTGGATAGACTTTAGTAGGGACCCAAACATAAGTAATATCAAAAAATACATTCCACAAAG
>VDFB02047230.1:560395823-560455988 GCA_007258455.2 Sequoia sempervirens
CCTTCATTTGATCTTGCATTAAAATTTCCTAAGTTCTCTTCATCTCTCCTGATACAACATTTTCTTCCAAACACTTTGAAATATTTCATAGTAGGAGTTCTTCCATACCATAGTTCATACGGAATATTTGAATTTTTCTCACTTGCTTGTCCTTTGTTAAGAATGTATACTAGAGTATAAATAGCTTCTTTCTAGTAAACTTCTAATATATTTGCTTCCTTCATCATGGTTCTTGTTGCTTCTTGAACTATCTTGTTCTTCCTTTTGACAACTCCATTTTGTTGAGGATTCTTAGGAGTTGATAAATGTATATTTATCCCATGATCTTTAGAAAATTTGTTAAACTCATTGGAGGTGAACTCATCACCTCTATCATACCTCAAACATTTTATTTTTAAATCCATTTCATTCTCAACCATAGACTTAAATTCTTTAAACTTATCTAGAGCTTCTATTTTTTCCTTGAGAAAGGTTATCCAAGTCATTCTAGCGTAATCATCAATCAACAACAAAAAATACCTATCACCTTGAGAGTTTCTTGTTCTAGTAGGTCCACATAGGTCTGTATGTACCAACTCTAGAGGTCTAGCAGTAGAACATTCCTTAGTTTTGAACCTCTTCTTTGTCTACTTTCCATACTGACACTCCTTGCAAACTACATTGATAGGCTATATAATCTTTGGCAAATATCTTACAGTATCAATAGAGTTGATCTTCACTAGGCTATCAAAATTGATGTGACCCATTCTTCTATGCTATAGCCAAATTTCTTTGATTTGATACATAAATCACTTAAGACCTCCACCTTTGAGCTATTAAACATCTCCTTATGTCCTTGTTCCTGCTACAACCAATATTATGAAGCTTCATATTTTTATTTCACAACCATCATCCTAAAACACCAAATTTTATCCTCTACTACACATTTTCCCTACAATGAGAATATTATATTGGAGACCCTTGATATAAAAAACATCATCTGTCTTATTCTTGCCATCAAAACTAATTGAAAATTTTCCATAGATCTTAGTAGATGTATCATCGCCAAACTTAACAAGACCACCATCATACTTTTCAAGCTTAAAAAAATTACTCTTATTACCTATCATATGATTTTCTCATCTATTATCAATTATCTAGTAGTTTCTCTCCTCTCTTGCATGAAAAGTAGAAAATATAGTTCCTTGAATATTGTGACCTATTTTCAGAGAAATTTCCTTCACATCTTTCAAGGTCAGTAGAATTAGTTCCAACAATTAAATTCAAGAACAACCATTCATTACTTCCATCATCTAGATAGTTTGAATCCTCATCATTAAATGTTGGTGTGAATATATAAAGTCTTGTACCTAGTAATTTATCTCACTAGGGCCTTAGGGGACTTATTCACATGTTAATTTTACTTAGGATATAAGATTCTTTCTAGAAGTCTTGGTTGGATTTTCTAGAACTTATCTTATCTAGCTTTTATGTTGATTCCAAGGTAGTTAGTTTGTTAGTTGTTGCATGTCATAGGATTAAGACACATGTCACAATCATGTTCAATCATATTACTCACCTTGCCTATATAAGGAAGTTCATTGTACTCATATGTAACATACTTCATACCTCATCATCATTTTGATAGGTCTTAATAACAAGCAAGCTCATAATCTTGCATACTCTCTTGTAGAAGGTTTTCATTGTTTTTGCAGGTGGTCTTGGGTATTGAACTAATCTTCAACTCTTACATGGTACCAAATTCAAGCCTTGCAAAATCATTCCCAAATCTAAGGTTTGAGCTATTTCTAGTGAGAGATCTAAGTTATTTTTAGTAAGTTTGAGTATGCTCTTCTCTTGCATCATATGATGACCTGGAGAATCAAAAAAACTTGAAGGAAATAATAGATTTTGGGGTTTTTCTTTGAGGTTTTTTATTGTAGGTTAATTTTGGTACATGTTGGAGGTAATATAAGCTCACCTTTTAGTCCAAGTCATCTAAAAAAGTTGATATTGACTTTTATTTCATCAAAATATGATATATTTTGCTAGATCTGTGAGGGTTTAAAGTTGGGAGGTGGTTACTAGATTTAAGAAGTAGCTGAATTTTTAGAGCACTCTGGGAAAAAATTGGCATTGTCATTATGTTTGGAAGGCCTAAAACCCCCATTTTCATATAAAATACTTCATATTTTGAAGAAAAAATATTTTTTGGTAATTTTTAAAAATATTTCAAGCAACTATCATAAATTTGATAACCAAATGATCATCACAGTGGAATGTGTTAAATTTATAGTAAAATAGCCATCATATCTATGCTCAACCCTATTCGCCAGCTTCTGGTCACATGGGAACCACTTGCCAACCCTTAGAGGGCTTAATTTTGTCCCCTCATGTCTTAATTGGGCATTTATCTTAAAATTGACATAACTTTTGACTTGGGTAACATATTTTTAAAACAAGATATTATTGGAAAGCTAGTTCTGAGAACTTTCCATTGGTATAGGTATTATTATCATATTTTACTCTTGGAATATTTTATTTCTATTTGAAGTCAAATCTCCCATTTGGACCTCCAAGCTCATAACTTTTCTCTTGGATCTCTATTTTTCATGATTTTTGTGGCATCAGAAAGGTATTAAGTGTTGGAAACTAGGAACACTAAGAGGTAGGGGGAATTAGTGTTCAATGATTTCTACTTTCAAAATAGATCCAAAATAATAGAACTTCATTTATCATTTCCAGCATATAGCAGATGAAAATATTCAAAACATGCAATCATATTAGTGAACACCATAACACTTGATATTTTTATGTGGAAACCATGTTGGTGGAAAAACTACAGTGGAGATCAATCCACAATGTTTACTCTGTTAAAAGTAAATTTTAGAGGGGAATGCACTTGCATTTAGGCGCACTGCCTAGAGCTCACTGCTCAAAGAAAAAGAGGCTCACTTCCTTACAGATATAATAAAGTTTACAAAAATATTTGACCTAAGAATATAACATCAATAAATGCTAGGATTCAATTCCTCTGAAGCTCAAAAACAAATTCTGAACCTCCTGACTGGATCACAATTTTTCTTTGTTATGCTCTGCCCTACATACAAAAATTGTTACTAACAACTGATCTTCTCTTTTTCACTCTTCCCCAGATGCATAAAAACTCCTTTTTCACACATTCCCATACACACCCTCATGTATATTTTAAAATGAATTATGGATGTCCTTTATATACCTGCTAATAGGAAATTCAAAAGTATGTCAGCCTCACAATAGGACATAATATTTTTCTTTTATGTCACCTTGCATCACCTAAGTGGAAGATAAGCATACCTACACAAGTTGGATAGACTTTAGTAGGGACCCAAACATAAGTAATATCAAAAAATACATTCCACAAAGATCGACAAAACATCATACGAAGCATGTCGGCCATAATGGAAAATAAGCCATGAATCATGCTACCGAATCTGTTAACTCCAACTCTGACTTAATACAATACCACAAAACTCATCAGAGGATAGTGTAATTGTTAATAAATATTTCCTGGAGGTCCACACCATGAAATAATGATCTGGTACAATGAGCAATAACATGCACAATTTCACTTGCGCAACTGAATGTCCTATTCTCCAAACTTTTTGCCAGTAGAAGTAATTCCAGTACTACGGATCATACTGATCACTCTAGTTTCCATCAATGACAACACAATTAGCCAAAAATTATCTCTCCAATTCATATGCCAACAATCTCCCCCTTTGGCATTGATCGAAACACTTAGTGAAAAATTGACTAAGTGTCAAAACCAAAAATAAAATTAATGCTCCCCCTATGGATATCCAGGAGATTTTTCACTCATTCTCTCCCCATTTGACATTAATGGAAAAGCTCTATTATATCTACTCTACATTGCACTTAATTTTACTCCATTCTATCCCCAACTGATGATGCAAAAATTTGATCAAAATTTGACAACTGTAGAAAGAGTTAGAAAATTATTTTATACCTAGCTTTCATTTTTGGAAGGAATTTCTTCCATGAATCTACCGCAATTCCAATGGTAATGATCCAGTTGTTATTTTCTGATTTTTTTTTTTATGATATGAACAAGTGACTTAGGAATGATGATTGCAGCTTCCAGCTTTTCTCCTGACTTGAGCATCTC
This sequence comes from Sequoia sempervirens, assembly GCA_007258455.2. Lineage (NCBI taxonomy): Eukaryota > Viridiplantae > Streptophyta > Pinopsida > Cupressales > Cupressaceae > Sequoia > Sequoia sempervirens. The sequence continues at coordinate 560,399,971 of VDFB02047230.1, forward strand.
AACCATCTTCTCTAGTCTCCCTTTAGTTAGGTCTTTTACTTTCCAAAAGATGTCAATAAGAGTATTTCTAGCACAATGGACCTTTGCATGATCATCCTACAAAGCATAAACCTTCTTCTTTACATCTCCATCTGTATCCAAAGACATACAATAATCTTGACCGATTTTGACAATCTCATCCTCAATTTCTTGCAACTTGTCTTTGTACTTTCTTGCCACATGAGGCCACTTTAGACAGTAATTGAGTACCTTATTGCCCGAATCAATACATTGTCTCATCACATTCATTTTCTTCTTCAACTTGGAAAGATATAGCCTAAAGTGCATATTTAAATGAGAAATTATCTCCTCCTCTTTTTTGTCCAGAGGTATAGATTCCATAGCTTCTTTGACACAATCAATTAGTTCTTTTGGGAGAACATCTTGCAAAGTTTCCAACTCAATATTATTATCAACAAAATATCTTCCTAGAGTGTCCTCAATGACATTCTACTCATAGGATAGTCCATTCAACCATATATTTGATATCTTTTGCATATCACCCTCATCCTGAATGATTTGCACAACCTTTGACTTGAACAAAGCACCTTCTTCATCACCATCTTCTACAATTTCCACAACCGGTTCCACTAGATTTGGTTGAATTTCTGAAGCATGATCTTTAGAAACTCCATCTTCTACATCCACAACTAACTGACCTTGTCCCTTTTCTTCAACCTTTGTAGACTTGGGTACTGGTGGAGTGACATCACCCATATCACTTCCTCTCTTCTTCCTTTTCTTAGCCTTGTCTAAGGATGACCCACCTTCTATTATCTTTACTAGGATAGGGATAACACTTTCCCCAAACCTTTCTAACATCTTTCTAAAAATATATTTCATACACTTGTTCACAGTTCTGAAAAGAATTGTAATGATTGAAGATTTGCTTACAAACCAGCATATTTTCTCTCCATACTACATTGTCTTTCACAGGAAAACAATTTAGAAAATACATCATAATGCAAATTACCAGATTGCCAAATCTGAAAGGGTAGTCAATATCCTTCATTAGTTGAACATTTTCCATCATTTTCTCCTTTACCAAACTGCATAGATCGAAATCTTCATTTTCAATTATCATTTTATGAGTGATATATGCAGTGCCTGCCGAGGTTGATCCTTCATGATTTTTGAAGAAGATCTTGTATGAGATTCCATGTGCCACATACCTTTTCAAAGGATCATTAATTGTCACAATTAATAGAACCTTATGATCTCCCCTTATTCCAATTAGGGCCTCGACCTCAACATTGCGAATCGACTTTTTCTTCGGTAAATCACCAACATTGCATAAGCCCATTAAATTTCTAATCACATCCTTAGTAATTTGATAAGGTTTTTCAAGAGTGAGGATATCACCGTCCAATTTTCTCAAAACAAACTAAATTACTTCTGCATTGACGAAATGAGGATATTCGTTCCATATATCCAAAATTTATGCTTAGATCCTTCAAGCCTCCTAAAATCGGTGAGCGAAAACAAATTTATTTCATCCCTAATCTTTTGACTCCTATACTTATCTAGAGTTAAGGTTCCTTTCATTTGCTTCATTATTTGCTTCAAACAAAGTTCTACTGATCGTAAAAGTAGATACAAAATTAATGATCAGTAGAAATACCTAGAGATTCTCTGCAAGGATCACCTTTCCGCCTTTGAAATTTTGCAGAAAATTCTCTCAAACTATTCTTCTTCAGTGCACAATGACAAATTAGGGTTCCAAGTGCCTCTTTTATATCTTACTTTCTTCCACATTAAATGTGTTTCCCTAGCAATTCCAGTCACTCAGCGAACTCAGACAACAAGCAAAAAAATTGACTTCGAACCTATACCATTCCACCCAATTCAATATATGATTGCTAAGATTTCCATTCATGAATTAACATGATGACTAGTGGCATCCAACAATTCAAAGCCAATTATATACAGGGAGATAGGAGATCTTCATCAAAACCCCCCTAGGCTACTAGTTTGATATTAGTTTTTGGAAGAGCTACCGAAGGGAACTTCTAGTATAGCCTTGTTTCCTTCATCAAATTCACTTTTCTTCACCCATGTTCTCTTCATCTAATCTCTTATCTCTTCCACATTTTCCTTTTCTTTTCCTTTATTGTCTTTCTATGAATTTCTTCCTTGATAAACCAGACCTCTTTTATTCAAGCTCCTATTCCTACAGGATTTGGAAAGGTTTCCAAGATTGTTACAATTGAAACATACCAGACCTTTTTGCCTTTGCCAACCATTCCACTGATTTCTTCTTGTCCTGCATTGATTAGAAACATGTCCAAATCTTCCACGGGTATAGCATTTAATGTTACTTGTATTGACATGCATGCTTCTGCATTCTAATGCCTTATGACCAAACTTCTTGCATTTAAAACATTGACCAGAGAATTATGGAGTACAAGGATTTATCCTACTTCTACACTAAGAAGCCATATGACCAAATTTATTACAAGCAAAGAAATATCCATTAAATATTTGAGCATTGGGTTGCCTTACCGGATGTCTTCTCCCTTTGTTCTTCTTTTTTGAGTTTTGTTTGGATCCAAAGCTTTCACCCTTCTCATAGCTGAGACCTCTCCTATCATTCGTATTCTTTTGAATTTTGGTTATCTCATCAAGCTTAGTTGAACTTATTCTAAATTTATCCTTGAATTCATTTGCAATAGCAAGTTCATTTGCAAGAGTAACTATCTGTCTTTCAATTTCATGTTCATATTTTCTGGCCTGTTATAGTTCAACCTCCAACTAAATGGCTCTACAATTAATTATGTTGCATTCTTCATATTTTTCTTTCAGAGACTGGGAAAGATTCTCCCCATTCTTCTTTCTTTGTTTGATCTCTTTGATAAACTTCATTGTCACAAATTCCATCTCAACTTTTAGGGTTGCATTGTCCTTGGCTAGCTTTTCACATTCTTATGTTATTTCTTTTAGGGTTTGATTCAGATGGGCATCATTCGGACCTTTGCTTTCTTTTTGCTTCAACTAATCACACAACTCTTTCCTCTTTTCCCTTGACCCATTTATCTTATCCTTTAGTGATTGAATTAATTTTTCAGCATCTACAAGATTTTATTTCAGCTCCATGACCTTTGCTTTAGATTGATCAAGATCATCAAGTGCCACTATAAGTTGTTTTTGAATACCACCAGTGTCCATTGAGATTCAAGAATCACCTCATGTTGTTAAACTTCCACAAATGAACCAGAGCTCTGATACCAATTGTTGGACACTGGCAACACTAAGAGGGGGGGAATCAGTGTTTAATGATTTCTACTTTCAAAACAAATCCAAAATAATAGAACTTCATTTATCATTTCCAGTACACAACAGATGAAAATATTCAAAAAATGCAATCATATTAGTGAACACCATAACACCAGATATTTTTATGTGGAAACCTTGTTGGGGGAAAAACCACGGTGGAGATAAATCCACAATGTTTACTTTGTTGAAAGTAAATAAAAGAGGGGAATGCACTTGCATTCAAGCTCACTGCCTAGAGCTCACTGCCTTATAGATATAATAAAATTTACATCAAGATTTGAACTGAGAATATAACATCAACAAATGCTAGGATTCAGTTCCTCTAAAGCTCAAAAAAACAAATTTTGGACCTCCTAAATTGATCACAATTCTGCTTTGTTCTTCTCTTCCCTACATACAAAAATTGTTACTAACAACTGATTTTCTCTTTTTCACTCTTCCCCATATGCATACAAACTCCTTTTTCACACATTCATACACACACCCTCATGAATATTTCAAAATGAATTATGGATCTCCTTTATATACCCACTAACAAGAAATTCAAAAGTATGTCGGCCTCACAATAGGATATAATATTTTTCTTTTATGTCAGCTCTCATCACCTAAGTGGAAGATAAGCGTACCTACACAAGTTGGCTAGACTTTTGTAGCGACCCAAACATAAGTAATATCAAAACACACATTCCACATAGATCCACAAAACATCATATGAAGCATGTTGGCTACTGAATCTCTTAACTCCAACTCTAACTTAATATAATACCAAAAAACTCATTGCAGGATAGTGTAATTGTTGATAAATATTTCCTGGAGGTCTACACCATGAAATATGATCTGGTACAGTGAGCGATAACATGCACAATTTCACTTGTACAACCAGATGTCCTATTCTCCAAACTTATTATCAGTAGAAGTAATTCCAGTACTGCAGATCATACTACTATCTCTAGTTGACATCAATGACAACACAAGTAGCCAAAAACAATCTCTCCAATCCATATACCAACATTAAGAAGCTCTATCATTGTGCACATGCACTTTTTCTAGATTTAGCCCTAGGTATTATTGATTTAGTATTTTTAATATTTGGAATTTTGATTGATTACTTGGACATCCTAATTGCTAGAGAGGTTATGTCAGTTATGGAAGGCCTCATTTGTTGTAAACATCATGTTTGAGGGTTTCTAATTACTGTTGAAGGTTAATGTATTTGTAATTTTGGAGATTTAACATAGTTCATTATGTTTTCATTTCATCTTTCTTTGATTATGTTGCATAGGGGAAACTATAAACAATGGAGATATTGCATCATAAAACATCTTTGATGGCTTCACTTGTTGCCACATTTGTATGATCTTAGTCCCCCTCCTAGTACTAATAGTAATATTTTTTCTTGGAATTGTAAAAGGGATCATGTCTTAGGATTTATTGCAATGCATATTGATGATGACACTCTGAATGTTATTGAAAATTTGAGCGTCATCATACTCTTTGGACTAAAATTTGGGAGATATGGAGAACTTGATACTCAGCCATTCCCAAATGATCCTATTTCATATTGTCTTGTGCCTCTTCATTTTTCAGACATGATACCCTATGATCGTACTACTATGCAAGAGTTTGAAGTTTTAGAATGCTTTGAGTCTTCAAATGAGGATTACGAGGGTTCTTTAGATGCTCCTTCTCCATCACGGACAGTTGATGTACCTTCACCTTCAGTGGCCTTTCTTGTGCAAAGTCATTGATTGAGGCTCTCATATTTCCTATTCAATAGGACCATTCATTTTCTATTAATGATTTATTGATAACTTCTAGTGATTCATTATAACAATTATCTCATTGTCTTCCATATTGGGATTCCTATCTATCAAACATTGCATTCTTGTTTGTAGAGTCTCACATTTTAGATTTCGAGGACACCTTTGAGGGGTTATCTCTCCTCTTTTATGACATGCATTGCACAACTATTATCAAACCATCTTTTTCATTGGATATTGTTCAACATTTTTTTCTGCATAGTCCTAATGTGTCACATTCTTCATTGATTGGGCATGTGCCTAATTTGATTGCGGCATCTTCATCTTCAATGGAAAAGGTGACACATGATTAGTTTTTAGAGACATCACAATACATATTAATGCTTCCTTCCTTCAATTCCTATCTAGAATGGGAAGCATTCCTACATTTGTACTTGGTTTTGTTTCTTCCAAAAGGGAGACAAGTTGTTTGTCAAAATTGGATCATATTTTACCTTCAGACACTTACAATTTTTGCAAGTGATTACACATTGTGAGGGGCCTACATTGTCTCTATCTTTCCCTCTTATGGGGGGTATATTGATTTTAATGTATATATGCGATGGATGGTGTACTTGGGGGGTATCGTGGAGTCCCCCATCCTTCCTCTCTTGATTGTTTATTTTCTCTTTTTGAGAGGATTTTTCTCCCACTGGTTTTCTCCTTTTCTCCATTTGTGAGAGATTTGTTTACATTTGTACATGGGTAACTAAAATGGCCTTGTAGTCGAGACCCATCTTTGCATATTTTTTGCATCATTTGCATAATAAACTTCACCCTAAGTTTCACTTAGGGGGGTGTTGGTGTGAATATAAATTCTTGTACCTAGTAATTTATCTCACTAGGGACTTAGGGGACTTATTCACATGTTAAGTTTACTTACGATATAAGATTCTTTCTAGAAATCTTAGTTGGCTTTCCTAGAACTTATCTTGTCTAGCTTTTATGTTGATTCCTAGGTAGTTAGTTTGTTAGTTGTCACATGTCATAGGATTAAGACACATGCCACAGTCATGTTCAATCCTATTCCTCACCTTTCCTATATAAGGAAGGTCATTGTACTCATATGAAACATACTTCATACCTCATCATCATTTTGATAGGTCTTAATATCAAGCAAGCTCATATTCTTGCATACTCTCTTGTAGAAGGTTTTCAATTTTTTTGTAGGTGGTCTTGGGTATTAAGCTAATCTTCATCTCTTACATTAGATACACTAGTATCTTCTTTAACATAATAAATATTCTTGACAGATTTACCTTTATGATTGTTATGTTCGTCATTTGAAACTTTGATTGGATATTTAGAATAATAATGACAAATCTTTCCATAATTGAAACATTTGAAGGGTAACTTACCTTTGTATTTTCCAGATCCCTTTTTTAATCTTCTTGCAAAGTTTTCCTAGACACCTCATCAAGATCATCTAGATCAAATACATCATTCTCTTTCTTGCTAACTTTAAAAGTAGTTGTTGTGCAGTTTTTTCGCACACGCCCCACTGAAAATAGGGACCCTCTTTTGCTTTCATTCCTGGTGTTTTGGCCCTTTAATTTTGGGGATTTGTTTTCTTGGGCATGTGCTTGGATGTTTATCTTGCTTGCATTGGTGATTCCCCTATGATATTCATTAAAAATCTTAAGTGTTGGACAATTTTTAGATTTTCCTCCAACTTCAGGATTTTCCCCTACTCGCAAAATTCCCCTGATTACTTCAAAACTCGATGGTGGCTACTTTACACTATTTTTTGGAATATCTCTTATCTAGCGGAATTCTGCATTGATTAGATTTTCTCAAAATTCCATTTCCCTATCGGATTCCCGGATTACATTTGGTTGTCTAGTCTACATTAATGCTCATCTGTACGATTTCTAGGGGGTATTTAATAAATTTTTGGGGAGTTTTATGCCATTTGGTTTCATCATTCGCTCTTTTTTGGTCTGGTGCTTGATCCTGAGTGCTTGGTTGGATTTGGCATGTTGGATCTGTGAATTCTTGGATTTTGTGGTGATTTTTTTGGGTGTAATTTGTTGATTGCTGGGGTGCTAAAGATTGTTACATGTCATTGTTGTAATCTTCATCAATGGTATGTACACATTTCCTTGATTCTAATTGTTGAATTTGAATGCATCTTCAGAGTTTTGGAAGTGCTTGGACTTCAAATTCCTACATGTTTGGGAACTAAACATTTTGAAGCTAGAGTTATTCGATTTTGTTAGAGTGACGGCCCAGGAGAGTTTGTGAGCTTATTTTTTATTTCATTATGTAAGGAAAAATAGTTCTATCTCAGAGAAGTTTCTAAGAACAATGGTGCCTTTGGTAACTTCAATATTCATTAGATTACCTCAAAGACACAAACTACTATCTCCTAAAGCAAAAATAGACACAATTTATTTCCCACATTAATCCTTCTGAGAGAAGCACATGCAAATTCAACAACAAGCAACAACATAGGTGAAAGATAAGACAGAAAACCAGAACAAACAGACTTACGTGGGGAAAACCCTTTCGGGTAAAAAACCCCACACTCCAAAGATCGATCCATTGTATTATTCAGCAACTGAAGGTTACAATACAATTCAGGCTCATAGCCTTTTTAGAGATTACATCTTGTTCATTCTGGATACAATATGGTAACCAACTCTCTCTCTGTACATTTCGTGATCAACCTCTCAAAACAAACAATCTTTGTACTATTGCAATACCCTCACATATTATACAATACAGATCAACTTGAGAGATCAACCATGGCATTCAAACCTTGATCAAGAGAGAATTCGATAGCATAACCCTGCCTCTCACTTCCTCTATTTTGGCCTCATGGCCGCGGCCTTCCAGCCAGCCACTCGACCCTCACTCTATCGCTTACCTGTTTCAAACAATCCAACTGAGCATCATCTTCTATTCTAGGCTATATTCATTTCGTTTCTATCTGTCGAGCTTCCTCTCAAAATTGCCACAATGAACTATCTTCCAACGGTTCTCATTCGACTTCTCCTATTGGTCCAACACAAGCCACGTGGATGGTCATCACTCAGTCAAAAGAGTTCACATTGTATCGGCATGTCGGTGAGACACAAGAAGTGTCTCCCTAATGCCCAAAAGCTTTACCATCAATGTCGCCAAGAGTTTACCTATCAGCTAGATGTTACATCAAGTTCAGAAGACCATCGCTTTCGATGAGACGTCATAACGAAGCTCCATAAGTCACATAGAAATTAGTGTTCTCATCAGCTAGACAATCATCTTTCGCCGAGACATCATATCGAGTCATTTAGGGTTACTCTAAAGCATTCAACATTTGGCAAGACTCCACCACTATCGCTGAGATGTTACTCTGAAACCCCAGACATATCGAGTGCCAAATAGTAGTCGGTAAGACTCTTGTCGATCGCTAAGAGTTCACACCGAAATCTTTTATGTTACAACGAAGACTCCATATGTGTTCCCATCAGTGAGACCTTCATCGTTCACTGGGACTTCTTCCCAAGACCATTTGGGTTACCCCAATAGCCATATGCTATCGGTAAGACATTCTTTAGTTGCTAAGAGATCTCCCCGAGATCCTTTTTGTTACTCCGATGACCAACACCTGATCCTCCATCGGTGAGACATTTGTACATCGGTAAGACTTCTTACCGATAGAATATAAGATATGCCAAAGATCACATCATGTAACATGCTGTCAGTGAGACTTTAACACACCACCCAGACTTCATAGTGAACTAAACCTTTCGGCAAAAGGTCTCCCTAATACATGATAGAATGGCCTGTCGGCCAAAGATCTCCACAAGAGGTAAGAGATCACAGCAAACACAATATGTCACATCGATAGGATCGTTTGGTGAGACAGAAGCTAAGTCATAACGACCTGAATAATTTCAACAAGGTTTCATCTGCAAGTCAGCCATACATGAATAATGTCACAACAACCTTGCTCTCTTAGAGATTTCAGCCTGTGGGATTGAGGCACATAATTCCAACAATCTCCCACTTGATGAAGATCACACAGGCACCTCCAAAGCAACTAGAAACTAAGCTCACACTAGCTCCACTAGTTCAGACCCCACAATACTTAAGACACCCAATCAACAAGATTCCACAGATAACAGTCCACTAGACAATCTACAACAAAGACCAGGCATCCAACTGCAACTCACTATCCAACAAAACAACTGAAGTGCAACCGATCACAGCCTTCCAGGAAACCACATAGACCTCAAACATGCTCTCATGCTCCATCAAGAATTCTGTACCAACATCCAACATTTCCACCATTCAGGCAACAAGCCTTGTCATCTTCCAACATGCCACTAGAGGAAGAAAGATACAAGACAAGGTGAATAAGCACCATTCCAATGAACATAAGCAAAAGATCCCAGTGATAACAACAACAAGATACTACTACCACTTCACTATGCTCAAATGCTATATAGAAGCAATATCAACTTCAAATCCTCAGAATTAACACAACCATGAAGTCATTCTCCAAGAACAAGACAAAAACACTACCTAGAACAACAATCAGAATGACTGCTTCCATCCAACTAATAAAACCACGCGATTGAAAAAAGCATCCACAACTCATGCTATTCCATCCTATCCCACATACCTAAAAGGTATAAGCATTAGTAAACTCATGCCAAACAATAGCCAACTCAATCACAACAAATACAAGCTCTAAGTGCCAACCAGTCGAAGAAGACAAAACACAACAGGAACTCCCACTGCCTGAGTAATTCCAAAACTGAAAGATCAAAGACATACCAAATCTACCAATAATAGCACATAGAAAATGTAACCATGTAGTACCAAAAATATCCACAATGATATGCACAACCTACAACAAACCGTTACAATATTCATTTATCTCACCACAAGTCTTCACAGTTCTCCCAAGTACTCCACACGCAATCAAAGGAAAAAGGATTAAGAACCTCCATGTCATCACCCATGAACATGAGTGAAAACACATGACCACAAGCAAGTGACCACTATAGCTCCAACCAAACCTCAAACTAATGAAATATGAAACCAAACATCCAGGAAGTAAACCAAGACCAAAGAGAGAAACTCTACACACCATATCCCTGTAGAAAATCCTCCTATATACACTTCTAACAGCGAGTTGTGCCAAGAATGATCTCCTTCTCATCCCAAAAGAAAACCCTTACAAACATCCAATCGTTCAATCACCAAGATCAAACCAACTTCTAATATCATGTAATCAACATGGATGTAAGCCTCTCAAAGAAGATCAAGCTAGTTCATTTCCCATTTCAGGAAATTAGCCCATACATCATCTCCTACAAATTTTCATTAGTAAAACACATAACACAAAATCTCAAGGAGATGAAACAAGTGTACATCTTCCACTATGAATCCTCCCGAACCATTAATCAACAATTCAAGATCCATATCATGAAAGTGAACATAAAACAAATCTAAAAAGTATAATGGGCCAAATACCTCTCATGTAAACTGTCGAGTAGACCAAGAGTGGGAACGAGAATACTCCTTCAAGATATATAATTCATTATGACTAATCCAAGAGTAATCTCCTCAAAGGTCTCTAATTGAACTCACATTCAACCAAAGTGTAGGAATCTTGAACTTTCTGCTAAAAACTTCATCAAGAATAACCATCAACAACACTTCTCTCATGAGAGAAAAAAATCCTCACCTTATTCTTCATGTATCCATGAGTACTAGCAATCGATCATCTCATGCTAAATTTTAACTGCATTTCTACACTATCATGAAGTATCAGGCAAATAATCAAAGTACCAAATACACAAACGCAACATCCGAGCTCTCCAAGCATCATGACCACCTGCTTCAGGTTCCCATAACCGAATATTCAATTTCTCAACAATACCCATCCTCTCATTTCAAAGCAATCACACCAATGCACAAGTGACCACAAACAAGGCCAGCTAACAAATCTACACATGCAAAGAATCAACCTCGTGGATAAAGATAGTCCACATCCACATTATATCACTATAGCCAATGGGTAGCTAATCCACCAACCGCATAACTCATAGATCACAAACATCAAACATGCAAACCCATCATTACTTTGGAAACTACAACACTGATATTTCAAAGAGAATAACCATGTAAACAACATGACTCAAACACTAGAACACACCAAACCTGATTTTCCAATCATGTCCACACCAAGCACCACCACAAGAATGTTGTGTGACAAATCATGTACCAACAATCCCATGCAGAGAAGAAAACACACCTCCTCAAACCATGCACAAAGCATGCATGCAGAACTACAACTATCTCATCCAGTGACATCCCAAAAAGTCAAGCTCTTAGAAAATAGCTTAATTAAAAACTCCACAATACCACAAGTTTTTCTTAGCCATGTAAAACCTACAAAACCACAGAGCCGTGCAAATGCAAAACATCCTTAAAAAAGGAAACAACAATTCAAGAAAAACTAGGCCCCTTTCAGGCCAACCCTAAAACCACCAACATGTACATGCATCCGAGAAAGAGAGAAAGGCTATTTCAGAAGCTTGCAAATCATCTCATGATTAACTCCATATCCTTCATGTATTCAAGGTTAATAGGGAATAGTTCCTTCCAACACTGGGAAACACCACCTAGCATAAGTGCTCTCTTCCATGGCTGAGAAACAAACTAGGCTTCTTCATATCATCCAGGAGCCTCTCAGATAGACACACGATATGAAAGCTTTACTACTACACAGCCACGGAGAAAAGAAATCCACCTCATACACCAAAGATATACTGCTACCAACCAAGAGACACATATCACATCAAAGCAACATGATCAACTCCCTTTTCCATCTCCACCATCCTTCAAGTTGCATGTTGTCTCTGAATATCACAAGACTTCCACTCACCAAAGGATCAATTAATTAGTCCATTTCTACAGATTTCCTCTAGCCTAACAAACTGAGAAATCTTCACAGGAGAAATACATAGAACCAGTAACCAAAAGAAGGCTCTGATACCACTTGTAAGGAAAAATAGCTCTATCTCAGAGAAGTCTCTAAGAACAATGGTGCCTTTGGTAACTTCAATTTCGATTAGATTACCTCAAAGACACAAACAAATATGTCCTAAAGTGAAAATAGACACAGTTTATTACCCACATTAATCCTTCTGATAGAAGCACATGTAAATTCAACAACACGCAACAACACAAATGAAAGATAAGACATAAAACTAGAACACAGAGACTTACGTGGGGAAAACCCTTTCGGGTAAAAAACCCCACACTCCAAAGATCGAGCCATTGTATTATTCAGCAACTGAAGGTTACAATACAATTCATGCTCATAGCCTTTTCAGAGATTACATCTTGTTCATTCTAGATACAATCTGGTAACCAACTCTCCCTCTGTACATTTCTTGATCAACATTTCAAAACAAACAATCTTCGTACTATTGCAATACCCTCACACAGTATACAGTAAAGATCAACATGAGAGATCAACCATTGCATTGAAACCTTGATCAAGAGAGAATTTGGTAGCATAACCCTGCCTTTCACTTCCTCATTTTGGCCTCATGGCCTCGGCCTTCCAGCCAGCCACTCGGCCCTCACTCTATCGCTCACTTGTATCGAACAATCCAACCGAGCATCATCTTCTATTCCAGGCTATATTCATTTCATTTCTGTCTATCGAGATTCCTCTCAGAACTGCCACAACCAACTATCTTCCAACAGTTCTCATTTAACTTCTCCTATTGGTCCAACACAAGCCACGTGGATGGTCATCACTCGGTCAAAAGAGTTCACATTGTATTGGCATATTAGTGAGACACAAGAAGTTTCTCCCCAATGCCCAAAATCTTTACCATCGATGTTGCCAAGAGTTTACCTATCGGTTAGATGTTACATTGAGTTTAGAAGACCATTGGTTTCAGTGAGACGTCATAACGAAGCTCCATAAGTCACATAGACATTAGTGTTCTCATTGGCCAGACAATCATCTTTCACCGAGACATCATATCAAGTCATTTAGGGTTACTACGAAGCATTCAACATTCGACAAGACTTAACCACTATCGTTGAGACTTTACTCCAAAACCCCTAGACATATTGAGCACCAAATAGTAGTCGGAAAGACTCTTGTCTATCGCTAAGAGTTCACACCAAGATCTTTAATGTTACCACGAAGACTCCATATGTGTTCCCATCGACGAGACCTTCATCGTTCGCTGGGTCTTCTTCCCAAGACCATTTGGGTTACCCTGATAGCCATATGCTATCGATAAGACATTCTTCAGTCACTAAGAGATCTCCCTGAGATCCTTTGTGTTACTCCGATGGCCAACACTTGATCCTCCGTCGGTGAGACATTTGTACATCAGTAAGATTTCTTACTGATAGAATATAAGATACGCCAAAGATCACATCATGTAATATACTATCGGCGAGATATTAACACACCGCCTAGACTTCACAGCGAACTAAACCTTTCAAAAAAAGGTCTCCCCGATACATGATAGAATGGCCTGTCGACCAAAGATCTCCATGAGTAGTAAGAGATCACAGCGAACACAATATGTCACAGCGATTAGATAATTCGGTGAGACAGAAGCAAAGTCACAGTGACTTGAATAATTTCAACAAGGTTTCATCTGCAAGTCAGCTAGACATGAATAATGTCATAGCAACCTTTCTCTCTTAGAGGTTTCAGCTTGTGGGATTGAGGAACATAATTCCAACAATCTCCCACTTGACAAAGATCACACAGGCACCTCCAGAGCAACCAGAAACTAAGCTTACACTAGCTCCACCAGTTTAGATCCCGTAATACTCAAGACACCCAATCAACAAGATTCCATAGATAACAGTCCACCAGACAATCTGCAACAAAGACCAGGCATCCAACTGTAACTCACTGTCCAACAAAATACCCAAAATTCAACTGATCACAGCCTTCCAAGAAACCACATAGACCTCAAACATGCTCTCATGCTCCATCAAGAATTCTGCACCAACATCCAAGATGTCCACCATTCAGGCAAAAAACCTTGTCATCTTCCAACATGCCACCAGAGGAAGAAAGATACAAGCCAAGGTGAATAAGCACCATTCCAATGAACATAAGCAAAAGATCCTAGTGATAACAACAACAAGATACTACTACCACTTCACTATGCTCAAACGCTATACAAAAGCAATATCAACTTCAAACCCTCAAATAGAACACAACCATGAAGTCATTCTCTAGGAACAAGACAAGACCACCAGCTAGAACAACAATCAGAATGACTGCTTCCATCCAATTGATAAACCCACATGACTAAAAATAGCATCCACAGCTCATGCTATTCCATCCAATCCCACATACCTAAAAGGTATAAGCATTAGTAAACTCATGCCAAACAATAGCCAACTCAATAACAGCAAATACAAGCTACAAGTGCCAACCAGTCGAAGAAGACAAAACACAACAGGAACTCCCACTGCCTAAGTAATTCAAAAACTAAAATATCAAAGACATACCAAGTCTACCAATATCAACATGGATGTAAGCCTCTCAAAGAAGATCAAGCTAGTTCATTTCCCATTTCAGTAAATCAGCCCATACATCATCTCCTACAAATTCTCATCAGTAAAACACATAACACAAAAGCTCAAGGAGATGAAACAAGTTGTATATCTTCCACTATGAATCCTCCAGAACCATTAATCAAAAATTCAAGATCCATATCATGAAAGTGAACATAAAACAAATCTAAAAAGTATAATGGGCCAAATACCTCTCATATAAATTGCCGAACAGACCAAGAGTGGGAACGAGAATACTCCTTCAAGATATATAATTCATTATGACTAATCCAAGAGCAATCTCCTCATAGGTCTCTAATTGAACTCACGTTCAACCAAAGTGTAGGATTCTCGGACTTTCTACTAAAAACTTCATCAAGAATAACCATCAACAACACTTCTCTCATAAGAGAAAAACAACCTCACCTTATTCTTCATGTATCCATGAGTACTAGCAACCGATCATCTCATGCTAAATTTCAACTGCATTACTACACTATCATGAAGTATCAAGCAAATAATCAAAGCACCAAATACACAAATGCAACATTCAAGCTCTCCAAGCATCATGACTACCTGCTTCAGGTTCCCATAACCGACTATTCAATTTCTCAACAATACCCATCCTCTCATCTCAAAGAAATCACACCAATGCACAAGTGACCACAAACAGGGCCAGCTAACAAGTCTACACATGCAAAGAATCAACCTCATGGATAAAGACAATCCACATCCATGTTATCTCATTGTAGCCAATGGGTAGCTAATCCACCAACCGCATAACTCATAGATCACAAACATCAAACATGCAAACCCATCATCACATTGGAAACTACAACACTGAGATTTCAAAGAGAATAACCATGCAAACAATAGGACTCAAACACCAGATCACACCAAACCTAATTTTCCAATCAAGTCCACACCGAGCACCACCACAAGAATGTTGAGTGACAAATCACGTACCAACACTCCCATGCAGAGAAGAAAACACACCTCCTCAAACCATGCACAAAGCATGCATACATAACTCCAACTATCTCATCCAGTAACATCCCAAAAAGTTAGGCTCTTAGAAAATAGCTTAATCAGAAACTCCACAATACCACAAGTTTTGCTTAGTCGTGTAAAACCTGTAAAACCACAGAGCCATGCAAATGCAAAACATCCTTAAAAAAGGAAACAACAGTTCAAGAAAAACTAGGCCCCTTTCAGGCCAACCCTAAAACCACCAACATGTACATGTATCCGAGAAAGAGAGAAAGGCTATTTCAGAAGCTTGCAAATCATCTCATGATTAACTCCATAGCCTTCATGTATTCGAGGTTAATAGGGAATAGTGCCTTCCAACACTGGGAAACACCACCTAGCATAAGCGCTCTCTTCCATGGTTGAGAAAAAAACTAGGCTTCTTCATATCATCTAGGAGCCTCTTAGATAGACACACGATATGAAAGCTTTAATACTACACAGCCACAGAAAAAAGAAATCCACCTCATACACCAAATATATACTACTACCAACTAGGAGACACAAATCACATCAAAGCAACATGATCAACTCCCTTTTCCATCTCCACCATCCTTCAAGCTGCGTGTTGTCTCTAAATATCACAAGACTTCCACTCACCAAAGGATCAATTAATTAGTCCATTCCTCCAGATTTCCTCCAACCAAACAAACTGAGAAATCTTCACAGGATAAATACATAGAACCAACAACCAAAAGAAGGCTTTGATACCACTTGTAAGGAAAAATAGCTCTATCTGAGAGAAGTCTCTAAGAACAATGGTGCCTTTGGTAACTTCAATTTCGATTAGATTACCTCAAAGAAACAAACAACTATGTCTTAAAGCGGAAACAAACACAGTTTATTTCCCACATTAATCATTCAGAGAGAAGCACATGTAAATTCAACAACAACAACAATACAAATGAAAGATAAGATAGAAAACTAGAACACACAGACTTACGTGGGGAAAACCCTTTCGGGTAAAAAACCCCACACTCCAAAGATCGAGCCATTGTATTATTCAGCAACTGAAGGTTACAATACAATTCAGGCTCATAGCCTTTTCAGAGATTACATCTTGTTCATTTTGGATACAATATGGTAACCAACTCTCTCTCTGTACATTTCCTGATCAACCTCTCAAAACAAACAATCTTTGTACTATTGCAATACCCTCACATATCATACAATACAGATCAACATGAGAGATCAACCATGGCATTCAAACCTTGATCAAGAGATAATTCGGTAGCATAACCCTGCCTCTCACTTCCTCTATTTTGGCCTCATGGCCGCGGCCTTCCAGCCAGCCACTCGACCCTCACTCTATTGCTCACCTATATAAAACAATCCAACCGAGCATCATCTTCTATTCCAGGCTATATTCATTTCATTTCTATCTGTCGAGCTTCCTCTCAAAATTGCCACAACGAACTGTCTTCTAATGATTCTCATTTGACTTCTCCTACTGGTCCAACACAAGCCACGTGGATGGTCATCACTCAGTCAAAAGAGTTCACATTGTATCAGCATGTCGGTGAGACACAAGAAGTGTCTCCCCGATGCCCAAAAGCTTTACCATCGATGTCACCAAGAGTTCACCTATCGGCTAGATGTTACATCAAGTTCAGAAGACCATCGCTTTCGATGAGACGTCATAATGAAGCTCCATAAGTCACATAGACATTAGTGTTCTCATCAGCCAGACAATCATCTTTCACCAAGACATCATATCGAGTCATTTAGGGTTACTCTGAAGCATTCAACATTTGGCAAGACTCAACCACTATCACTGAGATATTACTCCGAAACCCCAGACATATCGAGTGCCAAATAGTAGTCGGCAAGACTCTTGTCATTCGCTAAGAGTTCACACCGAAATCTTTCATGTTACCACGAAGACTCCATATGTGTTCCCATCGGCGAGACCTTCATCATTCGCTGGGACTTCTTCCCGAGACCATTTGGGTTACCCTGATAGCCATATGCTATTGGTAAGACATTCTTCAGTTGCTAAGAGATCTCCTCGAGATCCTTTGTGTTACTCCGATGACCAACACCTGATCCTCCGTCGGTGAGACATTTGTACATCAGTAAGACTTCTTACCAATAGAATATAAGATACGCCAAAGATCACATCATGTAACATACTGTCGGTGACACTTTAACACATCACCCAGACTTCACAACGAACTAAACCTTTCATCCAAAGGTCTCCCCGATACACGGTAGAATGTCTTGGTAGCCAAATATCTCCACAGGTAGTAAGAGATCATAGTGAACACAATATGTCACAGCGATAGGATCGTTCGGTGAGATAGAAGCTAGGTCACAACGACCTGAATAATCTCAACAAGGGTTCATCTACAAGTTGACCAAACATGAATAATGTCACAGCGACCTTGCTCTCTTAGAGGTTTCAACTTGTGGGATTTAGGCACACAATTCCAACACATCATAGGGTAGTTTTCTTGTGTAGGCCATAATGAACCTTTTGAAAACCTAGAAAAATGAGTAAGCTAATCCCAAGCTTGTCCTGTGCATTCATGGCAGAATTTTAGGGTTTCAAGTTTAGTTCATCACCAATTTCTCTCAATTTACTTTAGGTTGAGTTTTGAATTCTAAGATTATTTGTAGCAGGTTTAAATCAAGCTGGTTTCAAGCCCATGGTCCTCAAATTTGTGATCGTTCGATTAGTTTGACTGAATTCATGAAGGAATGACAGTATCCAAAAATTTGAGGTCTTCACAGAATTCCCTAACTGTCAGATTTTCCCAATTTTCCATTTTCCCTTTGCTTTCCCAAAAATGTGTGGTAATCCAAAATTTTGCTTGCTTCATGGATTTCCGCTCCCTTTGGATTTTACTCAAATTTCCTTTGTTCCTTCATTTTTTCGGAATTCGTAGACTATTGCTATTTTTGTGGATTTCCGTCTCGGGCGGAATTCTCTGAAACTTTTTGAAAAATAAAGAACCAAGAGGTAGCATGATTTATTAGGTGGTAATTATGCATTATGTGATCAATTTGAGTTGTTTAAATATGTATCATGTCACTTCTTAGTTAATAATGTTTGACTACATGATTATTGGGTGATTTTATGTTTATTTCACTAAAATCCGCCTGGTTGGGAATTTTCCAAAATTCCTCTCTGACTTGGATTCTACAGGAGGATTGAAAACCTGAACTTTGAGATAATCAATTCTTATGAGGTTTTAGTGAATGTTGCTTGTCATGAAGTTTATATTAAGGTTGAATATTCCATTTATGATTAATCAACTTGGGTTTCATGTGATCTATATTAGGGTTTCTTTGTTGAATGCAGGATGAATCAAGTAAAGTAGTGACAAGTGGAACCAAGGGTAGAGTGATGGATCCAAGTGCAAAGGGTTCTTCTATTTCTGAGGCAGAAAGAATCAAAATGGATATCAATAGTAGAATCCTTAAGAGCAAGTTGACTTCCATCTAGTCAGAGGTAACTGATACTAATGTTGGATTGTGGAATTACGAAGAGTTCAAGAGAAGGATGGCAGCACAAAACCTTCCTTTGCTAGCCAAAAGAACATTGGAATCAGGGTTGGCATATGTAGTCAGATTCCCTCCCACAGTGCAATGTTATGAGTTGGTGCTTGAGTGTGCCAGACACTATGACAAAGGTACACAAAGGATAGTTGGACCTCAAGGAAGAATTGTGGCAAATCTAAATCTTGTGTCAATAGCCCAGACCTTTGACATGCCAGACAGATCTCATGTGGTGGAATTTGATATGGATATGGAAAAGAAGTTTTATGATGAACATACCATCAAGGCCCAACAAGTCATCAATTATTGGTTGGAGAAGCCTAAGTCCCACTTTTCCAAGTTACCCAAGCATCTATTCAGAGCAAAATTTAAGAATGAATACTATGATGTCATCACCCTTCTCAGCAGGGTGGTAGGGTTGAATAGTGCAAGAGTATTTGAGAATTGGATGTTCCATGTCATTGTGAGGATGGAGCAGAATGTTAATTATCATTGGGAAGGCATTATAAGTGCCATGATTCATGAACAGATGTGTAATTTCATGTAGATGAAGACCTTCACAATGACCTCCTACTTGTTTTATGCACTTGCAAGATTTCATCCATATAAAGGACTAAGTACAAGGGGTGTGTTTGGGCAAGATGTAATCTATGAGGTTTATCCACAGCTACACCTGGGTAACTCGAGCTATAAGAGGGTGAATGATGTGTTCACCATGTACATCACTAGATTATTGCAAGGTGTAGAGCATATAAGGATATCTGACAATGCCAAGGAGCTAATCAAGAGGTATGGGGCTTGGTTCATATAGTTTCCCACCTTTTCATACATAAGGATATATGGTTGTCAGAGAGCTCCATACGTACTTCCTAGGTATCCCACAGACCATGTTATACTTCTGGAGGTCACCAGGAAAATATGTGATTTTGATGCAATTGTGAAGAAGGATAAACATAAAATTGGATTTGGTGGTGACTTCCCTTTGAGGATAGGCACTGGTGAAGCATGTCCTTCCATTAATTTATCCTATGCTTCTAAAGAAGAAATGAGTACTCTTGGGTTATCCTTTCATTCCAAGAGATCTAGGTTTGACAAGACTAGAGAGACATAGAAGAAGGCTAGCAGAGAATATAGTCACAAGGATGATATAGAAGACTACTGGGCCAATTGCAGTGATGAATTTGAGATTAGAAAGAAGTTTTCAAGGCTACCTGTTAACTTAGTTTGGCTATATAATGTGAAGGTCATTCCAGATCAAGTTGAGGATGATGGAGATTTGATTCAGGGCCATGATTATGAGGCAATAAAGGATAAACCAGTTGGAAAAGTAGATTGGTTGGAGGAAGAGAAAATAGAGTTAGAACAACTTATAACTCCAGTGATTAAGTATACAAAGCTATGGCTTAAGCATAAAATGTGGGAACTGGAAAGTGAAGGTGTGCAATGCACTTATGATCTAATGGGAGACTTGGAGTCTCATTCCGCTTATGAGGAGCCAGCTAAGTAGGATCCTAAGGGTAAGGGAAAGGTGAGCTCTCCTTCAAAGATCAAGATTAAATATGTTCAAGCAGAGGAAGTACAGGAGGCAGAAAAATAGAGAAAGCCTATTGCAAAGAAGAGGAAACATATTTCGAGGACAAAGAAATCAGCAAAGAATGAGGCTGAAAAGGAAGATAAAGAAGTTAGTGTTCCTGTGCCCAAGAGAATATGGATGGTAATATTGTCACCAAAGGAAAAGCAAAGTTCCAAGGCAGGGGAGGAATTTTTCCCACCTGTGATAAATGTGGAGAGCTTGCGAGAAAGGACACGGGTATATACAAGGAGATCGACAACTCCTCCTAAGGATAGTGTGCCAAGGAAGGATGCTCCTTCATTCACTCCTACTATAGAACATAATGATATTCCTCTTTCTCATGAATCCCATGGTGAACTAGGTGAATCCAAGGAGGTAGAAAGTCATCAAGATACAGAAGGAGAATAATTTCAAGAAGGTGAGCTCTATAGTGCTGAGGCAGAAATAGAGAAGGTGTTATAGTCCCCCCCCAATAACTCATGAGGATTCACCTGCTAGGAGTGAAGAAGATAGACCTCCTCAGAGAGAGGAAATTCCAGTTAAGACTCCATCACCAGTGCAGGAAGAAGAAAAGCAGAGCAAAGAAAATGAAGAAATAGTTGAAGACTCCTGAGAAACAGAATTTAAATGAAGATACACCTTGGGATCAACAAGATGGAGTTGGAAAGAGCAATGTGCAATCTGATTCTACTGTTCCAAGCTGCTTGGACAAAGAATTAAAGAGTAAATAGATTATTCTAGATGATACCCCTCCCAATTGGGATGAGTTATTGGAAAGTATAGGAAAGGGTAAAGGAAAGAAGAAAGCTAAGGTCATCTCCAAGATTGAGAGAGATGAGGAAAATAATAGCGTGGTCCACATTGCTACTCCTGCTCCTGATAAGAATAGGGATGATGTGACTAGAAGTTATTACAATGTGCAGACTATTAACCTAGGGACCACTTCCATGGAACAAGAGATTGAAGAGTATGAAGGCTCCAGTTTTGTAATATTGGGTAGATTGAGAAAGGAAGTGCAAACCAATCAAGAATTGAAGAGGGATAATGAGAAATTAAAGAGGTACTTGTAGGACTTGATGAAGCCCTTGTAATCTATTAGCTCCTCATCATTTGTTGCTATCTTTCTGCCACAAGAAACCATAACGGAGTTGGAGAGGATGAAGACTACTACTTCCATAGTGAATTAGTTATAGGGGGTGTAAACTAAAGGAGATAATGCTATCAATGAAATCCTTTCAACCGATGGAGATTCTATGAGGTTGATAGATTGGTTGAAAGATGTAGTGGCTCAAGATAAAGATGTAGATCTCTTATTGTAGAAAACCAAGACCATCATAGAATATATTGAAGATAAGTTGGTGAGTGATCGAATTATTCCTTCCTCCAAAGTTGTAGAGCCTTGGGAATGGTTTGAAGTTTTTCAAATAAGGAAAAGGGTTTTGAAGAAGGTGTTAAAGTAGAGGAGGCAAATTGAGGATACCCTGATCGAGATCTACGATAAGTGCAATTCTTTCTTTGAGGTCATGACAGGTAGAAAAAGGTTTGCACCAAAGCATCTGAGCTTGGAGAAGTTTAGAAAATGGTGGCAAGATGTGTATTCTCCAAACAATGAGGACCCTGTCACTAAACATCAGTTGGATGATGCAGCCACCTATATTGCAATAATTGATAAATATCAAACCATGAAGGTGGAATGGGATAAATTCATTAAGCAGTCAAGAGAAGATATTAAATCCATTGAGAGGAGAATTAAGGTTTTGAATTTTCCACCTATAGCCAACTTGGACAAGATACTTTTGATGGTGCAAGATAGGGTGGAGCAAAATAAGGATAAAGGGGAAGGCAGTTAATACAATGCCTCATCGGAATTTGTGCTTCCCCATTATTTCTCTTCTTTCTTCACGTGCATTGGACCAAGCTTTCTTGGAGACCCCAGGCCGACCTAGATGGAATACATTCATTTAATTCATATGTTATTTTATTTTGAATTCTCCTTGGCCGACTTGTTTTGTGGCCATTTTCTATTGTAAACCCTAATTAGGCTAACATATCTTTGGAGTTTCTATAAATATGGCATTTTTCCTCATTTGTAAGGGCAAGATAGTTTTACTTTAAAGCAAATTGAGCAATATACAGCAAGAGTTAGAGTTAGAAGTTAGTTTATTTTGAGCAAGTGTTGTAATACATAACATTGGAATTGTTGTTGTTATTAGGTGATTCAATACAATTGAAGACATTGTGTTTTTGATGAATTCTCTTGTGTTGATTTATCTTGCATGGTTCTTGTTGTTCTATCTTTTGAGTCTGCTTGAGAAATATTAGATATATGTCAGAATTAGAATTAGATATGATTCAATGGTGTTTACGGTTTCATGCTTGAGGTGTTTGTAGCAATCCCTAGTCCATACTTTTTGCAACCAACTGATTGTTAGTTGCTTTGCAAAGTTAGCCTGGACTTTTATATTCATTGTGCTTAGTTCAAATGTGAGGGTTTATTCATTTCAATTGCAATAAGGTTGTTTTGGATGAATTTTCACGATCTGAAAAATCTCTAATACCTGAGAAGATTGCACTATTTCTGTAAGATTGCAGATTCATCTAGGTCAAGCAGAAATTAGTTTCTAAGGGATTGGTCTATTTCAAGTGTTTCACCATTGGCATTTTTAATATTAGGAGTAGTTTTAATCTTAGAAGTCTCTTGAAACCTTGTATTTTTCTATTTCTTTTATCATTCAAGATAGATTTAGGATTGAAAGTATCATTATACTGCTAAATCTGATAAGCTTTGAGATTAAGTATTTGCTTGTAGTAAGGTCCCTTTGTGATTACTAACATTTTTGCATTTATCACTGAGTTGTTTATGCATTGTCAAGACCTGACATTAGAGACCTTGGGGTTATCTCTTGAGGCTTGCTAATAGACATTTACCTTTCAAGAGAGATAGGATACTTGTATCTTGTCTGAGTTGTTGTTGTGCAGAAAACACCATCAACAGTAGTTTCTTTCCTTGTAGCATCTTAGTCAAACTCTCTTAATTCAAAAGTAGTTAAAGCACCAAACATTTGATCTCTTGAATACTAGTCAAACTATGAGCTTCCTCAATAACATAAAATTTAGCACTACAATATTTAGGAAGAGTTCTAAATGCCTTTTTCACAACTTCACTTTCCTCTAGTTTTCCACCAAGACCATTCATGACATTGAAAATTTCATCCACTCTGAGCATATAGCAAACAATATCTTCATCTTCTAAAATCATCAGGGTTTCAAATTTGGCTTTGAAATTTTGTATCTTTTCTTGCTTGACCTTATCATCTCCTTCATAAATGCTTTGCAACTTAGTCTAGATCTCTTTAGCAGTTTTGAGGCTTATCACCTTCACAAGTTTTGAATCAGAAAGCCCACTCAAGATAGCATTCCTTTCTTTTGCATTATTCTCATAATCCCTAATCTCATCATCACTTTTTGAAGGAGTAGTAGGCATAGTGTATCCAGTTTCAACTGACTTTCAAACAAAAAACCCTAATGAGACAAGAAAGGATTCCATATTGGCTTTCCAGAAAGCATAATTTGATCCATCAAACAAAGGGACATTGACACCATTCATGTGTGCCATTGGATCTACCTCAAGCGGTTAAGCTTCTTCCAAGGAACCATAGCTTTGATAAAAATTATTAGACACACAAGACAATTAAGAGGGGGGTGAATCAATTATACTTTAAAACATTAAAATCCTTATTATCCTTTAAACCCTTATTATGCATCAATATGAATGTAAATAAGTGAAACATCAACACATCAACAACCATGTACGCAATAGAACACTAGATTTACGTGGAAAAAATTAATCGAGGAAAAACCATGGTGAGGATTAACTCACATATATATGAATAACAATATCAAATACAATAGGCTCACTACCGTAAATGCTCACTTCCTAGAAGAAAAGAATGGCTCACTACCAAGGGCTCACTACCTAGAGGACTCACTGTCTAGAATAGAAAAGAATAGAAGAATATTGTTACAAGGAGGTTCACTACCTTAGAGGAATAGGAAGATCCACCACAACAACTCTACACCATCCACAACCTTCAACTCACTACCTCCAACAACTTCAGGTACACTAAAAATGTAGGCACCTTCTACTCACTACATTTGGTATCCTTATGGATTTAAGCTTGCACTCAAATCACCACACTTGATCACATTTGCATCTCACTTCACATCTATATCATCTCCAATAATTGAACTTGCTTATATATCCTCAATGACCACAAACAACCTTGTCTAGGTCGGCATCAATAAAATGTATGCACCTCAAACATGCAACCAACAAATAGGTCAGCACCAATCACTTCTATGGTGGAAAGAAATGAAGGTAAACCACACCAAGGGTTAACCAGGACCCAAATCCACATTGAAACATTTCACCACGCTTCCACAAACCACAAAGAACATCCACAAGTAATGCTAACATTTCAAGTCATCCAAACGTATATTAACACTACCAAACAATCAATTCACTCTTCACCAGGTCTGGAAACATCCTACATACCATGAAGCAACATCACACAATATCCCAAAATATTCCAACCTCATCAAAATATTCAACAACACTATCACAACCACCTAAAACTAAGAATACTTAGCATCCTATGACACAAGCCACAATGCCATAGACATACAAGTCACTAACCAACCTTGCAAAACAATTGAATTATAAAAACTACAGGGAAAGGTAGATGCAAACAACATGAGCACATTCCCAAATTTGCAAGACAAGAAACCTCAACGTAGAGAAATGTGGAGCAATTCCATTCTCCTAGACAAGCTTCTTTTAGGAAACACACTTTCCACTGTCGCATGATCCAAAACCTGAAGCTCTATATATAACACATCTAAACACCTTTGATCATCTCATCCAAACTGCACAAGCACATCTTCAACCATGAAAAAATGTGGAGCACAATGCAAAACACAACTCTGCCACCTTATTCACTCTCTATTCAAATTTTCCCAAAATCACTTGGAAACCAAGTGAACCAACTGCATCAGTAACATCACAAACACCTTCTCATCATAACCACTCTAGAGATTACAACAATCTCCCCATCTATAACACCTTCTCAACGCCACACTAGAGTTTGACATAGGTTGACATCAATGACAACATAGTGCAACAATCTCCAACAAAGAATGTCAAACCCTAAATTTGTTACCAAATCAACCCTTTGATTTCATTATGTAGAAAGTAAATTAAATTCTAAACTCTGATGAGTATGTATGTTGAACTCTAATATTATAATTTCACTTGTATTAAGAAAGCATGTAAATCCTAAAATAGTTGTTAGTTCTAGGTACCAATTAATGTTAAAATCCTCCTAAATTTAAGATAAACATAGATAATGATATTTTATGTTGGTTCTTATTTTAAATTTGTGTGGTGATGTGTTTCTTTTTAATTTCTTTTTGTAATATAAAGTTGGTTGTGATAAACTCCACTTTTATTGTTTTCAAATTTTCATTTTTTTAAATTTTAGTTTATATTTTGTGGTTGACATATATTTTTTTCATTTAAAAACAAAAATGCTTTATAACTTGAACTTTATAACAATAATTTTTCAGCATCTTTCAACTCTTTTGTATAACATATTCAAGTATATATAGTTATTGCACATGCTCCTCAAAGTCATAAACATTTAATTATTCTTTTTTAAAAGAGAAAAAAATAAAACTAATCAATTATAATGTTTATTTTATGTAGATGGACAATCAATGATCAAATAACAAAAAAACAAAAGATTTAACCTCCTTCTCAAGAACTTAGTTTTTTATTACTAAATTTATATATGTAGTAAAATGATTATAAATTATGTATTTTTCATCTGATAACATTGCTTTCAATTCATAGGAAAGACAAGACTTTAAAAGATGAGCTATAAAAAGAGAAAAATATATTCTTATGTACTTTAATCGATGCAAAATGAATATTGGTTTTAATTTGAAATTGAAGAGAAGCAAATAAATCTATCTAAATGTCTTGAAACAAAAAATTGAAATTCCACAAAGTTATATAACTAAGTGTATAATGTTAAGATACATTTAAGTTTTACCTTTACTTTCCTATTGGCATACATCTTGAACCTCCTAATGGTAAGTGATAATTATTTAATATCTTTTGAGGAAAACAAATTTTGAAAGCCTATCATTATGGACTAACATTGTCATTGAATTTAAAATGTAAGTCTACATTTAATGCCCACAAGACACCCACCAATTGTGAGAGGATGGAAAGTTCCTTCGTATCAAAGCCAATTGTCTTGTTGACAAAATTATTATGTCATCATGACTTTATTCTCTATTTTGTATTGTTTGAATTTTGGTATTTGTGGGATAAATCTAATACATTTAGTCTAGATTGGATAGATGATGATAAAGAACCTTGAGATTTATTAATAGCAAATATGGTTTTTTATTTTATTTTTATTATCTAAATTATTTTTTGATAGAAATTATTTGTTTAATAGTGAGTATGCATTTTTTATTGTATTTTCTATGTGGCTTTATTCTTGGTAGTAGAGGGGTTTTAATGAGTATTATAACAATTTCATATTGAAATGAATTAAACTTAATATTTTAAAATTTATTTCTCATGAATATGTCTTTGTTGTGTTAGAAAATAATTTTATTTTAATTTAAGGGCAAAAAAAAGAGGTTAGATAAGTGGAAGCCTTAAATGTATTAAAAATATATAACTTTATTAAATTTGTAAAGTTGCTCAAGCAGGGAATCCTGGTGAGAGGTGGGTGGGTAAGTCATCAAGTGGAGGATCCATCTAAAGAAGTCTCTTTAACCATAAGAATTGGTTATGCAAATTACCTGCAATTGATTTTCTATCGCTTTAATAGGTTTCATTTTATTTATTTATTTTCTAATTCTAATACCTGAAAAAATTAGATTCTTACTTTTATTTAATTATTTATTAACTTAATAAAGTTTATTATATATTAATACTATTTTCTAAAATTGTATTATTTTATTAATATTGTATTTTAATATATATTTTGACTTTGTATTTAGTTAATTCTATTTTAATTTTTAATTTAGATTTAAATTTGAAATTTAGTTTAATTATTCATCTTTTTGTAAAATTACAAATAATAATTAAAATTTATTAGAATAATTTAATTTATAATTAATTTTCTTATTAAATTTTAAATTATTGCCGTAGCCACTGTATTTCGAACTTTGGCCTTTTATTTATATAATATTAAAATAAATTTCAAACTTAAAATCTAAAATTAAAAGTCATATAAAGAGGAGAGAAATAAACCAACTCTTTGACAGACCATTTCATGCCAAACAATCTATGATAAATACATCTCCTAGGAGTTAAGTGCTTGTGGGCAGCATGTCATTTTCTTTTATGCATGATAATTCACCTTTAAGACCTCTTTAATGTACCCATTGTACACTTAAGGAGACAAACATATAGAGAGAGAAAGAGAGAAAGAGAAAGGAAGAGAGAAGGGAGAAGGAGATAAAGATAAGATATAGAGAGAAAAAGGGAGAAAAAAAAAGAAAAGAAAGGGAAGAGATATATAGAGAAAGTGAGAGGGGGTAGAGTAGGGATATAGAGAGAGAGATGTAGAAAGATGCAAAGAGAGCCTTATATATTTCCAGTAGTCCCTCTTATTTATAGCTCTCCATCTCCATCTCTCCCCTATTGCAAATAACATGAATTTATGGGGAACAAAAAAGATAAAGAGATTTCACTCACATACACACAAATAGACATAGACACAATCAAATATAAGGTGAGTTTGTTGGTAATGAAGTCTAATTATTTTCCTTCAATCTCTCTAAATGGATGCATAGTTAATTTAATCTTTCACTTCTCCATTAAGACCTTTTTTAAACAAATAATTTCATTTTCTAAATAACCTACCAATTTTACCTCATGTATTATACAATTTTTAAAAAACCAAAATTTTACCTAATTGACCTTCCACACCTCTTTAACATACCCATTGCACACTGAACGTACCTAATCTCCTAATAAAACACACCTATGTACATACAAAAATTCATAAGACCATACATAAAAACATACATAGAAACATGAATAACATGATGAGATGACATAGTGTGGGGCTCGCCAAACAAGGGATAAAAGTGACAAAACCAATAGATGGGAGCAAATGTTATGGCAACAAAAGCGAGGAGTTAATGGCATTGTCAGGTTACTTTTCCTGCCTCCTATCAGTCAATAAAACTGGGCCCTATGGCTTGTGTGAGAAGCTATCATTTTCAAATATTTTTTCTAGCACAGGAATTGGAGGTGGACTGACATGTGTGTTTTTAGCTTTGAGAAAGAAGGCGGAAAACACTATGCATTTTCAATCTGCACATTGAAAGTTGAAGGTTGGAGTGCACGTAGAGGAGGTGGAGGAGAAAACTGACCAAATCGAGTTGAGGGGTACTAACCAATTGGGTTATAGATGGTTTTACAACACTGTGGGTTGCTTGTTTCTTAACACCTAGGGTTTTCCAACATGAATTTTGAAAAAACACTATGAATGTCTTGAAAATATTTTGTAATTTAGATAGTGTGAATGTATTGAAATGCCCCTTCAAAATTTATAAGGACTTTTAATTTGAGTAAAAATTACATTTAAATTTTGCAGGATTGAAAAAAGTCCACAAAATAATTATAATTTCAAAAACACAATGTGGGTTTTCAATTATTTGAATCTGCATGTTTAAATGTAAAGGGTTGTCTCATAGTGGGTTGCTTGCTTCTTAACACCTAGGGTTTGCAACATGGAATTTTACAAAACAAAATGAATGTCATGAAAATATTTTGTAATTTAGACAATGTGAATGTATTGAAAGGCCCCTTCAAAATTTATAAGGACTCTTAATTTGAGTAAAAATTATATTTAAATTTTGCATGACTGAAAAAAAGTGCACAAAGTAATTGTAATTTGGAAAAAATAATGTGGGTTTTTAATTATTTGAATCTACATGTTTAAATGTAAAGGGTTGTCTCATGGTGGGTTGTGTGCTTCTTAACACCTAGGGTTTTGCAACATGGAATTTTACAAAACAAAATGAATGTCTTGGAAAGATTTTTTAATTTAGACAATGCGAATGTATTGAAAGGCCCCTTCAAAATTTATAAGGCCTCTAAATTTGAGTAAAGATTGCATTTAAATTTTGCATGATTGAAAAAAAAAATTCACATATAATTGTAATTTGGAAAACAATGTGAGTTTTCAATTATTTGAATTTGCATGTTTAAATGTAAAGGGTTGTCTCATGGTAGGTTGATTGCTTCTTAACACCTAGGGTCTTGCAACATGGAATTTTACAAAATAGTATGAATTACTTGAAAACATTTTGTTTTTTAGATAGCAAAAATGTAGTTTTCTTCTTAACACCTAGGATTTTGTAACATGGAATTTTACAAAATAGTATGAATGTCTTGAAAACTTTTTGTTGTTTAGACAACACAAATATATTTTGCTTCTTAACACCTAGGATTTTGTAACATCCAATTTTACAAAATAGTATGAATATCTTGAAAACCTTTTAATGTTTAGACAACACAAATGTAGTTTACTTCTTAATACCTAGGGTTTTGCAACATGCAATTTTACAAAATAGTATGAATGTCTTGAAAACCTTTTGTTGTTTAGATAGCACGAATGTAGTTTCCTTCTTAACAAATAGGGTTTTGCAACATGGAATTTTAAAAAACATTATGAATGTTTTGAAAAGCTTTTGTTGTTTAGACATCACAAATGTAGTTTACTTCTTAACACCCAGGGTTTTGCAACATGGAATTTTACAAAACAATATGAATGTCTTGAAAACCTTTTATTGTTTAGACAACATTAATGTAGTTTGATTCTTAACACCTAGGGTTTTGCAACATGGAATTTTACAAAATAGTATGAATGTCTTGAAATATTTTTTTGTTTAGATAGCACGAATGTAGTGAAAGGCCCCTTTAAAATTTATAACCATTCTTAATTAGAGTAAAAATTGCATTTAAATTTCCTCATATGATTGAAAAAAATGCATAAAATAATTGCAAATTGGAAAACACAATGTGGGTTGTCAGTCATATGATTGTGGTTTTCAAGGCATATTTATCTTTTATGAGTTGTTAAACCACACCTTTGACTTTTGATCTATCAAAATGCTTTACACGATCATTATAGGTAACTTGAACATTTCTTAATTGAGCCTTGAGGTGCTTGATATGAGCCTTCAACTTTTGAACTGCCTCATATTCTTGCAAACACTCATTTTGTAATGTGTCCATGTGTCCTTCATAAGCACACCTTCCATTTTTATGTTTATTTTTTCAACTTAATGTCTTTTAGATTGTAGTTGTCTATCCACAACATTAATTAAACTCCTTTTATTTTGATGATAAAATATTCTTTTAATCTTTTAATTCCTTTTCTAAGTGGTTAATTGTAGTGTTTATGTTGTTTTACTTCAGCTCCAACACTTCCAACTATTGCTTTTCCATTTGCAAGTTGACCAGCCACATGTTTTTCCTCATCCCCACTGTTGTTACATGTTATCACCCCCTGGTATTCCTTTTCATGAGATTCTACCTTCTTTTTCATATCTTTTACTTTAATATTTGGAGTAGCTACTCCCTTATCAGCTCTTAGGACAGCACCATCTATTTCTTGGATAGAGTTTTCAATGTCTTCAATACTTTTACGTAGCTTTGTATCCACTCTTTGCTCAGCTTTGAGAGTGTCTTTCTGATTAGAGAATGCATTTTTTTTTTGTTTGATAAGTTATTTACAAAACTTGTTGACCTTTTCACATAGGACTTCAATGTCTCTATCCAACTGATTCTCTTTTTCTGCACTAAGATCTAACTTTTCCTTTTCCTTATCATCTATTTTGAATTGTATTTATTCCATGGAATTCTTAAGTTCAAGAATCTTTGACTTCAATTGTTCAACTCCACTTATAGCATCATCTCTCACTTTCTTTTCTTGCACAAATTTGTATGCAATACAAAAGTTCTTGACTTTATCCACTTCTGTATTGGCATTTTCCTATTGCACATATTGCACAATGCTCCTTCGTCAAGTTGTCAAGTGCAAGAAAAATCTCTTCAATTGATATATTATCTATCTTATTCACTTTGTTTTTCTTCTTTCCAAGTGTTTTTAGTGAAGATTCCTTTTTCATTACATACTTTCTACTACTTGCTACCCAAGTTCTACATTGCCATTTTCCCATTACATATACTGCACATGCACCTTCCTCAACTTCTCAATAGCATGAAGTCTCTTCAGTCAATACACTATCTTTCTCATTCATTTTGGTATGCTTCTTTTCAAGTATTTCTATTGTAGATTCCTTTGTCATTTCATACATTCTAGTACCTGCTACCTCCAATTTTGCATTGTCATTTTCCCATTGTGCATACTTCACATGCTCCTTCCTCAACTTCTCAAGATCAAGAAGAATCTCTTCATTCAATACATTATTTATCTCATACACTTTGGTCTACTTCTTTTCAAGTGTTTTAACAACTATTTCCTTATTCAATTCATACATTCTAGTACATGTTCCCTCTTGAAGCATTGAGAAGATCTCAAGTTCATTGACACCCAGTGTTTTCAATCCTTGAATTATAAATAGACAAAATTATTGTAATGAAAACCTTACAATATGAAAGTAAGAAAAGACACCTTCAAAATTTACCAAAACTATTACTTACAATATGAATTATGTTTGGATTTCCTCGTATCATTAAAATATAGGTAGGCAAGAAAACACAATGGGTTTTGAGTTAGTTTGTTGTGATTTTCCAAAGCTGAAGGGTGGAGAATTTGGGGAGGAGTTGCAGCTGGGGGATACCTAAAATTAACCATATTTAGCTGAGGGGTGACTAACCAATTGGGTTCTTATATAGAGAGGGTTTTATGTGGGTTGTAGGTTTCTTAATGCCCTATGTTTTCCAACCTTAGAATAAACAAAAAATATGATTATAATGAAATTTTTTTGTTGTTTACACAATACGAATGCAATGAAAGGAACCCCTTAAAAATATATAACAAGTCTTAGATAGACTAAAAATTATGATTCAACTAAACCTCAAATCAATAAACTATAGGCAAGTTGGAAAACACTGTGGGTTGTGATTTATATTATTATGCTTGTTCTAAGATCAAGGGTGGAGAGTTCAAGGAGGATTTATAGTTGGGGGATACATAAAACTAAGCATATTTAGCTAAGGGGTGACCAACTAATTGGGTTCTTATATATAGAGGGTTTTACAACACTATGTGTGTTGTAGGTTTCTTAATGCCCTGTGTTTTCCAACCTTTGCTTATACAGATAATATGATTATAATGAAAACCTTTCATTGTTTAGACCACACAAATATAATGAAAGGAACCCCTTAAAAATATATAACTAGTCTTAGATAGACTAAAAATTGTGTTTCAATTTCCTCAAATCAATAAAATATAGGCAGGTTGGAAGACACTATGGGTTGTAATTTATATAATTCTGCTTGTTCTAAGATCAAGGGTGGAGAGTTCGGGGAGGATTTGCAGTTGGAGGATACATAAAACTAGCTAGATTTAGCTTAATGGTGACCAAACAATTGGGTTCTTATATATAAGGGGTTTTACAACACTATATTTGTTGCAGGTTTCTTAACACCTTGTGTTTTCAAACCTTTGATTATATAGACAATATGATTGTAATGAAAACCTTTCATTGTTTAGACGATACAAATTTAATGGAAGGAACCCCTTCAAAATATATAACTAGTCTTAGATAGACTATAAATTATGTTTCAACTTCCTCAAATCAATAAACTATAGGCAAGTTGGAAAAAAATGTGGGTTGTGATTTATATAATTCTTCTTGTTCTAAGATCAAGGGTGGAGAGCTCGGGAAGGAGTTGCAACTAGGGGATACCTCAAACTAACCATATTTAGCTGAGGGGTGACTAGCCAATTGGGTTCTTAGATATAGAGGGTTTTACAACACTATGTAGATTACAGGTTTCTTAATGCCCTGTGTTTTCCAAACTCTAATTATATAGACAATATGATTGAAATAAAAACCTTTTGTTGTTTACACAATATGAATGTAATGAATGGCGCCCCTTCAAAATATATAAGTCTGAGATAGACTAAAAATTGTGTTTCAACTTCCTCAAATCAATAAACTACAGGCACATTGGAAAACACCGTGGGTTGTGTTTTATATAATTTTTCTTGTTCTAAGCTCAAGGCTGGAGATTTCAGGGTGGTGAGTTAGTTTTATGTTCATAAATATTTGACTTCACTAGTTGAAATCCACTTATAGCATCATATTTCACTTTCTCTGCTCACAAAAATTCATATGCAATACAAAATATTTCCAATGTATCCACTTCTACATTTCCATTTTCCCATTGTACATACTGCATACGCTCCTTCCTCAACTTCTCAAGAGTGTGAAGAATCTCTTCAGTTAAAATAATATTTATCTCATAAAGCTTGATCTCCTTCTTTTCAAGTGTTTTCAAAGAAGATTCCTTTTCGATTTCATAAATTATAGAACCTATTACCTCTAATTTTGCATTGTCTCTTCGGCTTTGCACATACTACACACACTTCTTTGTCAATTTATCAAGAGTAGGAAGAATATCTTAAGTCAAAACAATATTTATCTCATTCACTATGGCTTTCAATGCAAGTGAGCTTCATAATTTATTGCAAGTGTGGTTTACAGTTAAAATTGCTTTTCAAATTCTTCATATGTTTCACAAATAAATGTACAAAAAAATAACATGTTTTAGCCTATGTTCATTCACTCCTTTACTGATTCATTATTTTATCAGTAGATGCAAAGACCATGTTTTTTTATTTTGACATTTATTGCATCCATAGAAATAATTACATATTATTATTCACGTTACACTTATAGGCTACATAAAAAGTTGCAGGTTGGACTTCCCATCGTGTTGTTCAACCTGCACTTTTTTAGTTCATGAATTGTCATATACACTTTTGATGATCATGTTAAGTTGCCCCAAATAGAAGGCTCAATATCACAACATGCCTGCTCAAGTAAAAGA
The DNA here is from genome assembly GCA_007258455.2 of Sequoia sempervirens. Taxonomy (NCBI): domain Eukaryota; kingdom Viridiplantae; phylum Streptophyta; class Pinopsida; order Cupressales; family Cupressaceae; genus Sequoia; species Sequoia sempervirens. The sequence goes on from VDFB02047230.1 coordinate 560,434,856, forward strand.
GGTTTGTACACCCCATATACTATGAGGTCTTAGTTTTTTTTCCATGTGGGGTTGCAATTTTACTTGTAGTCTTTATGTCCACTTGGAGGTTCAACTAGACATTGTGTTTTCTAGCCTATGTTGGCTTACATCATGGTTGATAGAAAATTTTACACCTTTATGCCTTTCCTAATTCACTCCATTACTGATTCATTATTTTTTCAATAGATGCAAAAAACATGTTATTCTTTTAGTATTACTGGGAGCAATGGATACACATTTCTTTATATACAAGGTTATCATAAAAGGTTTTATTTTCCCTCTAACCTTTCATATCCATTAACACATGCACACACACCACAACCAATGTATATTCCCAAAATAATACATCTGTTGTTGCAACTATAGAAGTAATTACATACTATTATGCATGTTACACTCGTACACCACATACAAAGTTGCAGGTTGAACCACTCATCATATTGTTCAACCTACACTCTTTTATTTCATGAATTGCAAGATGTGATTTTGTTGCTCCTATTGACTCACCCTAAATGGAAGGTTTGATATCACAACATGACTTCTTAGGTAAAAGATTTTTTTACACCCCATATACTCTGAAATCTTAGTTATATTTTCATGCAGGGTTGTGAATTTACTTGTGTTCTTTTTGTCCACTTGGAGGTTCAACTACACACAGTGTTTTCCAACCTGCATTGGCTTACATCATGGTTGATAGGAAATTTTACACCTTTCTACCTTTCCTCATTCTCTCCATTACTAATTCATTATTTTTTCAATAGATGCAACAAACGTGTTATCATTTTTGGTGTTGATGGTAGCAATGGATGCACATTTCTTTGTCATAAAAGGTTTTGGTTTCCCTCTAACCTTTCATCTCCATTAACACATACACATGAACCACAACGAACATATCTTCCCAAAATAATACATTTACTATTGCAATTGTAGAAATAATCAGATATTGTTATTCATGTTACACTTGTACACCATATACAAAGTTGTAGGTTGAACCACTCATCGTGTGGTTCAACCTGCACTTGTTTACTTCATGAATTTCCAGATGTGCTTTTGCTTCTCATGTTAAGTCACCCCAAATGGAAGGTTTAATATTACAACATACCTCATCAAGTAAAAGAGGTTTGTACACCTCATATACTCTAAAATATTAGTTTTATTTACATGTGGGGTTGCAAATTTACTTGCGGTCTTTATGTCCATTTGTAGGTTCAACTAGACACTATGTTTTCCAACCTACATTTGTTCACATCATGGTAAATAGGAAATTTTAAACCTTTATTCCTTTCTTGATTAACTCCATTACTAAATCATTATTTTTTCAACAGATGCAACAAACATGTTATTCTTTTCATGTTGTTGGCAACAATGGATGCACATTTTTTTACATACAAGGTTGTCATAAAAGGTTTTGGTTGCTCTCTAACATTCATCTCCACTAACACTATTTTCCCACAATCAATAATGTATCTTCCTAAAATGTACACCTTAACTAGATGAGGGTAAAGTTGTAAGGCCTCTCTTTGCATGTGACTAATACAATCTTAAAGTGTTATATATTCCTCCTAAATAGATGGTTAGATATATTGCAAGTGATATGAACTGTCTAACAGTAACCTTATAAGTTTTACGTTATCTTATATCACTGTTATTTTAATTAATGAAGATGTATGTGCATGTGAATTATTGTATGAGATTCAAACTTATAAGATGAATCTGAAATAAGATAATTGTTGTGTCGTATTACATTGGAAGTGTAATTAGCTATGTAAATGATTCATGAATAAAGTTACAAAGATTCGATTTACAATTAATGTTGTTTATTAATATGTCTAACTGTGCTTGATTATGTTGTGCAGGAAATTAAATGAGTCGATGTGGGATTAACATTAAAGGTCGAGAAGATAACGGTGCTAGCATGAGAAGGGATAACCATCAAGTGCAAATCAAAAGACTTCTTGTTGAGGATATAAATTTATCTCCATCCGAGACCTAAAAGCAAGTAGAGTAAATGTATTGGAGGGCTAAGGAATCAAATATGCAAATAGGAGGATGGATAAATATTGGAATCAAATCAGATACATCTTTGGGAAGTTCTAAGTGTAGCCCTATTTGACTTAGAAGGGTTTGAGGTTTTATTATTGATTGGTTGATTATGTTTGAGTAGAATCCAATTGTAGGTCATGTGATGTGAGTTTGGTTGGGGTTGGAACCCTTGGTCAAGATCAAAACTCGTATGGATTCTTTTGTGGGTTTTAAAAAGGGATTATTGAGTCAATTTCCTTGGTTTTTGAACAAGAATAGACCCCTAGGACCTATACCTATGGGTTTGGAACCTTTTTGACATGTGAACTTGTCCTTGGAGTGTGAAAAGACCCCTCAAAAGTCCACATTCATGAATGTGACGAATTCAAAAAGTGTTGGGGCTTGGGAAAAGTGACTTGTCACTCTCAACTTCCCACTCCCCAAAAGTTCTTGGAATTGGCACAAGACTCACACATGTGTGAGCACTTGTGGGAAAGAGTGTAGGTTTGGAGGATTCCTATATATCTCAAGAAGATGGAAGATTTGGGCATTGCCCACTTCTCCTTTTGGAGAACTTGTGAAGTGAAGAAAAGAAGGAGAGAGTCAAGGATGGAAGAATGGTTTTTCAAAGGAAAGCAGCTTGTAGAGAGATAAGTTTTTTTCTATTTCTTATTCTTAGCATTGCTAGAGATAGCTTGATCTATGCATTGAATCATAAGTAAGATTGTTTAAGGGATATATTAGAGTAATGTGTTGTATAATGAGCAAGCTTGTTATAGCACTAAGCTCTCACCATTGAATTACAATGGTGTATAATGTATTTCTTGCTCGGGGGTATGGCTAGAGCCCACGAGGCTCCATGACACCATTATGGTAGGGTGGAGAGCAAGCCTTGTTTAGTTGTGTGTCAATCAATGTAATTCTTAAAATTAATTTGTAATGTGGAAAGTTTTTTTTATTTGTTATATCGTGAAAGAAAATGGAAAAGAAAATAAAAAGAAGTAGATCTATATTCTTGACATGGTATCCATGTTGTTTTATTTTAGTATTGGATGAAATGAGAAGTCAGTATATTGGAAAAGAGAAATCTTAAAATAAAAATCTGGGTTGTTGTATTATAGCAAAAATCATTGTGTATGATGGAGGTACCAAACTGCTTGTTATGGGGGGGTTAAAGGGAAAAAGAATGAGGATATCACATTTATCATACAAATGCATTACAATGGAATGAAATTTTCGTAATGGGTAGTTAAGTTAATCACATGAAAGAGAGGGGAAAATGAGAAAACTTTATTTACATATGTGTGTTCTGATTTTTAACTATTACTTGCTTGGAAGAAACTATTCTATTATAGAATCAAATAATGAAAAGAGAGGATTTGTCCATGTGCATAATAATTATGTCAATTTAATGTTAAATCTGAATATGGAAAGTTTATGTCAAATGGTAGCATCTTAATGTACACCAAAGGAATAAGTAATCAATTTGTTGATTCAAGATAAACATAAGAACAATGGAAAAATATATTCTTACAGATTCAAAAGGGGAGTAAAGAGGAAAACGAAGAAAACATATATGTAAGGAACCCTTAATCCACCTAATCATTTGCCTCCACCGTTTTATTTGCAAATAGGTATTACAGTTTGCAGCAGGGGAAGTGTCCAAAAACAAATAGGAGTTACACTTGATACACTGAAAAATAGCAACGTAGTCCGATCTCAAGCACTTGCTACGCCCCTAAAAAGTACTCTTAGCATTATCTCCAAACTCTTCTGCTACAGCCATAGCTCCAAATTGTAGATATAACACCATAGATAGAATGCCATGTTCGCTGGGTGCTCTCCTTCATCTGATTCTATGTTACAAGGAGACGACTATTGGTATTGCACCTACTCTCATTGTACAGTCTTAATTATTAAGCAAGACAGCCTTCTCGCGTAAGACTTTGCACTGGAATCAAAATACCTCTGGGCGTTTAAAAAGAAAAAGAAAATCTTTAATCGTTGAGTATAGAGAGATTATGAGGTTGCACACATTACTTTTACCAAAGATGGAATTTCTGACGGTTTTGGTGGTTTGTATAGCCCAACACTCCCCACAGCTATGTGGAAATGAAGGACTCCAACAAAACAAGTCTGACATAGTAAACATCTCCCCATTTCAAGTCCAGCCTTAATATTTACTTGACAATAGTGAACACTGATGATTAAGAAGTATTGGCAATTATTCATTTATTTGACGCATTTACAAGAGTTGGAAAACTGTACATTATACTTTGAATATTAAATTTTTAAGGAACTTGGAGCTTAAGACCTTCCACCAATCCTCTAGTCTATATAACTACTACACTTGCCTGTGCATCAGGTGCAAATAGATTTCGTCAGAGTTTAATCCAAAGCCACTCAAATCGATTGTAGGAGATCTGCCATCTTGTCAAGCAATTCAAAATTTACGCCTGGTAGATAATTAATGCCATATCTATTTCTGGACAATTTAATTTCATATGGAGGGAGCAGATTTATTGAGTAAAGACCATATTTTCCAGCCATAAATGAGATTGATAAAGTAATCCAGTCACACTATCTGACCCTGGTAAACTATGTCTGAAAGTAAGATATGAATGAACTATTATCATTGTTGTATTTAAAACAAAAAATATATATATAAGGGCCAGCACAAAAAAAAATAAAAAAAATCTATAGCTAGCTACCTAATTGCTGCAGCCACCCACTGTGATTAAAGTTGTTACGTATGCTAGCCTAGTCCACCTGGGACTCTGCGATCATAGTCTGTCAAACTTTGCAGGTATCAATTAATGCCTTACGTATAGACAGTGAGAAGTTTATTTTGAGTGGGAGTACGTCTGACTTTTGACAATGCACAATCCCATCGAAGAGAAGTTCCCCTATCCCAAATATCAGATTAACTAGGCAGATTGTCATCCATAAAATAAGCTTTAATAACCTTAAAAATATAAATTAAAAAATAGTGCATTTATATGAATTCTATAAGTTTCTAAAATCTATTAGATATTTCAATGGACAATTTGCATTTTGGAACTAGACAGAAACTTGTTATTACAAAATTAAATGGATTATCCTAAGATATCCTTTATTATATTATTAATTGTGGCCTGATAATTCGACTGTTAAAACCACTATAGTGAATGTCAAGCCTGTTATATAGCTATTAGGTCTCTATAAAACTAACGTACTCAATACCATGTCCAATCATTTTTTTTAATTTTTTTATCTGTCATATTGATTAGTGCCACTCATTATATTGTATTAGTGACTGGTTTATTGGAAAAGCAAAGTCAACTTCCAATCCGTGCATTCTTGCTTTTGAAAATTACAAAAAAATAGAGTAGACACATTCGAATAGTTATGTTCATTAAATAAACTACCTTTGAGTCCTTAACTTTCTTTGAAAGAAAGAACAAAAATTAAATATGAATATATTCCTAAAGATTCTTTCAATTTAAAATATGAAATTATGTGAGAAAAAAAAAAAGTCCACATAAAAACTATGTAATTCTTAAAAAATGGGGATAATTTCTCCTTGTTTATTATCCTTCTTCCTTTCCTTAAAAAGAAAATAATAAAATGTAAATATAAAAGAATAGAAATAAGTCTTAAAACTATTACCTTTGAAAATAGGGGAGGCTATTTTAATTATTATTATTACTTTCGATATAATTTCCTTTTAAAATTAAATAAATTAATTTTGCATATTTAATTATATATGTTACTCTTCCAAGGACATTAAATTTCTTGCGAGAGTGAACATCAAATTTTGGGTTGGTAGTTAAGAATCTAGTAGACCTTAGGTTTGGAGCCATCCTGAATATATTTTCATGTCCTTACCTTGCTCTCAGACGATGTGACAAGAATGATGCTACACAACCAACGTCGTTCAATGCGTAATATATGTACCATGCAAACGTATGGTTGTTAGACCTTGGTATTTAATAATATTGTTAAAATATATATATATATATAAAATTGTAGGGATTTCTAGCCTAAAATTTTAGGCATTACACTTATATTATAGATGATTGAATTTGGTAAATTAAAGGACAATATGGTGGTCACCTTTAGAGAGGTATATTAGTAATGCCACTTATGTTAAATTGTGATTGATGATAATAATAATAATATTGTAAAGTGGGAATGTAAATATTAAAAAAAGTTTTATGCAATGTATAAAAATAAAAAAATTAATATAATAAAAAAATATTGGTATGTAATAATAATAAGCATAAAAATTCAGGTGAAACTAATACCCAATTGGTATAAAGGAATATTTGGATTTTTGAGTATAATAATTGTATAAGATAATAATAATAATAATAATAATTAAATATAATATTAGTGGTAAAATTGGTAAATTATAAATATGAAAGGGTAGTGAGTATTGGAATATAATTTTAATGGTACGAATTATTTTTGTAATATTATTTTATAAATGAATGACATTGGTAATTGATGGAATAATAATAAAATTACTTCTATAATTAATGAGTAAATAAAATTGTTATTATCTTGGTTTTAAGAAAAGAATTGTATTATGATGGTTGAATAGAAAGCCTACTATTGCCTTATCATTTTAATATTAAAAGAAAGAAAAAAAAAATTGTTGCAATTTTTCTAGCAAAAACTATGGGCATGACACAACTATAGAAGTAATTGCATACTGTTATGCATGTTACACTCGTACACCACATACAAAGTTGTAGGTTGAACCACTCATCGTGTTGTTCAACCTGCACTTTTTTATTTCATGAATTGCCAAATGTACTTTTGTTGCTTTTGTTAACTCGCCCCAAATGGAAGGATCGATATTGCAACATGCCTCCTCAAGTAAAAGAAGTTTGTACACCCCATATACTTTGAACTCTTAGTTATATTTTCATGTGGGGTTGTGAATTTACTTGAGTTCTTTATGTCCACTTGCAGGTTCAACTACACACTATGTTTTCCAACCTACATTGGTGTACATCATAGTTGATAGTAAATTTTACACCTTTCTTCCTTTCCTCATTCTATCCATTACTGATTCATTATTTTGTCAACAAATGCAAAAAATGTGTTATCCTTTTGGCATTACTGGTAGCAATGGATGCACATTTTTTTACATACAAGGTTGTCATAAAAAGTTTTGATTTCCCTCTAGCCTTTCATCTCCATTAACACATACACATGCACCACAACCAATGTATCTTCCCAAAATAATATGTTTTTTGTTGCAACTGTAGAAGTAATTGCATACTATTATACATGGTACACTGATACGCCACATACAAATTTGTAGGTTGAACCACTCATGATGTTGTTGCTCAAACATAATTTTACTTCAAAATGATGGTTGGTTTTCACAACATTCATCTTCAAGTAAAAAAGGTTTGTGTTCCACACCTAAAATGGACTCATCCTTGAATTTCTGTGTACACTTATGATTGTGTCATCATTGTCTATGTCCACTTGTACGTTGAGCAACACACTTTGATTGCCAACCTACATTTGTTTCATATTTTATGTGTAGCTTGATTCAATATATCACATTTTATTTTTCTTAGTAGAATTTCACATTGTTGGTAGCAATGTAAGCACATTTTATTTACATTCAATGAATAATTTCTTTTTTTTGTTGGACACAATCCACTCTAGTTTTAAATGTTTGTCCAATTCCTACCTTACCTAGAATGGGGAGAGGATTGAAATGGAAGAAGGAAGATGAATTGAAGGTGCAAGATGTACAAGATGGAGGCTCTCCTTTTTCCTCTTGCGATTTGCAATGGACTCCTATTGCCATAAAAAATGATGGGGTCATTGACCTTGTCACAACAATTCCTCATAGCAAACTCAATGATTTCATTTGCAGTGAAGGGTTGGTTGAAGGTTTTGAAGCTTCATTTGTGTGCACCAAAAAAAGAGAGAAGACCATTATGGATCCCATCAATGACAAAAATTATAGAAAAACAATTATGTGGCACAGATTTGTACCTTTCAACATTCATGTGTATGGTCTAATTATGTTTTACTCTCTCTTGCTTGAAGATGATGAGATGATGCTTTCTTTATAGCTACTAGTGTGGTTACGATTCTAAAGACTACAAGAACCAACCTCCACTACTAAAAATACAAGAAGCATTTGTTAAAAAGTGAGGTTGTCAATGCCACTTCATTGCAAAGGTTATGTATGGTAGAACCGATGTTATCTATCTGCTCTTCCAACAAATGCTTCACGTTGATGTCAATGGTGAATTTTTCCATGGAATTGATGACACAAGCGAAGAATTGTGTGTCAGTTTCACCTCTAATCTATCCATAGAATACAAAAGCTATATTGAAATCCTTTTGCTCATAAACGTTAGTGTCAATGCAATAATGGACATACACCTCATTGATCCTATTTTTTTATGGCATGATGATTAAGAGAGATGAATTCCTTATAAGAAAGGATGTAATGAATGCTTGGTGAAAGGTGTGTTATATTCATACACAAAAACACAGATACAATTCGACAATTATCATAATGTAGAATGCACAGGATGTTGACAACTTTTTCTACTTTCAGCAGCCCCATGGAAATGATACACCTTTCACTATCAAGGTTCAGACTCCAGGATGTTGGATACGATGATTTTCCATTAGCGCAATTCAGTCATCTCCATGAATTCCATATTTTCCACTAACAAATATAGGGTGAAGCATTAGAAACATTAACAAATAGTTCTTTGTCTTTTCTATAATCTTACTGGCCATAAGCCTGACAATGCTCACAATGACTTGTTATGTCTATAGTATGAATAGTATACTTTGCTCATTTTCAATGAGCAACAGAGTGGTGTTCCCACTGCATGGGTAGTCTCCTCACGAAACAAGATTGGGGACATTTATGGTTGGCTGGATGTAGTGCATGCCTGTGGAAGAAGAGCTAGACTGATTAGAGAATCAATGCATTTTTTACTATTGATGTCACTACAAAAATTTAGGCCATATAGTATGTGCATGTTTTTTTTGGTTTTCATACCTTTCTCATTCTCTATTTATTTTCAATACCACTTTTTCATGCAAATGAGTGCTAAAAAATATTCTTTGTATTATCTACTAGGGTTGTCTTTGGATGTCATGTGCTTCTATACATTTCTCACATTCAAAGGGCTTGGCTAAAGAACATGCATAAGTACACAACCAAGGAAAGGGAAATGGACATCTTCCATAGACTCGGCACGATCATGATGGCGATCAATCATAGCGAAGACAATATCACTCAGTTATTGAACTCTTTCTTTGAGGAGTTCAATGATCAACCCTGGCTTTTACAATACTTCAAGAAGACCTGGTGCAAAGGAGATGGTCGAATTGTTGAGTTGACAATTTATATCACCTCGTTCAATTTATACCATTCAAATTCTTTGATGTTACCTCTAATATGTTGTGGTTTACTTGACTATTACTTTTTTTTCACAACTATATGGGTGAAAAACATTGAATACGCCAAATACTGAGAGGGTGGTGAATCAGTATTCAGCTAACAAAATTAATTATTAACCATCCAATTATCAATCCAATCTTAGATGCAATAGTGAACCAAAATATAAAAGAGATCATAACGCATTGACACCAGGATTTTTACGTGGAAAAACCAAAGTGGGAAAAAACACGTTGAGGATTAGCTCACAATATATTATAACTAGTTATAAGATATTATAGGGCTTACTATCAGGACTCACTATCCTTGAAAGGATCATAGCCTAAATACAAAATATGGCTTATTGCCAAGATATAAAAAGGTGTGGCTCACTGCCAAAAGTGAACTAGAGAAGTGCACCTACAAAGTGTTGAAAATAGTTTTGGTTAAGCTCTGAGAATACCAAAAAATTTCTCTAATTGGCAGTGTACAAACACTATCAGTAACTTCACACTATTTTATTTGTGGCATTACTCTCATACCATACTCTATGTCTATATCTCTATGTATATCCTTTTTTTTCCATCACACACACACATATATACATGGTCATGTTTTCCTTTATCAATTAGGTCATCCTAATTGAATGTGAACACCCAAAATTCAAAATGTCTTGTCAACTCAAATTAAAAATCCTTTTATCGTACATAACAAAATGTGTCATTCATACATTAGGTCGGCCCAAACCTAATAAGGAACACACAAAGGACAAACCTTGTCATCCAATTGAACTTTCATCACTTGGATAATCCAACCAAATCACTCATTTCACTCGCTGAAAACTTGTTTATACCTATAACTAACACTCTTGAGCAACATATCAAAAACTCATAGGATTTCCTTTTACTAGGAGGATTTATGGACCAAAATACCAAATTATTATAGATGCATAATTTGCTTAGTCAGTTACCAACCAATGTTGGAATCAATGACAACAAGCCTGGAGGGCACATTCTTCATTCTTCCAACAATCTCCCCCTTTTCCATTGATGGAAACATGTGCCAAAAATGAGACTTGCTTCAAAACAAAAAAATGTGCTCAACTCCCCCTAACATATGTACAAGATACAAACATATAACATAACATACTTTATACATAATCTTCTCCTCTTCTCCTCTTCTCCCCCTTTGACATCAAGGACAAAGGACTGGAAAAAAAATAATACTTCAAATTAGGAAATGGGGGAACCCTATAATTCCTTGAGAATCGCTTCCCAAGCAGGCTTTTCATCATCCCAAACTCCTTTTTTCCTAGAGAGAGTTTTATGTAGGGATTCTATTTCTACCAGGCATTCTTCTCCTTCTTCTGGAGTGGATGGGACAATGTTCATTTTCTCAAATTTTTATGCTTCCATCAATGCATTTGATATAGAGACATGTCTGGACATAACTAGGTCTCCAAGCTGGGCATACCATCTCATAGTCTCTTCTTTTTTCCTCTACAAGATGAAGAATTTACTTTGAAGATGTGCAATAGAAAGCCACCTAACATAGTTTCTATCATCTACAATCTTATAATCTCTAGAGGCATCAACAAGTTGAGACTCAATTGATTCCATTAAATCCTTGATACCTTGAGTGACTTTTGACCATTTCATGCAGTAAACAAATAGTAGTTGGGCTTCCTCATCATATTCTCTTACCTCTTTCAAAGTTTGTAAAGCCTTGTCACATGCAATTGTACACTTGTCTTACAGAAACAACATTCTTTTCTCTAGCAGACTCGACTCCACTTCTTTTGCAGTTTGTATCTTAATATTAGACATGTACTCTTTGACTAAATCAACTATAAGCCTCAAATTTTCAATCGAAGCTAAAGAGTTATCTAAAGTAACACTGGGGGTTGTCTCCTATAAAGCTTTGGTAGCTTCATTTATTAATTCATTTCCATTTTGATATGACTTTGTAACTTCTTATGTGACAGAGCTAAGAAAAGTGTCACTTAATTTTATTCTGTCACTCGATGTGATCTTTGCCAAATCCACATAACCTGGGTGAGATGCTAGCTTAACTAGCTGAGGTGGAACTGCAAGTTGGATTACAACTTGTCTTGAAAGAATACCTTTAATAGTACTTTTGTATGGTTCTCCTTATGGCTTTGATGGTTCAGGGCCTTTGGTAATCTCTCCTTTAGTTGAAATGGATTTCTTATCTTCCTCTTTCTTCTTTTCTTCTTCTTTTTCTTTTCCTTCTTCTTCTTCTTTTTCCTTTTCTTTTTCTTCTTCTTCTCTAGATGAATTTATAGAGGAATTATCTTTGTTTTCTTTCTCCCTTCTATCTATTAGCAACACAAGGGCAGACAATTGAGAGGGGGGAGGTGAATCAGTTGTCATATAATTTCATACTTATTCAACTTATTAACCTTATTCTTAGATCTAATCAATAACCATGAAAGCATAAATCAACAACACATCATAAACATGCATAACACCAAGATTTTTTACGTGGAAACCCTATTAGGGGAAAAACCATGGTGGAGGTCAGTCCACAAGATTATACCCTGTTAAAAGTATAAAGAAATGTGAATGGGGAATGTACATGCATTAAGGTGCACTGCCTAGAGCTCACTACTCAGTTACAAAAGGAAGACTCACTATCTTACAAAATATTTGGATTACATCCACAAGATTTGAACTGAGAAAATAGCATCTGCTAATGCCTAATTATAGTTCTGGTTAAGCACATGAACACTTCTTCACTCTTCTTCACTCTTCTTCACTCTTCTTCACTCTTCACACTCTACTCTGCCTTCAAAATATTCATAACATTATTCACGCACACCATACATTAAAATGGTATAAAAAAATCACTTATATATATCTGCAACAAGAAATTACATCGATACATGTCGGCCTCAACAAAATAATAAAATGAATACAAACTGTTATCCCAAAACATTAAAGATTATTAATGTGAATCAACCAAGGTCAGCCACAACATAGTGAAGACCCAAAATAAAATTCTCAAACATGAACCACCTTCAAAAATTATTCCTCGAAGATCCACAAGACACTACAACACCCTGTCGGCCATGAACATGAAAAATATGAACACACAAAAGAAAATATCTAATTGCGAGCACAACGATCAATGCAGACATGCAACATAGATAGAGTATGATATAGAAACATCCACAAACATCATGAATCACCAAAGAATCATCTGTAGCAACTGAACTTGCTAAAATATCATCACCTTCATTCAGGCACACCAACTGAAGCAACAAAAAAACTGTCAAAATACAAATCTTCATAACATGATCAAATCTTTGCGTGGATCTTTGAAACTTAACATGGATAAACTAGATATACTCGACAAGAAACCCTTTAGTCCAAAACCTCTGATCATCAACGTATTGAGGTAACCAATAGACTGAAATTCACTTCACCACTGACAACCTACAACTTATTTCATTATAATTTTCTCAATATCCTTGACATATAAAACTTCTAAGACATTAATGCTAATAGTGTTGACATCAATGACAACCACATGTCAACAACACAACCACAACATCCAAAAATCTCCCCCTTTGGCATTGATGGCAACACATGATGTGAAAAACACCATCAACACAACTATCTTTAGCACTTACTCCCCCTTAGGTTCTCACTCGTTTCTCCTCAACTCTTTCACACAACTCTTCTTCCCACATGACTGTTCTCCTTAGATAATTCATATTTTTTCACATGAATCTTCTCCCCCTTTGACATCAATGACAAAGATTTCTTTTCTCCACACAAGCTTTAAATCACATATATGAACATCTGACTACTCTGTAATTAGCATTACTGCTTATCAATCCCGGATCAATATACTTGACTGTAAAATCATAGGTTAAATTCACAATTCAGTGCATCTTAGTTTTGATTGGGAAGTAATCACCTAGCTTCCCTCTAAGATACTCAAAGTATCCTTGAGCCGCGGTTGGTAAAGATATCTGCAATTTGTTCCTTAATGAGCTATACTCCAATCGGCTTCCTTTTCACTCACCTTCTCTCAAAAGTGAAAACGATAGATATGATATAGCGGTCCTTTGGATAGCACTAAGATTCTTAGAAATGTTAATTGCACTTGAATTGTATATCATAGAATGTAACCAATGGAAGATGGCGTGACTGGGTGGTGAACGATGGGTGACGGTGATCTATTATTCCTATGTAGAAGATAAAGAAATGGCATTTTGCTTCTTACTTAGCCATGAAATCAGCTTCTTACCCAAGAAAAATGCACAACCACTAGTACTCTTTCTATCATCCACATCACCTACCCAATCAGCATCAGTAAAAGCACTCAAAGTAAGATCATCATTTTTAGGATACCATAGACCAAAATCAATTGTCCCCTTCAAGTATCTAAAAATCCTCTTCACAACAATTACATGAGATTCCTTGGGATCAGCTTGAAATCTTGCAATAATGCATACAACATTCATGATATTAGGTCTAGTTTGAGTCAAATAAAGCAATCCACCAATCATCAATCTATATCTAGTTTGATTTTCTTTCATAGAATCATCATCTTGTGTCAACTTGCATCTGGTCACCGTAGGTGTAACAACTGGCTTTGAATCTTCCATAACAAACTTCTTTAGCAATTCTTTCACATACTTGGACTAAGATATGAAGATCCCTTTATCTAACTGAGTAATTTGCAATCCCAAAAATAATTTCATTCACCAATCATAGACATCCCAACCTCATTTTGCATCTCATCATCAAACTTCATGCACAAACTATCATCTCCTCCAAAAAATATATCACCAACAAAGACTTCAACAATCAGATCTTTATCATGATCAATCTTGAAATACAAATTACTATCAACAGTACCTTTATTAAATCCAAGCTTCAACAAATACTTGTCCAATCTGGAATACCATGCTCTTGGGGCTTGATTAAGTCTATACAATGCTTTCTTCAACCGACAAACCATATCTCCCTAATTAGTCAATTGAAATCCATCAACTTGCTCAACATACATCTCTTCTTCCAGTTCACCATTTAGAAATGTTGACTTGACATCCATCCGATAGAACTTGTATTTTTTGTAAGTAGCATAAGAAGAAATAATCTCATAGCTTCAATCCTAGCAACAAGGGAAAAAGTTTCTTCAAATTCAATTCCTTCCATTTGAGAATATCCTTTACACACCAATCTTGCTTTGTTTCTAACAACTTCACCTTGCTCATTCAACTTGTTTCTAAAGACCCATTTAGTTCCAATTACATTTTTTCCTTAGGTTTAGGAACAAGAATCCATATCTTATTCTTCTCAATTTGTTGTAGTTCTTCTTTCATTGATTCTACCCAATGTTCATCTTTGCATGCTTCATTCACACTATTAGGCTCAGTCTTTGAAATCAAACAATATTCTTATGCAATTTTCCTCCTAGGCTGAACACCTTTGTTCTTATCACCTATAATATAATCTTCTAAATGATTTAGTCTTACATACCTTTAAGTCTTAGGATGTTCTTGAACTTCTAGCCTTTGTGATCTCTCTTCTACACTTTCACTAGCTCCTTCCTCTTGATTTTCTTGATTCACCCAAATAATTTGAACTTGATTTTGAGTTTGAACTTTCTTTCCTATGACTAAACTATTATTCTGATCATCTGAATCATATCCACGGGTTCTGTATGGTATATTTATGTTTTCATCAACCTTGACATTTGCACTTTCAACTACTTTCCTCAATATTTTTTTGTAACACCGATAGGCCTTGCTCTTAGTAGAATAACCAAGAAATATTCCTTCATCACTCCTAGCATCAAACTTTCCTATATCTTTATCTCTTCTGATATAGCATTTACTACCAAATATTTTGAAATATCTAATAGTAGGCTTATGACCAGTCCATAGCTCAAAAGGGGTCTTACCAGTATCACCTTTGACTTGTACCCAGTTGAGGATGTAAACAACAGTACTCATAACTTCTCTCCAATAAATATGAGGAACATTTCCTTCCAGCATCATAGTCCTGGAAGCATCTTGAACTGTCATGTTCTTCCTTTCCATAACTACATTTTGCTAAGGGGTCTATGGGGCATATAATTATCTCTTTATCCCATGCACTTCACAAAAATAATTAAACTCATGGGAAGTGAATTCACCACCTCTATCTGATCTCAGAAATTTAATCTTCAAACTTGTCTCTATCTCAACGATAGCCTTAAAAATCTTGAATTTCTCAAAAGCTTTAGATTTCTCTCTTAAGAAAGTAACCCACATCAATCTAGAGTAATTCTCAATAACTAACATGAAGTACATGTCTCCTTGTAAACTTCTGACTCTAGAAGGATCACACAAATCAATATGAACAAGCTCCAACACTTCATTTGAACAATGTTTTTTTCTCTGAAAGGAAATTCTAGTTTGTTTCCCTAACTGGCATTCCTTGCATATAGTTTTAGTAGTCTTTACCAACTTAGGAAGATCTCTCACTGCCTGAGTAAAACTTATCTTGATAATATTATCAAACTTTACGTGACACATTCTCCTATGCCACAACCAACTTTCATCAACTTGAGCAATCAGACAACTTTTAATAGCAGCATTTAGGTGAAAGATGTTACCTTTTTTTTTGTACCTAAAGCAATCACATTTTTGAAACTTCCCAATATTCTACACTTCCCATTCTTGAATTGAAGATTGTATCCCTTATCAACTATTTTTCTGATACTCAAGAGATTATGCTTCAAACCTTCCACATATATAACATCATCAGTATTATTCTTACCATCAAGACAAATACATCCTCTGCCATAGATTACACTAGCTTTGTCATCACCAAATCTTACAACACCACCATCATACTTTTCCAAGCTCACAAATTTAATTTTATCACCTATCATGTGATGAGAGCATCCACTGTCAATCACCCATTCATCTTTCTCTTCAACTCTAGCCGCTAGATATTTCTCCACATTTGTACAACTAATAGATTCAATAGGGGCTAGATCATTTTCCTTGATAGCAATAAATACCAATTCGTCTTCACTTCCATTTCCTTTATCATATTCATCATCTGTCACACCTTCATCAATAGCATAATAACACTTTATTTGAAATCTAGGCTTGTTAGGTCGTGGCTTAGGAACTCTTTATGGACACCTTGATGCAAAATGACCTATCTTATTGCAAGAAAAACATATAATAGGAAATTCCCCTTTATACTTACCTTCTCCTTTGGCTTCTCTCTTGATAATAAGTGCTTCAAGCTCCTCTAGTTTTCTCTCCTCTTCTTCAATCTATTTTCCTCCTCATACTTGAATACCTTTCTAGAAGAAATTTCACCCAGATCATATCTCTAGTTATCTCTTCCAGAGGTAGTACCTTTGAATGCAAATTCTATCTTAGGAAGAGCATCACCAAATTCACTCAACTCAAAAGCAGTAAGCTTACCAATCAACATGTCTCTGGTTACATTTGTTATAGTTTGGAGCTCCTCAATAGCAATAGCTTTGACTTTATATGCAACAGGAAAGGATCTAAGAAATTTAGCAATAATCTCTGATTCTTCCAACTTTTCACCAGCACATCTGATACCACACACAAGTTCATTCACTCTTTGCATGAAAGTAGTAATGTTCTCATCATCACCCATTCTCAAAATTTCATATTTCCCTTTCAGACTTTGTAACTTAGCAATCTTCACATTAGTATCACCTTCATACAAAGTTTTTGAATGTTTCCAGATCTCATAAGTAGTCTTCATATCCATAACATTTTTCATCTTAGAATTAGTCAAAGAGCTCAACAATGCTTCCTTATCCCTAATATTATACTCAACATCCCTAATCTCAGCAATAGTAGTAGGACCATTCTGAGGAATAACATACCTATTTCTTGTAATACTCTAGTAGGGTTCACCAATGCATCTCAAATGGCACTCCATTCGAGTCTTCCATAGAGAATAATTTGTTCCATCAAATCTCAGACTATCCTTCTTGTATGTCACCATCCCAGATCACCTCAAGCTATCAAACTTCTTCCACAGAACCTACTCTGATACCAATTGTTGGAAACACAAGGGAAAACAACTGAGAGGGGAGAGTGAATCAGTTGTCACATAATTTCAAACTTATTCAACTTATTAACATTATTCTCAAATCTAATCAATAACCATGAAAGCCTAAATCAACAACACATCAAAAACACACATAACACCAAGACTTTTTACATGGAAACCCTATTAGGGGAAAAAACACAATGGAGGTCAGTCCACAAGATTATACCCTGTTAAAAGTATAAAGAAATGCAAATGGGGAATGCACATGCATTCAAGTGCATTGCCTAGAGCTCACTACTCAATTAAAAAAGGAAGACTCACTGTCTTACAAAAGATTTGGATTACATCCACAAGATTTGAACTGAGAAAATAGCATCTACTAATGCCTGATTACAGTTTCGGTTAAGCACATGAACACTTCTTCACTCTTCTTCACTCTTCTTCACACTCTACTCTGACTTCAAAATATTTAGAACATTATTCATGCACACCATACATTCAAATGGTATACACAATCGCTTATATATATCTACAACAAGAAATTACATCGCTACATGTTGGCCTCAACAAAATAATAAAATGAATATAAACTGTGGGCCCAAAACATTAAAGATTATTAATGTGAATCAACCAAGGTTAGACACAACATAGTGAAGACCCAAAATAAAATTCTCAAACATGAACCACCTTCAAAAATTATTCCTCGAAGATCCACAACACGCTACAAGACCTTGTCGGCCATGAACATGAAAAACATGAACACACAAGAGAAAATATCTAATCGCGAGCACAACAATCAATGCAAACATGCAACACAAATAAAGAATGATCTAGAAACATCCATAAACATCATGAATCACCATATAATCATCTGTAACAACTGAGCTTGCTAAAATCTCATCACCTTCATTCAGGAACACTGACTAAAGCAACAAAAAAACTGTTAGAATACAAATCTTCATAACATGATCAAATCTTCACGCAGATCTTTGAAACTTAACATGGATAAACTAGATATACTTGACAAGAAACCCTTTAATCCACAACCTTTGATCATTAACATATTGAGGTAACCAATAGACTGAACTTCACTTCACCACTAACAACCTACAACTTATTTCATTACAAGTTTCTCAATATCCTTGACATATACAGCTTCTAAGACATTAATTCCAATAATGTTGAAATAAATGAAAACCAAATATCAGCAACAAAACCACAACATCCAACACTATCCTCATCATCCTTGTCATTATTCTTTTTTTTCTTTACTTCCTTCACTTTCATCTTTGTTTTTCTCTTCCATGTTCCCGATGGATTCTTGATGTTCTTCTCTCTTTTCATTGGATTGATCTTTATTATGGTCCTCAAACCTCTTATTGATAGTTTATTTTGTGTTAGTTGGAGGGTAAGGGGTCTCTGAAGCACCAAGTGTCTCATCAACAGTCTCCAAGACTAGTTTATCCATTACTTCTACAACCATAGCATGTTCCTTTGTCTGAGCGGTGTGAGATGAAGAACTGGTTCTTGTCCCATAGCTCCTTGCTAATTGCCTAATCACATCACAAGTTTCTTGCCTTACTTTTTCAACATAGTCATCTTCCTTATTCATTAACATGTTGACTCTCTGCTTGACTCTAAACAATGTAGAATATTCTTTCAGCAAATTTGTAGCTTCTATCTTTGAATTGAACTAATGGATTTTAAGGCTTCACTTCTCATCTTGTCTTCAACACTCAAAGCCTCTTTCCTTCTAAGTACTAACTCTTTCCACACATTTTTTAGTAACTTTTGATTGTATGGTATCCATATTTATATTACAAATAACTATGTACTGAGTGAAAGTATTTATGATTGTTTATTTCCCTTCATCATTAACCTTATCATATAACTCAACAGTTGGCATAAATTCATTGTAAATCATATTGTTCACTAAGGCTCAAAGAACTAAGGGTGGTTGATCACTTACCAAAGGAGAACAAGGCATTTCCTCAAGAGGATCAGATGAGCCTTCTTCTTTGTATGTACATGAATTCAGTAAGCATTCCCCTCTTCCTCTATCTCCTCATCAGTGAAGATCTCAACTCTAGTTTTGGCTCCTTCATTGGAGGTACTACCCCTTCTATTTATTTTTAGTCATTTCTCCTCTTCTAAGCCAAGTTCTATTTATTTCTCAATAGCATCACTCAAACTTCTTTTCCTATCAGCCTTCTATTTCACTCTTCTTCTTCCTAAAGCAGTAGATTGTGTAGCAGTAGGTATGCCCTTCTTCTTAGATGCCCTAGTATTGGGACCAATAGGGGAAGCAACATCAATAGATACAGGGACACATTGTTCTTTCCTCTTCCCTTTCTCAACATTTGCACCACTAGCACTAGAAATAGGTGTTGGTGTAGCACCTTAAGATAGTCTTCCTAATTTTCTAGGTCTGGAGGGATATTATGTAGATTTGGATTTTCTTCCATTCAGGGCCTCCTTCTATTATTCTATATCATCCCTAGTGTATGTATGACCTTGGAAGAAGGCTTTAACCTTATTTCTTCTTTTAAGTGTAGTAGCCTCCAAATTAATTTTAGTAAATTTCTCCTCATATGTACTGAGCCTAGGTAGAGATGAGTCCTTAGGACTAGCCAACATAATCTCAATGTATATTTCTGCCATTTTTTCTTCAATCTCATATCCTAGAAGTTTAATCCACTCAATTTTGGGTTCTACGGACTCAATGATGCATTCATCTGTACACACAAGAAATCTTATCTCCTTTTCATACTTCTTCACCAAACTCCTTGGAATCATATCTCTTTCATGCATTTCATTCTGAAAGACTGCAAAGAAAGAATTTAGGGCATTGTTATGTGCCCTAAAATCTCTTAGATTGCATAGATGATCAAAAATCTAATGAGAAATTGACCTAGTGTTATCCCATACTATGCCTTTTCTTCTTGATAACTCCCTTAGGAAATAGAATAACAAACAAATATCTAGAGTTCCAAATTTAAAGACATGCTTCTTCACCTTTGTCATACTCAGGTTTTCCATAAGTTGCAACCTAAGCAACTCACATAGATCAAAATACATTCCATTTACCACCATCTCATAAGCAATGTGAATTGTCATGGCTGATATTGAATTTGCTCTGTTAGTGAAGTAGACTTTCTACCCAATCATAATGGCAACATACTTGACGACAAGGTTTACAATAGACTTCATGGTTAAATCTCTTCTGCCAAACTTAGCACTAGTCAACCTTGTGATTTCATCATTTTTCACTACCTTTAGAACTAGAATGGGTCCAGTATCATAAAGACCAGTTACAACTCGAATTTCCTCCTTGTTGATAAGTCCTGATTAATTTGTCCACGCAAAATTTTTTATGAACCCTACTAAGGGCCATCCTGACAAATTTCACCTCACTCTCACTAGAAAAGTTTAGAAACTAGTTCCAAACATTCAACTTCATTTGAGCTAAGTTTTCATATTCTTCCTTGAGCGGAAGGTCATCTCCCATCAACTCATTGTCTCAAAAATCCTTCAGCTCTTGGTGATCGAATTATTTGAGCTTCCCATGAATGTAAGTTCTTGGATCTTTGATGGGTATCAC